>CM052814.1:6611213-6687697 GCA_028533885.1 Nasua narica | reverse complement strand
TCTTCTTGATCCATTCATCTGTTGATGGACATCTAGGTTCTTTCCATAGTTTAGCTATTGTGGACATTGCTGCTATAAACATTCGGGTGCATGTGACCCTTCGGATCACTACATTTGTATCTTGAGGGTAAATACCCAGTAGTGCGATTGCTGGGTCGTAGGGTAGCTCTATTTTCAACATTTTGAGGAACCTCCATACAGTTTTCCAGAGTGGCTGTACCAGCTGCATTCCCACCAACAGTGTAGGAGGGTTCCCCTTTCTCCGCATCCTCGTCTAGGCAGAACTTTTAAATTAAATCTTTTTGAGTAAATTTAAGTGGTTTCTGAAGTAGGAACAGAAGAACTAAAATGAATGAGTAATCTTTCTTTCTGATTAGGATAATTCTCATAGCCTTTGCTTTTATCAAAGGTTTCATTTTTCAATTTTCAAATGTCATTTTTAATTTTCAATTTTCAAATGCTTACATTTCCTTAGGGAACAGAAGACCGTTTTGCAAAACACTTTACAAAACGAACATGTCCCATGTAATCCGTAGGTTTATGTCTCAATGTGTGTACTTAAAAAACAAAAAATTAGCACATACTATAGAATTAAGGACATATTCTTTTAATAAGCTACATTTGCTTGCTTTATTTTTTTTAAGATTTATTTTATTTTATATTAGAGAGAGAGAGAGAAGGACCATGAGCAGAGGAAGAGAGAATCTCAAGCAGACTTTGCACTAAGCACAGAGCTGACATAGGGCTCAATCTCACAACCCTGAGATCATGACCTGAGCCTAAACCAAAAGTTAGAAGCTTAACTCACTATGCCACCCAGGTGTCCCTACATTTGCTTGCTTTAACCAAGCTATTCTGACTTCATTTGTTGTTGCCAATACTCTTAATATTCTTTCTAAAAATTTAAACATCATCAAGATAAATAGCTTTTGCACAGCAAAAGAAACAGTCAAAAAAACCAAAAGACAACTGAAAGAATGGGAGAAGATATTTGCAAATGTCTTATCAGATAAAGGGCTAGTATCCAAAATCTATAAAGAACTTATCCAACTCAACACCCAAATAACAAATAATCCAGTCAAGAAATGGGGAACCCTCTTACACTGTTGATGGGAATGCAAGTTGGTGCAGCCACTTTGGAAAATAGTGTGGAGATTCCTTAAGAAATTAAAAATAGAGCTACCCTATGACCCTGCAATTGCACTACTGGGCATTTACCCCAAAGATACAGATGCAGTGAAAAGAAGGGCCATCTGTACCCCAATGTTCATAGCAGCAATGGCCACAATCACCGAACTGTGGAAAGAGCCAAGATGCCCTTCAACAGACGACCGGTCTGTTGAAGATAGATATGGTCCATATATAGAATGGAATATTACTCAACTATCAGAAAGGATGAACACCCAACTTTTGTATCAACATAAACGGGACTGGAGATTATGCTGAGTGCAATAAGTCAAGCAGAGAAAGTCAATTATCATATGGTTTCACTTGTGGAGCATAAGGAACAACATGGAGGACATTAGGAGAAGGAAAGGAAAAGTGAATTGGGGGAAATCGGAGGGGGAGATGAACCATGAGAGACTGTGGACTCTAAGAAACAAACTGAGGATTTTGGAGGGGCGGGAGTGGGGGATGGGTGAGCCTGGTGGTGGGTATTAAGGAGGGTGCATATTGCATGGAGCACTGGGTGTGGTGCCTAAACAACGAATCTTGGAACACTAAAAAAATTAAATTAAAAAATAATAAATGGGCAGAAGACACAGATAGACATTTCTGTAAAGAAGATATCCAAATGGCCAACAGACACATGAAAAAGTGCTCAATGTCACTAGGCATCAGGGAAATACATATCAAAACTATAATGAGGGCCCCTGGGTGGCGCAGTTGGTTGAGCGACTGCCTTTGGCTCAGGTCATGATCCTGGAGTCACGGGATCGAGTCCCACATCGGGCTCCCGGCTCCATGAGGAGTCCGGTTTTCACTCTGACCTGCTCTCTCTCACTCTCTCTCTTTCCTAATAAATAAATAAATAAATAAAATCTTTAAAAAAAAAAACCACAATGAGATGCCAACTCACGCAGGTCACAATGGCTAAAATTAACAACTCAGGAAACGACAGATGTTGGCGAGGATGCAGAGAAAAGGGAACCCTCCTACACTGTTGATGGGAATGCAAGCTGGTGCAGCCACTCTGGAAAACAGTATGGAGGTTCCTCAAAAAGTTGAAAATAGAGCTACCCTGTGACCCAGCAATTGCACTACTGGGTATTTATTTTATTTATTTATTTATTTATTTAAAGATTTTATTTATTTATTTGACACAGAGAAAGAGATGCTGAGAGATGCTGAGAGGTGCTGAGAGATCACAAGTAGGCAGAGAGGCAGGCAGAGAGAGAGGGAAGCAGGCTTCCTGCTGAGCAGAGAGCCCAATGCGGGGCTCCATCCCAGGACCCCGAGATCATGACCTGAGCCTAAGGCAGAGGCTTTAACCCACTGAGCCACCCAGGCGCCCCGCACTACTGGGTATTTATCCCAAAGATACAAAAGTAGTGATCCGAAGGGGCACTTGCACCCCAATGTTTATAGCAGCAATGTCCACAATAGCCAAAATATGGGAAGAGCCTAGATGTCCATGAACAGATGACTGGTTAAAGAAGATGTGGTACACACACACACACACACACACACTAGAATATTACTCAGCCATCAAAAAATGAAATCTTGCCATTTGCTAAAACCATGAATGGAACTAGAAGGTATTATGCTAAGCGAAATAAGTCATCAGAGAAAGACAATTATCCTATCATCTCACTCCAATGAGAAATTTAAGAAACAAAACAGAGGAACATAGGAGAAGAGAGGGAAAACAAGACAAACCATAAGAGACTCCTAACCACAGGAAATAAACTGAGGGGTGTTGGAGAGGAATGGGGTAACTGGGTGATGAGCATTAAGGTGGGCACATGATATAATGAGTACTGGGTCTTACATACAACTAATGAATCACTGAACTCTACCTCTGAAACAAATAGTATATGTTAACTGAATATAAATAAAATTTAATTTAAAAATAAAAATTTAAAGATATTACATTCATCAAAATCAATTTATTCTTCCTACTATATTACTTGTATCATCTTTAGACTTCTTATAATAAAAGGCAGTAGTGTGGGGGGCGCGTGGGGGGCTCAGCTGGTTAAGCGTCTGCCTTCGGCTCAGGTCATGCTCCCAGGGTCCTGGGCTGGAGCCCCGCATCGGGCTCCCAGCTCAGCGGGCAGCACATTTCTCCCTCTCCCTCAGCCCCTCGTCTTGCTCATGCTTGCTCACTCTCTCTCAAATAAAATCTTTTTAAAAATAAATAAAATGCAATAATGTGGAGTTTAAGTGCAAAAGAATGACATCTGACTTCCTGACTTCTTATTGAAAATATTAACCCTCAGCTCGTGAGGTTCATAAAAATGACTTCCTAAGAGGTCCTTTTTTATGCCATCTGTTAACTCTCTATAAGCAGAGCTGAGTATCACTCCTCCCAGAACAGCAACCATAAAGCCCGGCTTCTTCAGTTAACAGAAGTAGTGCAGTGAGCTGTGAAATACGGAGGTAATACGCTCTCAACAATTTTGTGCTTGGCTCGCAGCACAAATGTAGGGGGGAAAGCAAAGAAAAATATTCACCAATATTAAAGAAGCAAAGGAATAAGGTAGCGGTGTGTTGAGCTCACTATTCTTACTCTAAACTGTATAAAATTGATGAAACTTTTCTTAAAAGATTTTGTTTATTTGAGAGAGAGATCGAGTGAGCGGGAGGAGATGCAGAGGAAGACAGAGCGGAGAGCCGGATCCCCAGGACCCTGGGATCACGACCTGGGCGGAAGGCAGATGCTTAACTGAGCCTACCCAAGAGCCCTCATGAAATAATTTTTGTGCAAAATGTTTTAAGTCTTTATATTTATTAGCAAATGAAACTTAACAAAATATAAAAGAATTCCTTCTCAACTATTTAACTATATTAATGTTCACGTACTAAAGAAACTATTTAACTTTTTAAGTACAAAAATCTGGAAGGCAAAGCGTTCCATGCATGAGCACAGTGAATCGGTGCTGAGAAACAATTTTCAGGATTCTTCCCTCTTTGATATACTAGACTTATTTCTCCACAACTCATGGCTAGAAAAGTAATAAGGAATTACTGGTGTTGTTAATGGGGTGAGAGTTGTTTTCATGGGGATTCAGCGCAGATGTTCGGAGTAACTTGCAGCTGTCGCCGGGTGAACAGGCTTAATGAAATTACTGGGAGTATCGAAGGGGAGCTGCCAGGAGCGCTTGAAAAAATTCACATTATGATGACATGAAAAAGTTTACTTAGAAGCCAGAAACTGGCCTTTGTTTACTTCTGAATCTGATTTTTAGGTGTCTCACACTTAAAATTGTCACATATTTCTGGGTACACATCCATATACAGGTTCAACTGTAGCAAAGTGCCTCACTTGTTGACTGTATGTCTTAGGAGAGAAGGGAGAAACAATTTTCTGTAGTTTGACCTAGTTTTGGTTTAGTTCAATTTAATTCAAAATACTTTAGAAATTTACTGCAGGCAAAACCCCAAAAGAGTAAAAAAAAAACCTCACTATTCTCAAGGACCTTATGCAGAGAATATACGTAGACATAAAAATAATACAAAGAAACATTATTATGGGAATTCAGTGGAACTATGGGGATTTGAGTGTTGAAACGCTGCTCCATGAGGGACAGCCTGATTTTGCCTACAGGTGTCTGCAGGCATCGGGGGTACATTATTCTTTCATCCACACAAAAACAGTTTGTAAGTGCTTCGGTTTTTATAATAAGATGCCAAATTTACCTTCTATTTGATTTTGAAAGCATGCAGAGCTGCCCTGAAGTAGCCATACAGATTACTCGTACTGTAGGCATTCCCCGAAAGTCTGGGTAAGACACGTGCTATTTAAGAAGGCGTGCTTATGGAGCACTCTAGCCCTCCACTCCTTCAGGCATTCTAAGTTCCAAGATCAAGCTGGCGTCCAGAGAGGCTTGGTTCACAAAGTTTAGCCTCTGCCTGAATGGGTTTCACTGAATTGTACATTATGAACTGGATGGCAAACTAATAAAAATCTTACTAAAAATCAAAAAGTGCACACTTAATGAAATACCATGTCCCCATAATACACCACCGTCAAAAGTTCTGTTTCGGCTTCAAGGCTCATCCCAATTACCTTGGAAACCTTAGTTCTCATGCAGTACTGTCCAACTTTATACATATAAGTAACTTCAATTTTTCCAGGATACAATTAAAAAGTAAAAAGAAACGTGTGAAATTTTAATAATCTATTTAACCCAGTACAGCCAGAATATTATCATTTAACATGTAATCGATGTAAAAATGGAGATATTTTACTCTTTCTTTATATACTGTCTTCCAACTCTCGTGTGCCTTTTATGCTTTTAGCCCATCTCAGTGATCAATTAATTAGACCTGAAGACTAGAATCTACTGTACTGACTACAGTGCAGCGCTAGAGGATGAACTTCTTTTGGGAAATGGCCCTTTCGGGCTTCCTCCCCAACAAAACTCTACAGCTCTTCCGCTTTCCCCTCTTTATCCTGTAGGTTATCAGGAATAGCAGCCCTAACTCCATAACAACTCCACTTAGCAATTCTTTGGGGGTAAATATTAGGGGTGCCGGAGTTGGTCAGTAGGAAATTTTAAACCCATAAAGTGAAAAAGCAAACTCTTATAATAAACTTCTGGTTTGTCCCCAAATGCTCTAATAGCACCATCCTCTAACACAAAAGGCATTCCTGATGGTATAGAGTAACTCCTCCTCAGAAGGATAAGGGATTAGAGCTACTGAGACTCCTGGGTTTTGTTTAGTAAGAATTATTTTTATAACCAAGTGACATTTAACATAAATTTAGAGATAAAAAAAAAATTTCTTTATACAATCTTAAGTAAAAATATTGCAGGTTTAGAAACATTTCAACTTCTCCTAAATTTTGTGGAATAAATAACACACCACTTCACAAGGACATGTTAATTTGTGGAATTCTACTGGTTTGCCTGTTTCTAGAAGAACTCTCTTTTAACATAATCTCATTTACTGATAATAGGGAGATGGTGTAGTGCAGTGAAAAGAGTGCTAGCCTGAACTGGAAGATGATTTGGCTTCTAGACTTTGCTCCGTGACATGATTTATGACACTATGTAACTCTCTGGGTCTTAATTTCTCCATCTATAAAATTAACAGGCGAAAGTACATCTCTGAGTCTCAAAAAATTTAAATTGAAAACTATATTCAAGAATTTCAAAATGCTTTACACTTTGAAAGCAATAGTACTTGAAGCAAATGTTATCGTTTCCAACATAAGGTTGTAAAACTTTGTAAAAGTGAGCTTGAATAACAAAGCTAAAACAAGTGGCCAAAATGTGAAAGAAACCTAATTCTGATTATAGATTCACCTCCTGTTCACCAGCGCCTGCCAGCTTTTCATGAATGAGTAAAAATAACACCTGATATTCTCTATGTGAGAGAATTCATTAAATTTAGCTTACTAGCAAGACATTTAAAATGTGAATGACAAGGCTCACTAAGCTTCACTGATAAAATTCTGCTAATTGACCTTTAGGAACTTAGCATTTTCACACAACAGGGGGCACCTGGGTGGCTCAGTCAGTTAAGCAACTAACTGACCAGTGACCAGCTCTTGATTTTGGCTCAGGTCATGATCTCAGGGTCAGGAGCTCAAGCCCGTACTGGGCTCCCTGCTCAGCATGGAGTCTGCTTGTCCTTCTTTTTCCCCCTCTGCCTCTGCACTGCTGGTGTGTGCTTTCTTTCAAATAAATAAAATCTTTTAAAAAAGAGACTTAGCACAATAAAGAAAACAACAAACAGAGATCTAATATAAAGACATCTAATATAAAGCCCCTATTATTGTTGATGAAAAAGTAAGTCATGAAACTTCTAAACATACATTGTTTCCCATGGATAATTTCAGTTCAAGGTGGGCAGATACTCATGTGTTAGCAGTGTAGTGTTCCAATTCGGAGAACAAGGGTGGTCCAGCACCTGTTTCTTAACTGACTGAGTCCTTTGTTTTCTTCAAAAAGATCAGTAATTTCTAAAAAATGCCTTGATGTCAGTGCACAATAGGATCTTTCAGAAATGTTTAAATGTTGACAGAGGAAGTAGGATTCCCTCCTACTCATAACAAATCATGCAAGCAGGAATAACTCATCTAATCAGTATAAAATAATGTAATTGCTTTCTTGTACATATTTTAGACAAGTTATTACTATGCTTTTCTTGGGGGGGGATAAGCACTAAATAATAAAATTATTACAGCTAACGCCATATGGAACGCCAACCCAGCAGCAGAGTAAAATCGTAATCTAAATGCCTAGACATTCTCCCAGTCACATAGGCACATGTCCTCCTGGCTACCAGATCTCTATTTTCCACACTCTAGTCAAAATCCCTGATTCAGATAAATATTCTCACACTTCAACACAGAGTCGTAAGGAACCTTGAAAAACAGAATGAAAGGGGGTTTATCTATTGCTATCTGAATCTGGGGTATCAGTCAAATGAAATTATAGTTGGTAAGATTGGGTTTAAATACAAATGCTTATCCTCTACAGAAATATGCATAATGAATTTGCAATGATTTAAAAACACTTATGTATTCTTTAAAATAAATGAAACCCACTTGGACATTTCAGTAATTTTGACCTAGAGGGTTCTGGGTGATTTCTCTGTTATTTTTCCAAATTTCTGAGGGTTAAGATAGTTCTTTTAAACTTTAAAACTGATCACAGAGTTATCTATTAATGGTTAAGGCCATTTGGTAAGAATTCTGTAGACACATGAAAACTTCGTAAAAACTATAAAAACTGTTGCCTCCAACAACCCAGAAATTTATAAACAATTCAGTAATTTTTTAAAAACCCTCTAAGCTCCAATGCTTAAGAATGTTAAAATTAAGCCTCTCCTACATCATTTATATGATTTAAGAAAGGTATTTTTCACTCATTTCTAAAAGCCAGATCTATCACTTTCCAGGTTTCCAATAAAATTTGAGTTAGTAGCTTTCACAAAGTACAAAAGTAATTTAAAACTAAAATTATTTAATCCCCAAGTTTTTAGAACTATTTTTTAAGACTAAAACATCAGAATGTTCTCTCAATTCAGTGCTCTTTTTAACAGGAACAAAAATGGAGATGTAAGTACTAATAATAGGCAAATAATACATAAATCAGAAACTGTTTTCACACCAGCTCTTAAAATAAACCTATTACTTTAAGAGCTTTTGCAACCATTTGCAAGAAAGGGAAAATCACAAAGGGCCTAATTTTTGCAGAAGAGACTTTATAAAAGCATTCCAACTCCCAATTTGGTTTGCTATATTATTAGAACAGGGGGAAAATGCAAATACCAAAAATCCTTACCTACGAAGGACAAGCCTATGTTCTTAGTAAAAGCCATGCCTGGGTGTTAAGAGACAATTTGTTTCAATCTGGCATAGGTTTGACAGCTTGAGAGTAAAAGAAACAAGCAGAAGATGATAGTTATGCATGGAACAGGTATTTTAAACTTTAAAAGATAACTATGCTTGAAAACTAAGCAAATTTGGACTTCCTTACACTGTCCATTACAAATTTGTGTGCAATTAAATGCCTGTCAAATTGTATGAACTGATGTAGGGTTCCTGGCACTTTTGTGATTCGGATATAACACCTTACAAGGGAAATAAAGAGAACTCTTGAGGGAGAGCGTCAAATGCAAATAGAGATTTTTCAATCATATCTTTTGTTGTTGCTGCTGCTGCTGTTTAAAGTCAGACTGGAAAGACAGTCTTTTCAGAAGTCTAATGAAAAAATAAACTTGTTTTACCTCGATATCGTTTTTTAGTGTACTTTTAAAATAAAGTGTCTACTAAATCAGTTTACAAATCTTTCTAATCTATACAGGTAAGAATAGAAAAATGTTCATCTTGATTTCTGTAAGAACAGGCCCAAGGTGCATTTTCTACATAAAACTATAAATAAAATTTTAAAATTTTGCAATTACCAATTTGCAAAGGTAATTGCAACAGAATTTTATGTCTCTAACTCACTTTCCTCATGAAGAAATGTCTTTTCACTCCTTCGAGTGAAACACATAAGGAAAATGAAAGCAGAAGAAATACCAGGAATCATCAGACACGTCCCGGACAGACATGGACGCCGACCTCACGAAAACCCAACAGGTATCCTACCATCTCAGAAAAACAAAAAACGACCCCCCACAAATAAAGTGGTACAGCTCAAACTCGGAACTATAACTCACCTAAAAAACGTGCAAAAGAAAACATCTCTGCTTTACATTTTAAACAATTCTTGCTGATAAACAGGAAACGTTTTTACAACAGCAGATAAAAGTCGGTACATAAAGGTTCACTCCGGTTTTCGCCCTTGGCAACCAAAACACACTTGAAGCGAAACTACTATTTCCCATTTCAGAAGTCATTTCACTCATTAAATGGGGAAAGAAGAGATGAAATTATTCATGTTTTGACCTTACCCATAAGCAAGTTCAGAAGGTAACTGCATTTGTAGCAAGAACTATATCCTTACAAAGATACTATTAAAAAAAGGAAAAAAGGTAGAATTACAAATAAGTTTTAAAATAGATACTGGACTCTTTTATCTTTTACATGGTTACCTCATTTCAGAGGATCTTATATAGACAAGAAATTTCAATGGGAAATACGTTTTCATCTCTCACAAAAAATAAACTTAATCCCTCCTAATTTTCCCACCAAAAACTCATTTGAGAAATAATTTATTGCATGAAGATATTATTGTAAAATATTTTAAAAGATTAAGATCATACTTATGAATGCATATAGTTTCAAAAATATTATGAGGATTCAGGGCACAAGTTGTTAGTTAAATGGGAAAAGGAGATGAAGCTATCCATTGTGCACAGAAATGATATCATTCCTATATATAAAAAGGTATCAAAAATAACTCCCACTCGTGCTTTTTCCAAATGTATTATTACATAACTTCCACACATGGTGTTTCTGAGTGAAGATCCCTGAATGATATTAATACTAAAAAAAAGTGTTCTGAATAGACATACTTAAGCTGACTAAAGTGTATTTATTATCAGAAAACATAAAATTCTGAACAAAAGCCGTGATGGACAAAGGATTAATCACATCAGAAGCAAAAAATTCCCTCTAATGCATGAGGTGACACAGAGGGCAATAATTCCCTTTACCTGAAACTGAAATCTGGAAATGCTGGACTTGAAAAATATTAGCAGTACAGATCATGGCTGAAAAGGTAATGGTTTCCTCTCAACCAGGCAGCAAAAGCAGGAGGAAAAAACTCAGTCACATTTTAGAATCTTTAAATATAAATAATAATTCATATAATTTGAGACAAATTCAAATGAGAGGCCATAAGAGACATCTCAAGAGACAAAAGGGGAAGGGAGATGAAATTCAACTGAGGAAAAAAAAGTAAACGATACAAAGCTTAAAGGATTTATCAGGAACTCAGGAGATCAATGAATACATGGAAGAAATTCTAAGCTGTGTGAAAGGAAACCAGAAGATGCAGAGATGGTAGAAAGTTGTGCAAGGAAGTCGTTTTCATAGATTCCTCTTCATTCTAAGAGAGGCACGGCTGTCCATTTCTTTAGAACAATGAAGATCTCTTACTCTTTATATGCTCATTTTTCTTACACACCAGAGCTGAAAAATATCAAGGGTATGAGTCCAAATGAGGACAGAAATCCTATACCTCTGAAGATTACAGTTCAGATAAGCACACTTAGTACATCATAAAATGTTAAAACCAAGTTTTATTTCAATCTGCCAAACTGGAGACATACAATGACCTAAACACATCCCTTTAAACCCCTTTCCTTGCAAAAAACAAATGATGGTGGTAAAAGGAGCATTTCTGAGGTCTGAACAAAGTAACATATAGCAGAACCTTAGGAAAGACTTCATTTAACTTTCTTTTCAACTTTAGGTTTTTCTTTAAGTAACCCCTGAAACCATTCAATGTCACCAATGCCATAAAAAAGAAACCTTGGCCAACATTCATCTACAAAACTGCTTTTAAAAACAGCAATCCTCCTCCTTGGCCAACCCTACCCTGGTTTGTCCCCATCCTCTAGGCGAAACGCCAAAAGTACTGGGTGTGAGGATAAAGCCGTATGAAATTGTCATTAAACATAACGCACATTTCCAGTCGCTTCGTCACCTGTAGAGTCATTAAGAACCCCTTTTGGCTGCCTAAATAGCTCGGCCACCTCCTGAAGGAAAGAGGGGCGGAGAAAGGTCCTCAGTAGAGGTTGTCGGTGTTGGTGCTCCGAGGGGTTTTGATCTTCTCGATGTTTTTGAGGATGACGTCGTGCAAGGTGGCATACTGGTTCCGAACATGCAGCAGGATCTGGCGCACACTCAGATACTCGTTTTCGTCCACCTCGGCGACCGTGCGGCGATAATCTTCCACCTGGGGGTACTTCACTATCTTGGACACCAACTTGGCCCTGGTGTTGTAGTAGGTGGAGAAGCGGCGCAGGTAGGAGGCTGCGGTGCTCTCCACGGTCCACAGCTGGTCCACGGTGTCCTCCTGGATGGACACGCCGAAGTTGTTGCCGTCCTCCACCTTCGGGATGAGCAGCTGCACCCACATCCGCACCGTGTTGCATTTCTCTCTCAGCAGCTCGATCTCGGGTTTTACCCGCTCAATCAGCTCCACGAGATGCTGGTTGCTCCGCAGCAGCTGTCCCTCGCCCCCTGGCAGGGCGGGCACCTTGAGCGGGGGCTGGGCCTGCAGCGGTGGCGGGTCCCGGTTGGGCCCGTCCCCCGAGGTATGGGGCACGGCGGGGGGCTCCAGGGCGAGCACCGAACGGATCCTGGACAGGTCTTGCAGGCGCAGCTCCTGGACCCGACTATCCAGCTCCGACAGCTTCTGGGGGAAGAAGGTGGACACCAGATCCTCGGCCTCCTGAGCGATGCGGGCTCGAAATGAATCCACTTTCCCCTGCATGTCCTGCTCCAGCTTCAGCGGGGAAGCCATGCGTCCAGGCGTTGGGGCGGACACCACCCGGTATTCCCCTACCGCCGCAGGCAGGCCTTGGGCTGCGACCACCGCCGCCAACTCCCAACAGACCACGCCCAGCCGTGCCGGAAACGATGTCCTGGAGTCCCGGCGGCCCATGCGGGGGCGGCGGCGTAGGGAGCAGCGCGAGGAGCTGGCCCTCCCGGCGACACCCCAGCCACGCCGGTGACGCCCCAGCCACGCCGTCCCGCGTCCTGGGTCACGTAGGGGTGGGGAGAGGAGTCCGCAGATCCAGGTGCCCGGAGCAGCCCCTGGCCCCCTACCCCACCTGTAGGCCCCTGGGCTGGAAGCCTCCGCACGATTGACGGCTCCAAAGAACATCGTTAAACTTAAGCACCATGAAGGCCAAGCAACAAGTCGATGTACTTCACCAAGGAGCTCAAGGAAACCCACGATCCCTGGACTCCGAACACACAGTTTCTTTTGAAAGGCACCTCGAGAAATGAGCTCTCCTAAGTGAGGCTCGCTTCTGGAGACGAGAAGTCACACCTTTACTGGTAACTTGGGCGAATCCATGCTTTCCCTTTACAAAGCCAAAAGTGGTTCCCCCTTTACTCGGGAATTTTCATCAAGTTAGTAGAGTTCTGAGCTCTTCTATGGCTTACTTCCTACAATTTTTAGTCTGTTACCAATGTTAAGTTCTAGGACTCTTCTTAAAGCTCACCTTCTTTGGGATGATAAACAATTTGAATCTGGGCTGTAAGATTAAAATATCAAATATCCTGACTTTGGTAACTATATTGTAGTTAAGTGAATATCCATGTTTTTTTTACACACACTACAGTATTAAGGGATAAAGTGACATGATATATTTAACCTCAGATGGTTCACAAAAATAGTGTGCATGTAGATGTGTACAGAAAAAGAATGTTAAAGCATGTGGGAAAATGTTAAAAATTGATGAAACCGTATAAGGGTGTATGGGAGTTCAGTATTGTAACTTTTCTGAAGCTTGAACTTCCTTCAAAATAAAAGTGAGGGGCGCCTGGGTGGCTCAGTTGTTAAGCATCTGCCTTCTGCTCAGGTCATGATCCCAGCGTGCTGTGCTCCAGCCCCACCTAAGGATCCCTGCTCTGGGAGAAACCTGCTTATCTCTTTCCCACTCCCCCTGCTTGTGTTCCCTCTCTCGCTGTGTCTCTCTCTGTCAAATAAATAAAATCTTTCAAAAAAATAAAAATAAAAAGTGGAAAACTACCTTTTCCCTAAAGGCTTCCAGAATCATAGTGAAAAATTTTATAACCTTGTAAAATTTCACTCCCATTTATTTTCAATTTCCTGAGATACCTTCCTTTTGTTCTTTGCAATGCCACAGTGCACACCTTTGATTTTATACATTATTAAAGTTTAGTTCAAAAGATTATTCTAAAGATGCTATAGTATAGTTCTGAATGTAACTGTCACCTCAACTGGACTGTAAACTTCTTCAGGACATAGGTGAAGTCTTAATTTATTGACATCGCATGTGGCATAAGGCCTGGCATGGAGCAGGTACTCAATACATGTCTGATGAAATGACCTTGAATTAGTAAGATTTTAGCAAACCATAGTTTCATTAAGATCTAGAACAGAGGGCACCTGGGTGGCTCAGTTGGTTGAGCAACTGCCTACAGCTCGGGTCATGATCCTTGAGTTCCGGGATCGAGTCCCACATCAGGCTCCCGGCTCCACGGGGAGTCTGCTTCTTCCTCTAACTTTCTCTCCTCTCATGCTCTCTCTCACTTTCTCTGTCTCTCTAATAAATAAATAAAATATTTTTTTTTTTAAAAAAAAGATCTAGAACAGAAAATAAAGTATCAACAAGACAAACACGTTACAGGTTGGTCTCCCCAGCCAGCAGACATAGATTGCTTAAAGAAGGTTTATCAGGGAGGGTTCTTGAGAAAGGACCCGTGAAAAGGAAGAAACATAACAGAGGGAGAAGTTAGGCACTGATGCAATCTCAGAGCCTCAGCTGACCCCACGGAAAACCAGGAAAGCCCCTTCACAGTTGTCCTGAGTTGGGGACAAGGCAATTCCTAAAGAGGGCTGTTTGGCAGGACTTCAAGTAGTTGGAAAACAAATTCTTTAGTTCTGAGGCAGGAACTAGGGAGTGCAACAAAGCTTCAAGTACACATGTATCACAGTAAGATACACATACTAACAAACTAGCAATTTAAGTTGTATTCAAGTCAACTGTGTTCAGCCCCAATTAGGGGCTGAAATTTCCCTGTTTAGACCATGGCACATCTTGGAATGTGACAAAGAAGGATGTAGTGGAGAGAATCATATTTTCAAAGATACATGTTTGGATAAAGGTATATATGTACTGTGGCTCTATGGGGGGAGTGGAGGGGTCTAATGGGGAATTACTGGTAAGTTGGATCTTAAGCTATCTGGGAAAGGGGCAGCAACTGAGGCAGGAAAAGTAAGCAAGAACCAGCTCATGGAGGCAGGGCCCTCTTTGCCATGATAAGGAAGCTGGATTTAATAAAAGGCAATGAAGGGATTCAGGCAGGGGTGGGGGGGACACACACAGAGATGGAGGACTTCAGTGAGGAGGTGGATATGATGAAGAGAATAAACGAAGCGGGCCTGCTGATTTAACACAAATGGTAAAGCATGCCTCATTCAGAGATGGCAATAGGGCTGGGGAGAAGACTCTATAGAGAGTTTTAGGAAGTATAATTACAGTACATGGTAATAGTTTTGGAGGTGGAGAGATGAGAAGATGCAGATTTCGATATTAATTTTTTTTTGGTTAGAGAAAGATTTTCTATTTATTAGAATCTATTTATTCTATTATATTAAACTTCTCCTAACAGATGACTTTGATATACATACATTTTTATACATGTAAATTTACATTCAAGTTATGGTGATTCAGATAAGGTAATCAACAGAAAAGGAAAATCAAATCCTGAAACATGACCAGTTTTCCCGGATCTTGATTCTCTTCATAACTTTAGCTATAAAAGATTATAAGGGGGCTACAATGGAAATTCTCTTTAATGTGAAAAACATCCTCAATGTTCTACATGACTTATCAAATATATAACTACCCTATTTTCAAAGAAAAATATTTCTAGCTGTTTTAAAGACGTGGGGACTTAGTTTCTATTTATGACACTGACTAATGCAGCCATTTATATGAAATTATTTTCTTTCACTGTCTAATAGGATATAAAATTCTTTGGGGGGCTCAGCTGCTCTTTTTTCTAGTGTGGTGTAAGAATTTTATTTATTCATAATATGTTTCTTGTCCTTGTTAATTAGAGCAGCAGTTGGTAGGAAAATGACAGCTCCTATTTTTTTCTTTCCCCACTGACCACCAGCAAGCAGCAGTTGTTTTTTAAAATTATTTAATGCACTTGCATGCTTTGATTCAACCCATGAAATTAACACTGAGTGCTAACAGGTGAAGGACGGCTGGGAACAGCTGTATAGAGTGTTGCCTTGTTGGGGTCAGTCTCTCCCTTCTCCACAGTCCAACAGGGTTCAGCATGTACTGATGCCAATACTGACACACCGCTTTAATTTCAGGACTACCTACAACTTTGTGGACTGATTTTATGCTTTAACTATCCTCCAATTCTGAAACCATGCCCCTGGAGAAGGGATTTTGTGGTCCTACGTGTGAGTTCCATTCGTAGAATTATTCTAAGCAATTGTTGTTGTGTCAACTCTTGGATGTAAGTTTAACTGAGGATACAGATTGGAATTTAATCCTTCAAGATCCTTATTTCCCCCACTGATTTCTGTCAATAAGTTAGGAGAAATACAACCAATGGGGCCAAACCTAGATTAAGATGCAGATGAGTGGTAATATTTATCCCCTTATGTTTATGAAATTCCCCCTCTCCAGGTTGCAATGGATCTTAAGTTATCTAAGTCAAAGGGCTTCACTCACAACTTAGGAATCCCCCGCCCCCGCCCCGTGAGCATAGAAGGCTTAGTTTTACAATGTAGTCACTGGGAATCCTACCAGAGGCACTTTCCCGAGTGCACAAGTATCTCACGTCCCCTTCCTTCATTCTTCCTCCCAGACTGCTGCAGGTAAGGGCACTTGCTGCCGTGCCCTCCAGTCAGTGGCCGCTGCCAACTGAACGTCTCGAGAACCAGCATCCGCATGTGACTGGGCATGCCTCACACGAAGACAAGTGCCACTACGGCGTGTGGCTAAGGCTGTGCAGTGGCCCTGCCAGGTCCAAACCCCAGCTTTGCTACTTACTAGCCACGGACGCTGCTCAGTTATTTGACCTCCCTGTGCTTCATTTTCTTTACCTATAAAATGAGCAATATAATAATAGCGATATCATAAAAGCTGCTCTGAGGATGAAGTCAGTGACGCCACGTAAAGAGTTCAGCACAGTGCCTGGAACACGGTAACTGCTCAGTCAATGTTAGCTATTATCGAAGGACGGTCTCCTCATCGGCATTTCAAAATCTCCTTTCACCCTCTGAAATGGAAAACTGTGAATCCCATACAAACAAACCAAGATCTAATTTTCTTGTTCACTGTCTTATTATGTATCAGTGATGACTCACTGTATTGCAGAGTTGTATATAAGTAATTAAAAAAAAAAAACTGGCTTGAATTTCTGAGGTCCTCAGTATTTATAGGCCGTATCACAGGGCACAGGAGAAAAAAAGCACAAATTTAACCGCCACCATGGCTGAAAAGTACATTTCTCAGCTGAACCCCTCTATGTCTTCATCAAGTTCATATGACCTTATCTGACAAATGACATAACTGGTATAGTTTGTTAACAATGATGTTTTCTATCAAGGATCTGTAAGATCACTGATTAACAAAAATCTATTGACCTCTGGGTCCTAGATGCTTGACTTTTTAAAATGCTTTGGCCGATGACTCTCTACCACAGCCACTGCTGGCTTCTTTGTTTACAAGATCCCTGTTCTGGATGAGCAATGAATCCTCTAGTTCTGCACTTCTCATACTGGAGTCCATCAGTTCCCTGTAATTATTTCTGTGAATTCACTTTGATGATAAAATAATTGCTGTAAGCATATTCTGGGGTCATATTAGAACTGCCATGCAATCTAGGGGCCCATAATTACATTCTTCTATGATTATTATACCACCAAGTACCACTACAGTAACTGATCAGAGAGAGGGAAGCCTATTAGGTATGGTTATCCTTTTTCCTCCCCTCTCCAAAAACTGCTAAGAACAAAGATTTTCTAATTGGGTCAAAGAGAGAAATCCGGAGGGAGAATTAGGTTCTCAGAGAGTGCTCAACAGCAAGGAGATGTCTAAGGAAACACTGAAAGAACCTGCACCATCAGAGTCAGCATAATATCTTCATTGGTCAGTAGTGACTCTTTCACAAAAACATGATCCTTTTACATAAATTCATGCTGCTGATTTTATTATCTTTGTAGTTTTATTTATATTTAAGTTATACAATTATTTTGGTTTTTTTTTTTTCAAGTTTCAGGGTTTTTTTAGTTTCTTTGAGAGAGCCAGCATGAGCAGGGGGAAGGCAAAGGAACAGGGAGGGAGAGAAGCAGACTCCCTGCTTAGCAGGGAGCCTGCTGCAGGACTCGATCCCAGGACTCTGAGAGCATGACCTGAGCAGAAGGCAGACGCTTAACGGACTGGCGCCCACAATTATTTTGGTTTTTATACATGTAAATCTACACGTGTAAGATGTTTTGAGAACTTAGTTCAGTGTCTGTCTGCACTTAAACAATGCCTAACAATAATGCTGAGGAATTTCTTCCTTTAAAAGAAATCATTTCCTTTAAAAGTACACTCTTCTAACGCCCTGTACAAACAATTACAGAGTTACCTTCCTGAAATGCATGTCTGACCATATTCCATGTTCTACAGGGTAAGGACCAAATTCCTTAAGCATGGCCCCCAAGTGCCTCCATGACGGGGCCTGCCATCTTTTATTTCCTGGGACCCAGTCTTCGTTTCCCAATGGGTTCTCTGGCACGTCCTCTGCTTTAATGTCTTGACCTCTCTCTGGGTGAAATGCCACTTTGCCTCGTCTTCCTCCCACTCTCCACCCTACTCATTCATCCTTCTATAATTGACTCAATGAGTGTTTATGAAGAAACCTTCCCTGGTACCACCTTCTCCTTTCTCGGTGAGGTTAGTGTTACTGGCACAAGTGACACGGTGTAATAATATCGACCCCATAAAGCTGCTGGGGGGATTAAACGGAACGACTTGCATAAAACACCTAGGACAGTAAATGCTTCATAAATAGTAGTCATTTTATTTGTAATCTTAAGAGTATTCTGCATGTATCTCTTTGATAGTTCCTACCACAGTGCTGTAATTTTAGACTTACAAGTCACTTCTCTCCACCATAATAAACTTTGGGAGGGCAAGGATTTGGGCTTACTCATTTTTATACAGTCGGTGGTAGCACAGGTCTGGGAGGAGCAGGTGTTCACTCGGTGAACATTTACTGAATGAATGAATGAATGAATGAAGCAAAAATAGGATGAAATTTATCAGACAGGACCTGACTAGCAGAAGAGATGAGACTCTCAAGCCACTTATCTTTCTCTTTTTCCCCCCGGAGTGCTGCTGGACTGTGCTTACACATATAAAATCCCTTGTGGGAACCTCACAGCAGTCTTCTGGGCTGAACTCTTCGGGGATTTATATAGGAGAGGTGGGAAGCAGATTTCTCTCCCCCACCAAGCATGCAGGATTTGACATTCTGCTTCTGACTGTGCTAAAAGCCAGAATTCCGGAGAGTCGCCGCATTGCTCAGGCCTACAAAATCGCCCTCCCTTAAATAACCGGAGCTGCTCTATACAACAGGGGTTGTGCGGTGCTGTGTGTTTGGGCAAAGTGAACATACTGGGGAGTTCTGGAGAGGTCCACACAAGGAGTAAGGCTGACGCTGGCTCTGACTCATGCTCCTACTGTTTATTTATAGCTTCTTATTAGTATGGGATTTGTTTTATTTGGCAAAAACACAAGATTTCAACTGACTGAGAGAGGAAGATGTAAGAAAATGCCTAAGCATAAAACTTCTACAGCTGAATAATAATCTGTAACTCGGTGCTATATCAACAGGCTCCCCAGGGGGCAGCGCAAGCCGAAAGCACTCCAGAGTTACGAATTTCATGAGCTGCAGACTTTACTGTGAGAAATAAAGGAGTGGTTAACTAAAGCTTTTGTTCCTCCATAGACACCACCATTTATAAAGGTGAAATTCACTAGTTGAGGCTAAATTTTTTGGTTAGTATACAAAACACGTACAATGAGTTCTTAAGTTCTCTAAGTAATTTTCAGCAATGATAGAAATGGTCAAAAGTCAAAATTTTAAATTTAAGAACACAAGCCAAAGATTTTATATGCTTCAACCTGGGGAAAAAAGTACTTTCTCGATGTTCATTTAAAATTACTCTCTGTCCTCTTACTCTGATTTTTTTTTTTTTTTAAGATTTTATTGATTTGAGAGAGGGAGAGAGCAAGCGCTCACACGAGGAGGGGCAGAGGGAGAGAGAGAGAGAGAGAGAGAGAATTTCAAGCAAACTTCCCGCTGAGTGCAGGGCCCAACTTGAGGCTTGATCTCACGACCCTGAGCCCATGACCTGAGCCGAAATCAAGTGTCAGCCGCTTTATCGGACTGTACGACCCAGGCGCGCCTCTGATTTTCCTTTATGGCATTTATCACGAACTGACATTCTTTTACATATTTATTTGTATATTAGTATTTGTCCCTAGAACATACAAGTGAAGGCTTTGTTTTGTTTATCACTGGATTGTTTGTGGTGAGAACAGTCTGGAATATAATGGCTACTCATTAAATATTTTGTTGTGTGAATAACAATAAAATTGGATAAATCTCTTGATTAAATAATTCTCTGAGGACAGCCGCATTTGTAGAAGAGTTTTTTTTAATTATGAAAGTAAAGCAGTTACTCAAATACAGTCACACTTAGCATGAATAAAAGTTTTTGGGATAATAAAAATTCTGGAGAATGAATCCTTTTATGCTCTAAAGGTATCTCATCTTTATCTTTTCTCTTAAGCAACAAAAGAGGCAATACTGGTTTTAAAAAATTTGGATTTGATATTTATCACTACCATTCACCTGCTTAAAATAGAAATGTTTGCTTCAAAATGAAATTAAGATTCTCATTTTGATAGATGGAAAGTACACCTTCCTAGCTCTCTATTTTAAACTCGGATCAACTACACAGAACTACAGTAAAATCTGAAAAATATCAATAAAAACAGCTGAGTCTGGAGTTTTAGTTCTAACAAGTGTTTTGCTTAAGAATACTGTATTCTGGGACGCCTGGATGGCTCAGTCAGTTGAGCGTCTGCCTTCGGCTCAGGCCACGATCCCAGGGTCCTGGGATCAAGTCCCACACTGGGCTCCTTGCTCAGCGGGGAGCCTGCTTCTCTCTCTGCCTGCCGCTCTCCCTGCTTGTGCCCTCTGTCTCTCTGTCTCTCTCTCTCTCTCTGACAAATAAATAAATTCTTAAAAAAACAACAACACCGTATTCTTCCTAATGTAGGCTGAACACAAAATTGGTAAAACAATTCTAAGAGGACAAGAGCTTTCAAATAATCAGCAATCGTATATGCACAGAAATTAGGTTGACCATTTCTTTCTGTATGACACAGTATTATTATAAATAGATATTTTACTAAAAAATAAGCAAGATAAGCTTTGTAACTAAAAAGCTGACCCTAAAACGTCAGAAGTGAAGCTGTTTCATCAGAACAGACCTGAAGCTATTTTATAATCTGAATTCAAGTTATTTTATCATTAATTTTTTATCTTTTTAATAATCTATGGACTTCTAAGGTGCCTCCTTAGTGCAGTAGGCAGTGTGTCAGTCTCATAGTAACCTATGGACTTCTATTATATATAATAATGTAGGGTTAACAGGCTTCATCTAAAAATCAGAAAGAACCACAACTTTGCACAGTAACATTTATTAATTACTAAACCTATGCTGATGTAATTATTTTTACATCTATATATGATTATATTTATATGTTATTAATACTTATAACAATAAAGACTGACTTCATGCCTCAAAGGAAAATAATGTTTATTATATCCTCTGGATGAATTCATGACATACCACTCATATGGCTCCTATCTGATATCAACATGGAAAGGTCAGATTAAAGACTACATAGTTTCTTTTCAGTCATTAGCTAATGTCGCTACATCCATCAAAATGAATGTGATAACACTAAGTCTGAATAAACACTAAAAAGAGGAGAGTAGGGAGCGCCTCAGTGGCTCAGGTCATGATCTCAGGGTCCTGTGATTGAGCCCTGCATGGGGCTCCCTGCTCAGCAGGAAGATTGCTTCTGCCACTCCCACTCCCCCTGCTCGTGTTCCCTCTCCCGCTGTGTCTCCCTCTGTCAAATAAATAAATAAAATCTTAAAATGTGAAGTGGAAAAGCAACAGAAAGAGGGATCAAAGGAAGCCAATCTCTCACATACTTTCTAGGCAGGACAGAATGGGGAGTCAAACCAGGGGGAGAGGTGGGTGGACAGTCCTGTTTGAGGGTGTGGCTGATCCTTGTTAATAGCTTTCCCCAGGAGGCAGGAAGCGCTAGGAAGAGGGGGACCCCTCTATCGGGTCCCCAGGGGATCTTCCCTCCCCTGCATGAGGCAGATGCCAGCTGTCTGCCAAGCCCCTCCCTCCAGGAATGGCCTTGTCCGGGAATGCCCACCATACATACCCTCTACTTTTTTTTCTGGTCGAAACTGTTTCCTCCTTGGCCTGTTTCCTCCACCCACTCTAAAATTTTACTTCAGATTTCTATTTCATGGAATTTGGGATTGAAGTTAAACTACAACAGTGCCACCAACACCAAGTCTTTCAGGAAAAAAATACAAAGAAATTTAACAAAAAATATGTTAATAAAAAAGTTTTTTTAAAAAGAGCAAGGGTGTCCAGGTGGCCCAGCTGGTTGAATGTCTAACTCTTGGTTTCAGCTCAGGTCATGATCTCAGGCTTGTGAGATCGAGCCCCGCCTCGAGCCTGCACTCATCCCAGAGACACCTTGGGTTTCTCTCTCCTCCCTCCGCCCCCTACCCGTGCACACGTGTACACACGCAATCTCTAAAATAATTCTTTAAAAAAAAAAAACGGGGCACCTGGGTGGATCAGCCGGCTAAGTGTCGGCCTTCAGCTTAGGCCATGATTCCAGGGTCCTGGGATGGAGCCCCACAATGGGCTCTCTGCTCAGCAGGGAGCCCGCTTCTCCCTCTCCTGCTCTGACCAAAAAAAAAAAAAGCAGAAAAGCTGGTGTCACTGTTATTCAGTTTTCTGTACATCATCTAAATCTCTAGTTTCTGAAGACATTATGTGAAATGAACACTGAATTAGTATCTATACAGGAAATACTTAAAAGAACTCTAGGGGCACCTGTGTGGCTCAGTCGCTTAAGCATCTGACTCTTGATTTTGGCTCAGGTCATGATCTCAGCCCCGCACAGGGCTCGGCACCGGGAGTGGAGCCTGCTTAAGATTCTCTCTCTTGGGGCACATAGGTGGCTCAGTCAGTTAAGCATCTGCCTTCATGATCCCAGAGTCCTGGGATGGAGCCCTCAGTCGGGCTCCCTGCTCAGCGGGGAGTCTCCTTCTCCAGCTCATGCATGCTTGCTCGCTCTCTTTCACTCAAATAAATAAATAAAATCTTTTTGGGTTTTTTTAGATTTTTATTTTATTTATTTCACAGAGAGAGAGAGAGAGAGAGAGAGATCACAAGTAGGAAGAGAGGCAGGCAGAGAGAGGGGAAGCAGGCTCCCTGCTGAGCAGAGAGCCCGATGCGGGGCTCAATCCCAAGACCCTGAGATCACGACCTGAGCCCAAGGCAGAGGCTTTAACCCACTGAGCCACCCAGGTGCCCCAAATAAATAAAATCTTAAAAAAAAAAAAAAAAGGTTCTCCCTCTCTCTATGTGACTATCCCCGACTTGTGCTCTTTCTCGCTCTCAAATAAAATAACTAAAATCACTTTTTAAAAAGGCTATTACAAGAGGTTATACTACATGGGAGATTCTGTTTGGAAAAGCCCTTCCTTTCAAATTTATGATGCCCTTTCCCCACAAAAGGGTCACAGGGTGGATCTAAACTATCTAAATCAAGACTTCATAAACCTAGTTAGATAAAATAGATAATAATGTAAAAGCTACTGTACAGTCATGCAGATTTCATACTTTCCAAATGTGCCAATTTTCTGCCTGTTGATGGATGTTAAGGAAAATAACACCATCGAAATGGGTCTCTATGGGCAGCTAAGGTCGGAAGGCTCATGGATGACTATGCTACATCTAATGAAAAACAATCTCCCCCTGGCCTATCCATTTATAGGTTCTTCCAGCCATAAGCCATAAGCTTCAAAGGTCAAGCCCTTAACGACGGACATATACTGAACACCTACTATGTGTTAAATATGGTGCTAGTACTTGATTTTTCATTTAAACTTATTAACCTAAAAGAAGTAATTATTAATATTACTACATTAAAGATAAGGACATTGAGGCTCTGAAAAAATATTTCCTTATAGTCTTTGAGTGTGTAAGCAGTAGAACAAGGCTGGACAAAATCCACATTCATCCGACTCCAGAGTCCATGACCCATGACTGCCTAGCAAAAAATGCTCTCTCAGCCCCCCAAAAGTGATTTCCTCCACCAACCTAAAAGGTAATGACTCATGATTAAGTGGAAAGGCTTTTCTTCTTACTTCTGAAAAAGGCTGCACAATGCTACAGGATGATCTATACCCTGTGCTATTTTTCTACTCTTTGAGCCAATCCTAAAATATGTGTATGTGTATGTATGTATATATATACATTTTCATACATATACAACACACATACTTTTAGAAGATCACATCTAGGGTCTAATTCTGCAGCTCCTTTTTAAATAAAGGGGAAAAAAACCACTACCAGATTAAATAAAAAGTAGCAGACACTTCTTTAATTTTAGTCCCTGCTTCACTTACTCTTCTGTGTATTTCCTACCACTGTGCTCTGTATGGGCACATGTCATGTGTTTATTTCATCTGGTCTCCAGAATCTTGGTTTGGCAATATCTTCTGCTACCCATTACACTTTTGCTATAATTACCTACAGTATATGTTATGTTTCCAAAGAGTATAAATAACATTTCATTGGTTAAGTATAAAGACTGGAAATTTGAAGTTGAAGAAGTTCAATCACAGGATACTGTTTTAAGAAGTTCCAGCAAAGTGTACAACCTAACAAGTTAAGGATAACACAAAGGAAACTGACAGCCTGGTATAACCTTTTAAACTTGGCTTTGCTTTAGTTCTTCCATCAAAAGCTATGGATGAAAACACAGCACTGAGAATCACAAATACCAGATTCCACATACAAAAAAATGAACTGGGATTCATCCCTGCACCATTTACAAAAATTAACTCAAAATGGATCACAGACCTACATATAAAACCTAAAACTATAAAACTTTTAGAAGAAAACATGAGAAAATCTTCGTGACTCTGGATTATGTAAAGATTTCTTACAACAAAACCTACCCATAAAAGAGAAAGTTGGTCAACTGGACTTCATCAAAATTAAGAATTTCTATTCTTTGAAAAACATGGATAATAAACTGAAAGTCAAGCAACAGACTGAGAGAAAATGTATCCGAATCACATATCTGATAAGAAACTTGTATCTAGAATATATAAAGACCTTTCAAACCAATTATAAGAAAACAACTCTATTAAAAATGGGCAAAAGATTTGAACAAAGATGTGTGTGTGGCAGATAGATACGTGAAATGATGGTTAAAATTATTAGTCATTAGGAAATGTAAATTCAAATCATGAGCTATGACTACACACCTATTAGAATGGCTACAATTAAAAAGACTGGCTATATCAAGTGCTGGCAAGGATATGGAGGTAGGTACTCCAACACTCCAACAAAATGGTAACACCACTTTGGAAAATAGTTCAGCAATTTCTTAAACACCAAAACATATCTTTGTATGGTGTAAGAGAATGGTCAAGTTTCATTCTTCTATACATAGTTGTCCAATTCCCAACACCACTTATTGAAGAGACTGTCTTTTTTCCACCGGATATTTTTTCCTGTTTTGTCAAAGATTATTTGACCATAGAGTTGTGGGTCCATACCTGGACTCTCTACTCTGCTCCGCTGGTCTATGTGTCTGTTTTTGTACCAGTACCATGTTGTCTTGGTGATCAAAGCTTTGTAGTAAAGCTCAAAATCAGGCAATGTGATACCCCCAGTTTTGTTTTTCTTTTTCAACATTTCCTCAGCAATTCAGGGTCTAAATGGGTAAAAGACCTCAACGTGAGGCTGGAATCTATCAAAATCCTAGCAGACAACATAGGCAATAATCTCTTCGACATTGGCCACAGCAACTTCTTTCAAGACATGTCTCCAAAGGCAAAGGAAACAAAAGCAAAAATGAACTTTGGGGACTTCATCAAGATAAAAAGCTTCTGTACAGCAAACAAACGGTCAACAAAACAAAGAAGCAACCTATGGAATGGGAGAAGATATTCACAAACAACACTACAAAGGGCTGCTACCCAAGATCTATAAAGAACTCCGCAAACTCAACACTCAAAAAACAGATAATCCCATCCAAAAATGGGCAGAAGACATGAACAGACACTTCCCCAAAGAAGACATACAAATGGCTAAGAGACACATGAAAAAATGTTCCTATCATTAGCCATCAGGGAGACTCAAATCAAAACCACATTGAGATATCACCTTACACCAGTTAGAATAGCCAAAATTAACAGGACAGGAAACAAGTGCTGGAGACAATGTGGAGAAAGGGGAACCCTTTTACACAGTTGGTGGGAATGCAAGTTGGCGCAACCACTTTGGAAAACAGTGTGGCGATTCCTTAAGAAATCAAAAATAGGCGTGCCTGGGTGGCTCGGTGTGTTAAAGCCTCTGCCTTCGGCTCAGGTCACAATCTCAGGGTCCTGGGATTGAGCCCCTCATCGGGCTCTCTGTGTAGTGGGGAGCCTGCTTCCTCCTCTCTCTCTCTGACTGCCTCTCTGCCTAATAGTGATCTCTGTCAAATAAATAAAATCTTAAAAAAAAAAGAAATTAAAAATAGAGCTACCCTATGACCCTGCAATTGCACTACTGGGTATTTACCCCAAAGATACAGATGCAGTGTAAAGAACAGCCATCTGTACCCCAATGTTCATAGCAGCAGTGGCCACAATCACCAAACCGTGGAAAGAGCCAAAATGCCCTTCAACAGATGAATGCATAAAGAAGATATGGTCCATAAATATGATAGAATATTACACAGCCATCAGAAAGGATGAATACCCAACTTTTGTATCAACATGGATGAGACTGGAGATTATGCTCAGTGAAATAAGTCAAGCAGAGAAAGTCAATTATCATATGGTTTCACTTACTTGTGGAACATAAGGAACAACACGGAGGACATTAGGAGAAGGAAAGGAAAAGTGAATTGGGGGAAATCAGAGGGGGAGATGAAGCATGAAAAACTATGGACTCTGAGAAACAAACTTGAGGGTTTTGGAGGGGAGAGGAGTGGGGGGATGAGTGAACCTGATGGTAGGTATTAAGGAAGGTACATATTGCATGGAGCACTGGGTGTGGTGCATAAACAATGAATCTTGGAACACTGAAAAATTAAATTAAATTAAAAAAAAAAAAAAAAAAAAGCAAAACATACACAGGCGCCGGGTGGCTCAGACATTAAGAGCCAGCCTTTGGCTCAGGTCATGATCCCAGAGTCTTGAATTAAGCCCACATCAGGCTCCCTGCTCAGGAGGAAGCCTGTTCTCCCTCTCCCTCTCCCCCTGCTTAGGTTCCCTCTCTTGCTGTCTCTCTGTCAAATAAATAAATAAAATCTTTAAAAAAAAAAAAAAAAGGCAAAGCATACACCTACCATATATCCCAGTCATTCTAACTCCTAGGTATTTACACAAGAGAAATGAGAGCATATATCCCCACAAAGATTTGCAAACAAATATTCTTGGTAGCTTTAGTTGTAGTAGCCAAAAGTGGAAGCTGAATGAATAAACAAATTGTGTTGTATCTCTACAATGGAATACCAAGCAAGAGAGGAATGAACTATTGATAAAGTTACAAGGCGCATGACTCTCAAAATAATTAAGCTTGAAGGGAAAAACACATAATGTGTGATTCCTTTATCAAATCATTTTTTAAAATGTAAACAAATTTATAGTAACAGAAGAGTAGTGGATGTCTAATGAGAGGGGAGAGAGTGAGTGAGGAGAAAGTACAAAATGGCAAGAAGAAACAACTTTCAAGAATTATGGCCATACTGATTATCTTCACTACAACAGTGATGTCACAGATATGTAAATACATTAAAGTTTATAAAATGAGCAGTTAACTATGTACAGTAGCTTATATGTCAATGATATCTCAACAAAACAGTAAAAAAATCCAAAAACAAAACCAAAAACAAAAACCTAATCCACTATGGAAAAAAGTGCAGAGTTTCCTCAAAAAAATTAAAAATAGAACTACCATATCATTGAGCACTCCAATTTCTGGGTATATATTTGAAGGAAATGAAATCACTATCTCAAAAGCAATTTCTGCACCCCCATATTTGCTGCAGCGTTATTCATAATAGCCAAGACATGGTAACAACCTAAATGTTGACCGATGAATGAATGGATCAAGAAAATGTGATATGTACATACAATGGAATATCATTTGGCCACGAAAAAGAGAGGAAAACAAGGAAGTCTTACCATTTGCATCAACATGGATGGAGGGACCTTGTGGGCATTATGCTAAGTGAAATAGATGGGACAGAGGAAGACAAATACTACATGATCTGACTTACAGAGTAGAATGTTACTCACAGAAACAGCGTAGAATAGTGGCTACCAGGGGTGGGAGCGGTGAGGGAAATGGGAAGATGTTAGTCAAAGGGTACAAGCTTACAGTTGTAAGATGAATAAATACTGGGTATCTAACATACAGTACAGTCACTACAGTTCACAATACCGTAACATACATATACCTGAAAGTTGCAAACAGATGTTAAATGTTCTATTTAAAAATTAATGTGAAGCAATGGATATGTTAACTAATCTTACTGAAGTAATATTTTACAATATATTCATACATCCAGTCATCATACTGTACACCTTAAACTTCATTAAATCTCAGTAAAGCCGGTGTGGAAAGGGGGAACCCTAATCTTTACCTTAAAAAAAAAAATAAACAGCATTGCATGACACAAAATTTCACTATTAATTTTAATTACAAACTATGTTAAAGAACATGTCTTTGCTTCATATAGCGGAGAATTAAATTTAATCCAGCCACGAGGTTTTATTCTTATATTAGAGTCTTCCAAGTACATGGTGTAGTTCCCTAATTGCTAATAAGGCTAACTCCTAGAAGGCAATACAGCAGAAATCCAAGTAAACACTCAATTTTCAAATATTCCTGAATAGCATAAAATTAATGTTTTGTGTACCCAGGAGCACAACAAAGATCACGACCTGAGCTGAAACCGAGAGTCGGAGGCCCAACCGACTGAGCCACCCAGGCCCCAGCCACCCCTCCAATCTGCTCCTCTTTCATCAAATCCCTCCAATATCCTCACTCTCAGCTGATGACCTCACAGTGCATGTCAGTGGGAAAACCAAAACCCTCAGAGGTGTCTTCTCTTATCTTTCTGGAACCAAACCTTCTACCTATGAACCTGTCTTGCCTCTACCACAAGAGGAAGAAGATCCCACCTTCTGGCAAAGAGTAATCATTCCACTAGGGATAGGAATTCTACCTTTTTGCTCCCTGTCAAGGGAGCAAATCTCTTAATCACTTCCCAGATAACACTGCTCTCTTCCTACCTACTGGTTCATTCTTTAAAATTTTACATTGTTATCCCGGTGGGGGGAGTGGGGAACCCTTTTTTCCATTCCCTTTTACAGGCAAAATTCTTAAAATAGTTACACTGTCCTCATCTCCTTACTGCCTAATCCACTGTTAATCTTTTTCTCTCTCTTTTTTTTTTAACATTTTATTTATGAGAGTGAGCAAGCGAGCAGGTGGAGTAGAAGGAGAGGACAAGCTGACTCTGCACTGAGTGTGGAGCCCGATGCAGGGCTTGATCCCAGGACACCGAGATCATGACCTGAGCTGAAACCAAGAGTCGGACGTCTAACTGACTGAGCCACCCAGACACCCTCATCATCGATCTAACTTTCGCTTCCATCTCATCTCTAAAGAGTTCTTGTCAGGGACAAGACAATGACTTTTATGTTGACACAACCAGTGGATATTTGCCTTCATCTTAACTGACCCCTCAGGAGAATTCAAGTCAACCACTCCTTCCCTCTTGAAAACATCTCCTTTCCTGGCTTTCCTTCTACTTCGTTGGGTTGTTCTACTTCATAACCTTCTCTAATGGAATCTCTCCTTTGGTCCTGGGTCCCATTCTTCCTCCACATTCTCTTCCTAGATGATTCTATCACTGCCATGGACTTAAATATCTCTAACCTGTCAGTTCGTAAATTCACCTTCTTAGCTCAGACTTCTCTCACTGCGTCCGAAATTCACAGAGCCAATGTGACATATTCCTTTAAAATATCTCAAAGACATTTCTAACTTAAACGTGTCCAAAAAGAACTCTTAGTATTCATACCAAACATATTACCCTGCTCTATCCCAAAACCTTTCAGTGGTACCATGGTAAATGGTACCACTATGCACTCAGTCACTCAAGGCAGAAATGTGAACATACTGGAAACATCTCCAATCCCCACTGAATCTATCTGCAAAATGTATTTAGAACCTGTTCATCACATCGCTGCCACCATACTGCCTGGACTACTGAAAAAGCCTTCTAATTGGTCTCTGTGCTTCTATCATGTTTCCCTCTAATCCACTACTGAGACAGTTAAACTCACTGTTCCTACAAACTATATCATTTATGTCATTCAGTTACTTACATCCCTTCACTGACCCTCAGAATAAAACCCAAACTCCTTACCACAGCTCACAAGTACTTGTAGGATATGGCCCCTTCCAATCTCTCCAACCTCACTGTCATTACTCGGCCCACCTCCGCCCCATTCACAAAGTCTTCTGCCGCACTGGTTTTCTTTCAGTATCTCAAATAATGTTCTTTCCCACCTTACTGTCTTTGTACATGTGCCCTTTTCTCTGCCTGGAATCCCCCTTCACCTTATGATGTCAGTTAAATGTCATCTCCCAGGACAGCGGCCCTGGTCCAATCTTCAATAGACCTCCCTATTACCCTCTGATCCCACTGTTTGTCTTCTTCATAAAACTTCTATTTGTCAATTATTTTACACACTTATCTGTTTACTTTTTCTGTTTTCTGTTCAGCACCATCAGCTAAAATATAAGCTGCACGAGCACAGAGACTGTGTGTCTTATCTATCATTGGAGCCCTTCCTCCCTCCTGGCATATTATCATAATACTCATTAAATAGTTCCGGAAAACAATGTTTCCTGAGACATGAAAAAAGTGAATCTTAAGGACGCCGGGATGGCTCAGTCGGTTGGGTGGGTTGCCTTCGGCTTCGCTCAGCTCATGATCCCAACTGGGATAGTCCTACATCTGGCTCCCTGCTCAGCCACCCCCCCCACCCCACTTGTGCTCTCTCTCTCTCTAATAAATAAAATCTTAAAAAAAAAAGTGAATCATAAGATACATAACCCTTATGATCTAGTAAGCAGACTAATGGAGAAAGTCCTGAAAACACACTATCATACAGTTTAGTTATATGGGTGGACTTCACTACTGCAATTTACCATCTAAATACAACAAAGAAGAAAGTACGTTTTGTTGTCTTGTTTTGCAATGAAAGTTTTTTGAAAGCCTTTAAATTTTAAGAATTTTATCTAAAACTGTTCTTCTTACATTTAATATTTTATATTATAAATGTGTCTGTAACACATTTTTCTCCAATTTAAGGTAGAATAAATGGCTTAAAAATGGGAGACTAAAAGACTTGCTTCCTTACCCCACAACTGTACTGTCTATATTTAAGATTCTGAAAAAGATAAAACTGATACATTTGAGAATTCTGCTGACCCGCAGAAAAGCAGAATCCACTCCAAAGAAACTGGCTGAAACTACTAATAAGAAATGACCATATATTGAAAGCTATCTTTCTCTTGTATTATAGGTGTTAATAATTTATTGTCTCTTGCGTTGTTGTTGTTGTTGTTTAAGATTTTACTTATTTGTAAGAGAGAGAGAGAGCGCGCAAGCACAAACAGGGTAGGCAGCAGAGGGGGAGGGAGCAGAAGACTACCCACTGAGCAGGAAGCCCGACGACGGCACTTGATCCCAGGACCCTGGAATCATGACCTGAGCTAAAGGCAGATGCTTAACCGACTGAGCCACGCAGGTGCCCTGTTTATTATCTCTTATGCAACAGCACATTTCAAATATTATGGTGTCAGTAAAGTTACAGTGTCATTCTAAGACCAATCATGTAGAGTTCAAAGAAAAAGGAACTGATTATTTTAAACAAAGACATGATGAATTCTTTAAAACTAAAATTAAAATTTGTTACAGCCCTTCATACTAGAAATGAAAAGACCACTGAAAGATCTTACATGTTAGGTTATGCACATACAATAGCTCAGAAACTAATAAAATCCTGGAGAGCTGACCTTGCTCAGTAAAAGAAATCACAGTGGTGCTACCTTCCAATCATACAGTAACTCATCAAATTAAAGGTTTAGTTGTCAGGGGCGCCTGGGTGACTCAGTCGTTAAGCATCTTCCTTTAGGCTCAGGTCATGATCCCAGGGTCCTGGGATGGAGCCCTGCATCAGGCTCCCTGCTCGGAGGGAAGCCTGCTTCTTCCTCTCCCCCTCCCCCTGCTTATATTCCTTCTCTCTCTGTGTGTCTCTCTCTCAAATAAATAAATAAAATCTTTAAAAAAGAAAAAAAAAGATTTAGCTGCCAGTATGAAGACGAAGTTAGTATTTCCACCACAGAACTGTGCTTTTATTTTACCAATAAAAGAATCTACAGACTCGATGTTTTATTTATATTCATTTCACAGGAGCTCCAAGAAATCAGCAACAAAGCTCTTTTACGGGAATGCTTGGCAACAAACAAAAGCAGTACTAAAATATCTAGGGTTGAATAACTTTTTTGAATCTCATCATTCATCCTGGAACAACTATACTGATATTTACACCGATGATGCAAAAGCAATTCTGGTGCCTTACCAACACGATGGGGCGCACGTGTATTAGAGTTCCTTGTATTATTTATCACCCCATGTTCGGATACATTCACACAAGCACGCAAACAAAGTTTAACTGAAGGACAGCCTTGATAAAACGAAATAAGTTATTAACTTTATTAAATCTTGACCTCTGGGTAGATTTTTTAATATTCTGTGTGACAACACAGGAAATACACATAAAGCACTTCTGCCGCGTCACCAAGTATAATGGCTGTCTAGAGGAAAATCATTTGTATAACAGAGCTGTGAGCTGTACCCGCCGCTTTTTAATGGAACAGCAAGTTTACATGAAAGAATGTCAGACAAGGGGCGCCTGGGTGGCTCAGTGGGTTAAAGCCTCTGCCTTCGGCTCAGGCCATGATCTCAGGGTCCTGGGATCGAGCCCCACATCGGCCTCTCTGCTCAGCAGGGAGCCTGCTTCCCCCTCTCTCTCTGCCTGCCTTTCTGCCTACTTGTAATCTCCCTCTCTCTCTGTCAAATAAATAAATAAAATTAAAAAAAAAAAAAAGAATGTCAAACACGCTAGTTATTTAGATTTGGGTATCCAATAGACATTTACTGGAAGATGAATTAAGGGAACCTGCCACTTGAAGGAAAACAACTGACAATACTTTTGACGATGATAAAATTTGAACCCCCAAGTGAAAACTAGACTTTTGGAAAACTTGCACCTGCTACCATAACCTTAACAGCTTCCTGATACTTAAAGGACTTTTCTGATAAGATCTGTAGTGGTCTTAAAGAATATGATTTTTAAAATAATGAATAATAAAATATGTGAACATCTACAAGATCTGCATAACTCAGTGAGCCAATATTCTCCAAATGACCAATGTGGGATGTTACAAAATCATGCACGGGCAGAAGATCAAAAGTGCAAGAGAAATCAATGGATTTTAATGTATCAGAGAACTAAAATTTCATAGATTTGGCGTCTACACTGCAACTAACCTTTATTTATTTTTTTTTTGCAACTAACCTTTAAAAAACTATCTCTTGTTGAATGGTATTGTATCAAAGAAGAATATGCACAATTATCTGAAAGGCTTTAAAAAGATTCCCTCCTTATCCAACCACATTATCCATGTGAGGTCAGGTTTCCTTTTTAGATTTCAACCAAAAAGAAATGATTAATGTGGAAACAGATACAAGAATCCAGCTGGATTCTATTTAGCCATATATTAAAGAGACCCATAATAATATTAAGACCATGCCCCTCTTCTCACTAATGTTTCTTTGGGTTTGGAAACTATAAAGGAGTTATGAAACCAAAAAGTTTGAGAAACACTGACCTACATCAATCTAAGGATCTCCACTTTCTTACTACTCAGTTGGCTCTTAAGGCCTGATGGCAACATAGAAGACTGAAAGGTCAGGGTCAAACACAAAAGAGGAGGGGATAGATACCTGGCCAAATAAATGTCTGCCTGTATAGCTCTGAGTTGGATTTTCTTCATTTCAAAGTCAAGAAAAATTGTTTTTTGACTATATATCATTCTCTTTATCACACTGCTTGTACCTCCACCAGAATAGATGTTGAAAAGCCACTAATTCAAAGCACATTTTATAGGGAGAAGGCAACCAATCTCTTTAAGAGACTTCAAAGTAAACATCTGACACCCCCTCCAAGGCAGAGTCAATCTTAAGAGAACAAGTTATTGAATTTTTATTCAATAACAAATCAGAAGAAAAAAAGCTATAAAACTTAAACTGAGTAACAGGCCTGTTTATTCTTTAGGATATATTTTAGTTTTATTTTCAAGGTTTATTTCTAGGCATACTGTGATCAAATGTAAATGACTCTAAAATTATTCAAAATACAGGCTATGGAAGATTTAACAATTTAAGTTGACAAGCTCTTCTTGAATATCTTCAAATTCAAAATAAACACTCTCCAGGGAATAAAATGCTAACATCTTCCTATCCCTTCTAGGGACACCATAGTATACATTATAAATGGGCCCCCATAAATATGGAGCTTATTCAGTCTGCAGCATATTAATTTTGGAGATTAAAATGACACCACAGTCTGGTTAGCATCCTAACTGAAAAGTAATCTTCTCTCCATATACTACTGACATCAGTATTTCAACTCTGAAATACAGAGAAGATCTCCCTGAATGTATAGCTTCTCTCATGCAAAATGGTAACTAGCCTTTGCTTTTGAATTCATTAATTTTCAAAGACTGGTGTTCGGATTTACCATGAGACATAGCTGACCCTGATAAAGAGTCAAGACGCAGGTCTATCGCAAATTCTCTATCACATTTCAGTGCTGATATAAACTAGTTTAGAATCTGGTGTCAAATTGGTGGATTTGATATCCAGTTTTTTGGTTTGTTCATTCACTCGATGTTCACTGAGTATCTGCAATATGCCTGGTATGGCAGTGGATACTAGGGATAGAGTGATGACTGAGACGGAGACAGTTCTTGCCCTCAGGGTGCTTAAGGTGGGGCAAGAAAATGGACGTTAAGCAAAGAATTACATAATTACTTAGTTAGACATACTCCACACTGCTAGTCTCAGCTAATCATCCAACCTGTTGGCTTCTAATTTCCCATACTAGGAGTTGGAAAACTCTCCAAAGCCTACTCATAAGGGTCTTCATAGATTAGCATCAATGCCTTAAAGTAAGTATCACACTACTACTAGTCTTGGGACTTTCAGGAAAAACCAACTAAGTGTCAGTGTTCAGATTTGTTGATGGTGTCAAAGTTAAACAAATCTGAATCCAAAATGAACAAATCACCGCATTTGGAGGAGGGGAGGAAATGACACGAGTGTTTCAGACCTTAATCCTGAGTCAGATCATAAATCATCAACTTTTCCTAACCCTAATAATTGTTTCCTTCATAATTAAAATCATGTGACATCATCAAAAAGCTTACACTGAATTTTGTTTAGACATAAAATGATTTAACAGCCCACTTTGCTAGTTTTCTGACTTTATATGAGGCAAAATAGAAGACCATCTATGTATAAATTAAATTAGAAATAGTTCTATCAACTTTTATTTTTTTAAAACTCTTCGTTTTTGTTTTTTTTTTAAGATTTTATTTATTTGAGATAGAGCATGAGCAGGGAGAGGAACAGAAGGGCAGAGAAAAGGAGACTCCCCACTGGGCAGGGAGTCTGATGTGGGGCTCGATCCCAGGACCCAAGGATCACGACCTGAGCCAAAGGCAGATGCCTAACCAACCAAGCTACCGGGGACCCTAACTCTTCACCATTATTAAAAAAAAACACCTCTTTATTTAAGATTTAGAAGTCTTGATGTCTCACTCAAGGAATACTTTAAATATGACCTTATTGTTTGAAAAATCTGGTTTTAATTCCACACTCTTTTTATTTTTTTGTAGTCCCACTGCAAATAAACAAACAAGAATTGTTCTTCAACTTTCTCCATGCTCTGCTTTAAACAGAAAAACATTAATAGAGATGAGGAACAGTGACTAGCCTTTCTTTCAAAACAGCTGTCAAGAATAAAATACATGCTCCTTCTTACTTTCAGTATATAGAAATTAACCACAATAGTCTGAAGTTGCCTTACATTTTGCCCCCATAGCTCTCCTATCCCATAAGCACAGGCCCAAATGCACGCGCCCAAGCCCTGACCTCTCTTTAACTACATCCAGGCCACCCTCCCTTCCCTTCAGGGCCAAATTTACCAAACCCACCACTTAATTTCCTTCACACTGTCTCTTGACTGGCTCCGGTCTGGATTCCGGTCTGAATCTGTTCTACCACGACTGTAATCTTCAATGGCCAATGGCTTCCATGTTTGCATGATGAGTTTGCCTCATTTCTCCTCCTCAACGAGTCTGGTAATGGCCAGGACTGCTGGCCACCTCTTTTTGAACTCTCTTCCTCAACCTCCATATTTTACAAGAAAATAAACAAGTCAATTCTTTCCACTTCATCTGCAGTATACTGCTCCCATTCTCCTTCTCTATTTCCAATCATTTCCTCTGTGTCTCCCGTCTAGGTGCTGCTCCTCCCACACTATTACTTTATGGAGCACATGGCTTGGGTTTCCACAGGGCTTTGTCTTTGATTTTGTTTGCTTTGGGAAATTAACCCGACTAACTCAGTATATGTTTTGAACACAAAGATCCATGGAATTAAATTCCAAATTGAATACTTTGAAAGAGAAGACATTTGGACACAAAAGTTCTAGAAAGGCAATATAAGGGAAATGATCATAAACACAGACTCTGGAACCAGATTTTCTTGGTTAAATTCTGACTCTGTCACTTACAAACTGTCATATTGGACAACTAAATAACCTTGCTGTCCCTCAAGATCCCCACCTGCAACATGAGGATAATATTTGTGTTTACCTCACAGAATATTATGAGGATTAACGACTGGCATATTATAAGCACTATGAGAGTGATTATTAAATAAATTATAAGAACATCAACTATTAAAAAATCAAACTCATTAATTTATAGGCCCACCTTGTAAGTTGACTTTTTAAAGCTGTTTTCCAAAACCCTTAAACTGTACTAACTTCACTAGACTGAATTATTTTAGTAACTTCAAAAACAAACAAAATATCACAGATTTCTAAGAGGACAGTGCTCACTCTCCCCCCACTACCCCCCCCCCCACCCACACACACAGAAGAATACCGTAGGTTTCTAGAGCCAGAAGGAAAGTAAAAAGCTACTTTGTCACTCTACGGATAAGGAAAGAAAAGACAGAAGAGAAGTGATTTGTCCAAAGTCACACAGCAAATAATGAATGGCAGAATCAGGGCTGGAATGTGGGTCTCTAAAATCCGTGTGAACAAGTTGTTTGTTTTTTTTAAGATTTTATTTATTTATTTGACACAGAGAGAGAGAGAGAGAGAGAGAGAGAGAGAGAGAGAAAGCACAAGTAGGCAGAGAGGCAGGCAGAGGGAGAGGGAGAAGCAGGCTTTCCGCTGAGCAAGGAACCCGATGGCAGGGCTCGATCCCAGGATCCTGGGATCCTGACCTGAGCTGAAGGCAACGGCTTAACCGATTGAACCACCCAGGCGCCCTGAACAAATTGTTTAAAGAACACTTTTTACCTCATATAATCATGATGTAAAAAAATATTCTTTCTTAGGGTGAGGTTGTGCCTTCAGGAAATATTTTTTCCCTCGTTATAAAATCTGAAATTTGATGAGAAGGAAACTATCAAAACTGTAAGCTATCAATTACTAAATCCTACCTTTCTTCAGGGTAACTTCAGTCGTTCAGAAATGACTTTATTCTATAGGTAAGACTCCAACTTCATCAAAGTAGACTGTGTGTTTTTAAAATTTTCATTGTTATCTGAATTACAAGAGTCATTTTAAACATTCGTTGAGAAAAATGTCTTCCTTTGTTTCTGTAACTCCACTTCTAGTAATTTTTTGAACTGTAGGACCTAAAAAATAAGGTTAAAGGGCATACGTAAACAGTGGCTTGAGTAGCCAACAGTTATTTAGGACCCGCTCGGGACGGTGAAGTGTGTCGCAGCAGACCTTGTAGAACAAAGCAGAATGAAGAGACTTTATCCCTGCCCAGAAAAAGCATGCAACCTGGAAAGGGAGATTAAAAAGTGCACATGAAAAATACATTATAAAATAAAGACTGCTAAATAGAGCACACAAATAATGAACAGATGGAAAATCATCCTGAGTCAGATGGATCTGCCCACCATCCTGAGAATTTTGAAGACTTTAAACAACTTGTGAATTATAAGTTCTCTGTGTCCAGGGCAAGTGTAGTTCCAGAGACTACCGAATAATCATTTTTCAGACATAAGACAAGTTACTTTAGAGTTTGCACGGAGAAGTCTAAATAATAGGAATGTTTATGTTAGCTAGCAGTCTGTTACAGAGCCAAGGAACAAATGACTAAATCCCCTAAAACCACACAACAGTAACTCATATTTAACAAGGAGCTTGAGATCAAAAGTTTCTGATCTCGAGGATCTGGTATGCCAGATACAGAATCCGTAACAAAATGCACTTACACATGCATAAAAGCCACTCTTGTCTCTGAGACATCCTAGGGTACCAATCATTACAAGGGTGTCTATTTTGGCTAAACTACTTCCTTTTTAAGACACACACAGACTCCCCCTCCACCACCAATTGTTTTAAAAAGAAACCAGAAATTTTCAAAGCCTGTTTATTCTATTCCCTGGTTGAAATCTTGCAGAACATCAGGTTATTCTCTACGATTATGAAAGTGTAACCTAATAAAGTACTTCATCTATAATCAGGTAATCAACAAACAAAAAATGTCAATTGTTATTCAGTAACTCCAGCAAAACTGCCCAGCAGACTTGGCAAAGAAACATGACTGGCTTTAGAGGACTAGAGTAATTATGCTATTTACATATTCTGCAATATATCTAAAATATAGCACTAGAACATAAAGAAAAGAATCAATATATTAAATTAGAACACCTCAATTATTGCCCTCGCTCTACTGCTTACAATTCTTCTGTCCTCAGATAAGCAACTTAACCTTTCTTTGCCTGGATTTTTTTTCACCTGTAAAACAGGATTAGGAAGGAACCCAGGGTGGCTCGGTCTGTTAAGCATATGCCTTCAACTCAGGTCATGATCTCAGGGTCCTGGGATCGAGCCCCACACTGGGCTCCCCGATCAGCGGTGGGTCTGCTTCTCCTCCCACCGCCCCTGCTCCTGCTCTCTCTCTAATAAATATATAAAATCTTAAAAGAGGAGTAGGAGTACTTAACTATAGGTAAGGAACTAACAAGACTATGCATAGGAAAGAGGTTTACAAACTCTAAAGGTCATATACACTGAAGGTGTCAGCATTTGTGTATAAATGAAACAAAAAAGAAAATGGAGAAAGAGAATGTTACTGATTTAATCATTAAGTGAACCCAGGTTAAGTGGATACTCAGACAATTTTGCTCTATTTTTTATAACGTGCTTCAAGCCTAAAGGAGATATATTTCAAAATAAGTTAAAAATCATTAGAAAAATGCCTGCTAAAAGGGTTTTTTTTTAAGTCTCTCTTCTGAGATAAGACTTTTTTTTTCTTTTTATTTATTTAATTTTTTCAGCGTTCCAAAATTCAGTGTTTATGCACCACACCCAGTGCTCCATGCAATATGTGCCCTCCTTAATACCCACCACCAGGCTCATGCAACCCCCCAACCCTCTCCCATCTAAAACCCTCAATTTGTTTCTCAAAGCCCACAGTCTTTCATGGTTCGTCTCCCTCTCTGATTTCCCCCAATTCACTTTTCTTTTTTTTTAATGCAAGTATCTTTCCAAACTCATTTATTCACATTTTTTTTTCCATCTAGAGAAAGAATTTGGCTAAAAGGCAATGAAAGTGGAGATAAGAAAATGGCCAAACTCCAAGACTGATGTGTATGCTTCGGTTGGTTAAGTCCCAAAACAAAAGGAGCTGTATCCTTTTGAAGCAGACTTTATAAAGTGACTAATATCCTTTGATTACTAAGGAAATTCCTCTTGCCTCTAAGGATGTTGTATATATATACTAAGCAGTAATTTTAAGAAGTAAATAAAATGCTTTCAAAAAACCCCATGCCATTCTTCTAAGCATATATTGGGTATTAATCCAGGCATCACGCTTAGAAAATATCATAGTCATTCTGTGAAATTCTTTTTTACGGCCTTCCATGGGAATCAACCTTTGGCAAACATTTTGAGCCAATAACATCACAAGTCAGCCTTCCGGCCTTCCAATAATTAGCGCTTTTCCTATACTTTGTCCAGGGTTTCAAGTTTCTGGCTCTTGCTGCTGGAATCTACAGATACTAGATATCATCTCTTCTCCAAAAAAAAAAAAAAAAAAAAAGCAATGAGGTCTAACGACAATCTCCTCCAAAATGTTTCTGCCAAACATTAAAAAATGAGGATGTAAGCACCTCAAAGTTCTACCTAGTGACTGCTAAACATTTCAGGGTCAAACATCTCAGCCGGGTGATTTCTTCAGCTCCAAAACTTCGATTCAGAGACAAGAACAGAACTGATGCATCTCCGGCTAGTGCGACCGTAAATGGAGAAAGGTCGGCTCTAAATTTTCTGTTAGAATTCAGCACTGCTTATGTTATTCCTTGGATTGATAAAGTAGATTCACAGTTCTTTAGGCAAAGCAGATGCAAAAATACCCTTTAAATGATGATGAAAAGCAACCAACTTCCATCACTGTGATTTCTCTCAGGGAACCATTACCTAAAATGGTTTCGTTTGATGAACACTGAAACACTGTGCTGAGTGTCAGGGGTGGTGATAAAAAAGCTATGACGCTTCCTGCCTTTAAGAGGCGTAGGATATAGACAAGAAGATAAGTCTTTTAGATCAAACAATTAGGCACCAATATAAGAATTTTTTTTTAAAGCCAGGTTGTAGAGCGTAATGAGCAGTTTATGAAGCTCTAAAAGGCCAGCACAATCAATCATTTTTTCAGAAAAGTGGCCCCAGGCTGTTCCTTCTGCACGAAGCTGCTGGCTTACGAAGCAAGAGAATACATTTGAAATCAACCCTATTTCCCTGGACACAAATGAATGGACCATGAATCATGAACCAGGCTATCTATATAAGATTCTACGTAAGAGATGATATATGTATACATACATACATACATATGCGTGTGCACATGCGGCATGCACACACACACACACACACAATCAGATCCTCTGTTTGGGAAGTCTCAATGAGCGACATGTAAACAAGACTAACGGAATCGCCGGGCCTGCTGTGAGATCAGGAATGACAACGAGCCACCACTGCAATCTCTATGAGGCCTAGTGTACATTCCAGTCGAGGAAGCACAAGCACGGAGGGACTATTTGGCTGCTGAGCTGGTTTCCTGTGCTTCTTCAATTCCTATGTATTTTACAGTAAGACCCTATTACTGAAGGTTATCCTAAGAATCCATGCCACGTGTATGATACTGCTAATAAGTTTTTTATAAGAGACCAAGAAGGGGTAAAATACTCGAGTATGGTACTGTATCAAAGAACACATAAAATACTCAAAAAGAGCATGGTATTATATCTTGAATGCATAAAGTACTCAGGAGGAGGGGGAGAGAGACATCTCCGGGGCAGCCTTACAGCCAGAGCTCAGGTTCTGAGGTTCAGAGCTCAGGGGTTACATTATGTATGTATCTGAAACAGATGAAAAGACAATGTTAAGTGATTGACTTTGATTTGAGGGACATGTACTGAAAACAGAAAATATGAAAGAAATAAACAGTGTTCCAAAAAGCAGACTTCCATCTCACTGGAAAAGGACATCTCAAACAAGAATGAAGATAATACGGTGAACTGACATTCATAGCCACGTGAATCAAAGAGAACCTGTTCTTAATGGGAAATTGCTCCTAGGAAGATAAAAATTTCTTTCTCTAGTTATTAGAAGACAAGAGAGTGGCATCTACAACAGTATTTCAATGTTTAGTGGAATTATATACAAAGTAAATATCATTTTCCTGCCTTTTTTCCCAATGGTATCTTTCCTCCCCTCTTTGGAAGCACTTTCTGAATATCCTACCTTACATAAGCCTTCTTGAGTATTTGTTTCTGCCCCATGCTTTTGAATTCATTTTATCATATTCTTTAATTTACTCCCTCCCTCCCTAAACAGACTATCATATGAAAGCACGGAGAAAAAAATAAACATTAAACTTAACTCGATTTTTTCTCATTAATGTATCAGTTATACCACACTCAAAGTGACTTGGAAGTTTGAGACAACATTATTTTCCACCACCCAGGCTCCAAATCATAGTAAAACAGTCAAAGAAAGGAGAAAAAGACAAAATACTTGTAAGAAAATAAGTTACGAGCACCTGAAACTAAATAAAGGGAGCAGAGGGAGTTACTGTGTTGGGAGACAAAACCTTAAAGCAAAGTCAAAAGAACAGGAAAAGGTTTGAACCTCTGACAGGATTACTGGGATCATAAGCATTCTTTCCTGCTGGCCTAAAACAGGAAGTCAGTAGTTATCCAAGAGAGAGTCTTGGAGAAAATTATTTCAGCAGCTCAACTGTAATGTGATTAAAGAGTGCACGGACATGGGGTGTGAGGAGGTGGAAGTCTGGGACAGAGTAGGTTTATTAAATAATGGTATACTAAACAGTCAATGGCAACGTCTACTTTTTTAGATAGTAAAATATTTTATTAAACATATATCCACTTATAAAATAAAACAATACAGCTTGCTTACTGGCTCTGTTATTTCTGGTTTCTACACTAAGCCGAACCTTGAGGCTTTAGAATCTCTGTATTTCTTAAATTCCAATGCAATCGTATGGTATCAATTATAATAATTTCTGTCAATGAAATTAAGAACCAAAGCGGGAGAAAAAGCCTGTATCTTTCTGCGCAAGAAATGATGCCCTTCATCTTTTTAATGAAAATGTCAGAAGAATATTTTATACTGAAAAATGGAAGCGAAAACTAAGCATGAGGTCATCACTTCTTTCATTTTCATTTTAGCAAGAATGAAAAGAACAATCCAGCATTTAAGAACCAAATTCCTGTCCCATGACACAGTTTACAGTCATCATGATAAAATTAACTTCCTTAGCCCTGCTGTTAAAACAAGAAAAAAATGAAACAAGATGTTGTCTCTAACTCCTGTTACCTAATGAAGTTCAGGTTCATTCTCACTTTTCCTTGATACAAAACACCGAGATGTGATAAATCAGTAATCAGGAAATAAAAAATCCAAACAGAATGTGACAGATAGTCCTAACAGTTTTCCACAACATGAGAAAGACTGTTTCTTCTAGAACATTAAAAAGTTGCGGGCAGCAGGGAGAAATCAGTAATTTTCCAACAGCACTATTTACAGCAAACTAAAGAAAAAGAGCTTTTACAAACACAAGAAATATAACGTGTATATTTAAAATAAAAATACCATTCATCTTCCTTTGCATATATAATCCCTTTAAAGCTAGGATTACTGTTCTCTTCCCTAGAAAAACGTTACTACCTAGGACTTCAACCTGCAGCTTGACCACTGATACTTCTAATATGTACTATGTATACCGTTTTGGTCAAATAGAGAAATTATCTGGAACCTGAGAAAAAGCATTCAGCTATTCGAGTGTTAAAAATCACTTTTCTCTGGTAGCTTCCACATCAACACATTCATTTTTTAACACCCATCAACTCTCTTCATAGGGCTGCGAGATCCCATTTCTAAAGTTTAGTTTTTTCCTTCCACTTTTAACATGCCTATGTCACGCTAAGGCAAATACTTAACTCTCAGCAGCCAGTACAGCTGGAGACTTGCTGAAACCCTGTTCTCAGCTGCCCCCTTGCTGCTGGAAATGAACTTCAAGGCTGGCACAGTACAGAAATATACCAATTATGTCTGAGAGAATAAGCTGAGCACAAGGAATTTTGTGAAAAGGCGGAAATCATGAGACGGCATTGCAAAAGTATTCCAAATCTCTAAGTGTATTTGGTTAACAGCTAAAAATACAGGACACGTTTGATGTCTCTCAACTGTCAAAGTTCTCTGATCCTAATATTCTGAGCTACTAGATAGGTACATATACATCAGGAAAAGAACTGAGTTAACTGAGAATTTCAGATAGTGAGTGGTGACAATAATCAGAGAATGAATTGTTTACAATTAGCATGTGCTTATTTCTAACAGTGCCCCCTCTACACTCTTAAAAAAAGAAAAGAAAAGCCTAGGATATGAACCTCGAAGGAATTCTAACTCATTCATGTGCTTAACACGCAGCACTCGAACAGAGATATTCACATGGCAACTCTGGGAAAAATGTATTTTCGTTTTATAGGAGAAGTAGATGGAACGCGAATAGCTCTGCATCTTGCTTCTATTTACTCTAACATTTGTAACGTTCACAAGTACTCATACAAACATTTCCTTCTGCATAAACTGACACCTTCTTCACCAAGGGGAGTAAATGTCTGATGAAGGAGACAGCAAAGAAGAACAGGGAGTCTTAGAAACATAAATCCAAACATTCCACATTAACATACTGATCAGTCCACGATCCACCTGGATCCCACACCTGGGAAGTCCATTTCTCGATAACCAAACGAGACTAACACCACAAAGCCCAAAGAGAAATGTTCATGTTTTTACTTCTTTTGTTAAAAACAACCAGTATGGATATAGGAATGACAAAGAATCAAAATCAGCAAGCCGTTTCTACTTTCTAAACAGGAACTTGTCGCCTGGCATCAATTCCACATGTGTCTTCATGATGCCCAATAGCTCAGACAAGCACGTGCCCCACGTTCCACTAACGTGACATAGCGACACTACGTCCGACCTCACGCCTCCTTCCCTCCCACGGCAGTCAGTCAGCCCAGTGCCCCGTACCCAGCAGGCACTCAAAAATACTTTCTTTATTCCTTCAGAGTGAACTTACCCTTCGAAATGACACCACGTAGAACGTGTCTCCCCGCCTGCGGATGGCCTCAAAGAAGTCTTGGTAACTTCTGGGTGACGCGTAGTACACTTGCAGCTCACTCCCCGAGTTCCTGCTGAAGGAAGAAAAGGGCAAAGTGTTCTTAAACTTAAAGCAAATTTCATATCCTTTCAAAAATACTCCCCATTCTACGGCTATGTCTGAATTATAAGACTTCCTCTCGCACAAAACATTAGCAGCATTTGGCAAAAATTTTTATAGTAACATTCTGAAAAGCCCAAGGTCAGGATATTTGTAAGATCCAATTGACTAAATGGCTAAAACTCTCATTTCTGAATGGAAAGCTCTAAATGTACCACTCAAGTGCACTGCAAGGCATGTAAAAATAATAAAAGTATCAGAAAACAGATCGCTGCATTGGCTTCCACGATTTTCAATTTTCTGGTGACAGAAATTAAGTCTAAGGAAAACTACTTTTGTATCACTCCATCAAATCTAGGAGGAGTGCTTGCTTACAAGGCTGTGTGAAAGGTGGGAAGAATTTAGGATTTGAAAACAAACAGACCTGCCTTTGAATTTCTCCTCCACTCCTCAAGTAGGTATACTTGGGGAACTCAACCTCTGAGCAACCTCAATTTCCTCAACCATAAAATGAGAATAACCATATAAACCTGCAGGGTTGCTGCTTGGGTCAGAGACACGACCTATGTGGAGTACCAAGCACAGGTCTCCTGTTTCCTACGAGTCACTCAACAAATGCTAGCCACAAGATATTACAAGTACCGTGTCAGGGGGCCTGGGTGGCTCAGTTGGTTAAGTGTCTGCCTTTGGCCCTGCTCGTCGGGGATCTGCTTCTCCTCCCTTCCCCGCTACTCGTGCTTGCTCTCTCCTTCTCTCAAATAAATAAATCTTAAATTTAAAAAAATTTTATTAAAAAGTACCAGGCCAGTGCCTTCATAAAATTTTAACTAAAATTATAGTACTTCAACCACGTCATATCCCCAAAAGATACATTCAAATGATATTAATATAGTTTTTAATATTTTCAGTCTTTTACTATTCAGCACAATAAGCTAACACCTTCAGAAGTTAAAAGAGAGTTAAAGAAATAATGTTTCTTTTTTCTCCAAAAAGACAACCTATGTTTCCCTTGTTGTATGGTCTTCGATGTTTTCGATCAAACTTTAAGAGGAAAAAAAGACTGATCTAAAAGGAAAATTATAAATGAGTCATAAGAATTTTCTTTGAAATAATTCCACTTGCACACTGTGAGGCCGTTTCTAACCACATTATTTTGAATATACAATCAATTCTTATTCTTATTATTTTTTTAAGTAGGCTCCATGCCCAGGATGGAGGCCAGAGTGACCCTGAGGATCAAGGCCTGAGCTGAGATCAAGAGTTGGATGTTTAACCAACTGAGTCACACCAGTACCCCTGAATACGCAATGGATTCTTACTATTCATGGTACTTATGTTCTACAGAGTCAGTATGAACACCAAATTAGTAAATACTGAAACATTCTTTTTTTTATAGTTTTCTCTTTTTTTTAAGATTTTATTTATTTATTTGACGGAGAGAGAGATCACAAGTAGGCAGAGAGGCAGGCAGAGGGGTGGGGAAGCAGGCTCCCCGCCGAGCAGAGAGCCCGACGCGGGGCTCGATCCCAGGACCCTGAGATCATGACCTGAGCCAAAGGCAGAGGCTTTAACCCACTGAGCCACACAGGTGCCCCAATACTGAAACATTTTAAGGAAAATAAAGGGTTAGGTTCCTACAAGTCCCTAGTTAACAGCATTTTTGTCAACTGACCTATACATAACTTTATTTTATGTTTCTGTTTAAAGACACTTCCTTTGACACATACGGTTTACTCATTATCATAGAACCCAGTCCACAGCACTGGGTCAGTGACCTAATGCCTGAATGAAGCTTATCTAATATGTACATTTTCCCCACACAGCACCACACGGCCTTCTTGACCAACAGGTAGTCCTTCAGTACTATGCTTCAGGGCCATTTCAACAGTGAAATCAATGACAAAAAGCAGAAAAATGTGAAAAAATATGGCACTTAATAGACCTCACAAAGAAACTTGTTTCCAGTATGAGAGCTGAAACAGGAAGGCAGAGTGCTGCCTTGCAAACTAAGCCTCACCCAGAACCATCCGTGCACATTCATGAATGACTATGAAAACATCCTGAGGATTGCGTTGGGGGCAGAGGTACATTCAGTGAGCAGGTGGATTCACAGATATAGAATACATGAGTAATTCATTTAAAACAATTTTTAAAGACTTTTTAAAAGCAGTTTTAGGTTCACAGCAAACCTGAGAGGAAGATGCAGAGATTTAAAACATTTTTTAACTAGTAAAGAAATATTATGCCATCAAAATGATGCATCAAAAAACGATTATTTGGGTGCCTGGGTGACTTAGTTGGTTAAGTGTCGGCTCTTGATCTCAGCTCAAGTCTTGATCTCAGGGTTGTGAGATCAAGCCCCATGTTGGGCTCCATGCTGAGTGTGGAGCCTGCTTGAAATTCTCTCTCTCCCTCTCCCACACCCAACTCACACATGATCTCTCTCTCAAAAAAAAAAATTCCATTAAAAAAATATTTTTAAATCTGCATATAGTAAATAAATGAACTATTCTGATCACTAGTGAATTATCAGTTACTATATATATTTGAATTATCTATTTCTGCAAGATAATATAGCATCTCAGGATTTTAAATATTCATGATTACGGATATGCTGCTTACTGACATTTAATAGTAACTCTTAGTTAACAGGATAACAAACAGCTTCCATCTTAGTGGGTATGTATTCTCGGTGCCTGGTACACTGTCTGGCACACAGCTGGTGCTCAGTAAATGTGAACTTAATACTAAATAACTGTGAACTCTAAGTCTATGGTAGAGCTACAGACAGAATCTGAGATTCTTTTCTTCCACTTTATTTTTTTCTAAAGATTTTACTTATTTATTTATTTATTTATTTATTTATTTATTTATTTATTTGAGAGAAAGAAAGCGATGGAGCACGAGTAGAAGGGGAGGGGCAGAGAAGAGGGAGAAGGAGGCTCCCCACTGAGCAGGGAGCCCAATGTGGGGCTTGATCCCAGGACCGCAAGATCATGACCTGAGCCAAAGGCAGATGCTTAATGGACTGAGCCACCCAGGTGCCCCTCTTTACTTCCACGTTATTGATACTGTCATCAATATATCGTATCATCATCATTACTAGCTTTTGAACATGCCAAGTACCGTGTAAAGTGCTTTAAATAACGTTTGCAATTTAATCATCAACTCTGTGTGGCCCAAGTTTCGTAGACAAGGAAACTTTAAGTAACGTGCTTGAATCCACAGAGCAAGTAAGTGGCAGGAATGATTTGCACTCGGCCAACTCAAAAGCCAGCATCTTAAACCGTGACGCTACACTGCCTCCCAAGATACTGCTCCTGTTAGCTAGGTATGTCTGGTTCACACGTGAACCTTAGGCACAGCATCCTTCGGGAATCCTTCAAAATCTTAAGTAGCACCAGTGTGGTGAAAAACACATTTGAAGTCAAATAGATCTGACTGGTGATTCTGCCACTTATTGGTTCTATTACTCTGGCTTAGAAAAAATAAGTGACTTGCCCAGTTTTTCTCTATATAAAAATAGAGACTGTGATACCTACACTTTAAGTTGTTATACAGATTCAAAGATTAAAATGCATGGAAAGCACTCAGCAGGACACGTGGCACAGAGCTGACAGCCAAATAACATTCCCTTCCCCTCGGCTCATGAAACAGATACAAGTCGAGGATGAGAGTTACGTGTATTTAAATTTTACAGCAAAATTATGACTGAACAGCATTCTAATGAAATCTGTACTTAAGGAATTTGAGAGTTAACCTTTTGAAATTATCTAGATTTACTCTGACTGCTCAGAAGCAGTATGTTATGTGAGCTAAGAGTAAAGTCACAGATGAAAACAAGTTTAAGGTAAAACGGAAATGTGCTTTTCAACTTTATTAAAATACTAGGCATTTAAAATTCCGTGGCTGGGCGCCTGGGTCGCTTAGTCATTAAGTGTCTGCCTTCAGCTTAGGTCATGATCCCAGGGTCCTGGGATCGAGCCCCACATTGGGCTCCCTGCTCGGCAGGAAGCCTGCTTCTCCCTCTCCCACTCCCCCTGCTTGTGTTCCCTCTCTCGCTGTCTCGCTCACTCTCTCTCTCTCTGTCAAATAAATAGATAAAATCTTTTAATAAATATATAAATAAAATGAAATTCTGTAGCCAAGAACTTCCACACTTTCTTACCTGATACTAGTGGTTTCTGTGTACTGGACAGCCATGAGCTGAGAATTTGAGCCCTGTTCCAAAGCACCCTGGAAGGACGAAAAAAAAAAAAAATTAATGCTATATAATGAAATTATATGAAGATCTTCCTATAGTGACTCACTCTACATTTACATTTACTAAACTCCCATTAAAGTATTCATATACTTTTTTTTCATGAATCTTCTGACATATTAGGTTCATATAACTAAACACCAACATAGAGACCTTCTCGTTACACTATGGGCTGAGAGATGTGTCTCAAGGAGATCAAAACATTAAGGGATTTCTCATAAAGTTTAAAAATACAGCTCAAAAGCTTAGTCCAATTCCAGGTTTTATGACCAAGTCATAAAAATATTACTGAACATGTAACAACTTATATTTGTCTAAAATAATTATTTTCCCAATGAAAAGTTCCTAAAGTGTGAAAGGTCCATAATGAAACTAGATCCTATTGTTTACTGAATTAAACACAAAGATCTTTTTTTTTAAAGATTTTATTTATTTATTCAGCAGAGAGAGAGAGATCACAAGAAGGCAGAGAGGCAGGCAGAGAGAGAGGGGGAAGCAGGCTCCCTGCTGAGCAGAGAGCCCGACGTGGGGCTCGATCCCAGGACCCTGAGATCATGACCCGAGCCGAAGGCAGAGGCTTTAACCCATTGAGCCACCCAGGCGCCCCTGAAAACAAAGATCTTCATGCTGAAATATACATGGACTAAGCCATCATTAAGGAGATCTCACCAATGGGAGTGCCCGGGTGGCCTAGTCCTTTGTTTGAGTGTCCGACTTTTGATTTTGGCTCAAGTCATGATCCCAGGGTCAGGAGATGGAGCCCAGTATTGGGGCTCCACACTTGGCAGGGAGTCTGCCTGAGATTCTTTCCCTCTGCCCCTGCCCCTGCTTGTGTGCACACATTCTCTCTCTCCAATCAATCAAATTTTACTTCCTATAAAGAGCATATAGTTGGGTCTTCCCTTTAAAAAATCTAGTTTGAGGGGCGCCTGGGTGGCTCAGTTGTTAAGTGTCTGCCTTCGGCTCAGGTCATGATCCCAAGGGTCCTGGGATCAAGCCCCACACTGGGCTCCCTGCTCAGCAGGAAGCCTGCTTCTCCCTCTCCCTCTGCTTGTTTTCCCTCTCTCTCTCTGCGTCTCTTTATCAAAAAAATAAATAAAATCTTTTTTAAAAAATCTAGTTTGACAATCTCTCCCTTATAACTAATGTATTTAGCCCATTAAATGTAATTACTAGTACAGCTGCATTTAAGTCCACTATCTTGGTATATATTTTCTATTTATCCTATTTCTTCTTTATTCTTTTCCTGCCTTCTTTTGGTTAAAATACTTTTTTTTTTTTTTTGGTATTCCACTTTTTTTCCTATATTGCTTTTTTCACCTTTAGTTCTTTGTGCTAGTTTTTAGTGTTTGTTATACAGATTATCTTTAAATTACCACAGTCTACCTTTAAATATTGGAACAATATAACTTTGTAATTCCCTTTACCCTCCCTGTGTTCTTATTGTTTTATATTTACTTCTACATAAGCCATAAACCCACAACAAACTGTTACAAGTTTTGATTAAAAAGTAACCTTTTAAAGACATTTAAAAACACATACACATATAAAATAAAGATACTTTTTATAAAAAGACCATTTATTTTTACCAGTCATTTGCCCAGTCTGCTGCTCTTCCTTCCTGCTAATCTGGAGGATATCTGCTATCCTTTCCCTTACCCTAAAAAATTTTTGGTATTTCTTAAAGTGCAGATCTTTCAGAGAAAAATTATCTATTTTTATCAGTCTGCAAATGTCTTGATTTTGCCTTCCTTCTGAAAGGTATTTTCATGAATGTGCCCCTTTACCTTTTCTAGACTCACAATCTAGAAATCCCATTTCATACTTCTACCCTCTTTCTAGGGTAGAAGTATGAAATGGGATTAGCAAAATCAAGGATATAGTGCTTGGAGATCACAGAACTTCCAAAGAAATGGCAATTCATCAAATTTACTGAGTATCTTAATGAGACCATTGGATCCTCACAAGCATCTGAAGGAGTGGCTGTGAGGAAATAGGGGGTTGAAAGGAGGAAAGACGACTAAGCAGAGCAGTTACAACTCTCTAGCTCAGAAAGGAAATCTGCCAATTCTTTGCATGTTTTGGTACTAACAGCGGCATAAGCAGAATGATCCTTCTCCTGACCAAGAGATTCTTTCATCCTGGACAAATACAGATTCATCCTTCTCATTCCTTTTCCCCTAATAGCTAAGAGTCCCACATTTCTGACCATTACCTAAGTTCATTACGGAAACACATGCACCCACGACAGCAGAGAAAAACACAATACTTCAGTTTAAACTACAGAGCACCTCATGTCCACAGGCTGTGAGATTAAAACAAGATTCTCTTCTTTGCGTTAAAATCCCTTCAAGATTAAAGAACACCAAGCACCCCCTGACATAGTAAATAAACTCTCCGCTCACTGACCTAATAGAAAGAGAAAAATAACATGAAAAAGTCTATCAAGAAATAAGGCAAAAAAAAAAAAAAAATAAGGCAAAAAACTCACTTAGGCCAAGAATTTTCATCTAATTCTTCATAAAGTCCATGGTACCTCCTCTGTGGAATTATCTACTGGCAATTACCTGCCCCTTTCTTGCTCCTCCCCTGCGTGGCAAGGGATGGAAGCCTGAAAACTGTATTACCCAAAGTTTTTCGCCAGCAGGCTTGATATAATTTAGGCGCTGTCAAAAAGATACGTTTGCACCAGGTTCAGAGAGGCAAAGAGAGACAGAGTCCGTTTTCCTTCCACCGAGCAGCAGCCGATGTGCAGCCTCTGGCACACAGGCCTCTCTGCGGTACTAGACGCTGCATTCTGATGCCACCAAGCAGCTTGGTTTGGGCTTTTGAGGTAACTGTGACATTGGTAATAGCTGCCTGTAGCCTCCAGGGAGTCCGTACTAACAGCCAATAAAACGGCCGTATCGCATGAACAAAAGGTACCAGAGAGGCCCCGACTGGATAATCACAGAATCTCAAAGCTTGAGCTCGTCCAGACTAACCCTCATTATTTTACTGATGAAAACATAACTGTTAGAAGTTCATGTTTCTCAACATCCTTTTAGTGTACTTGTGAACATATCACATACTGCTTCCAATTAGTTTTCAAATAATCAAATATCTAAGGTGTTTCCATTAGCATATGAACATGTAAACCTGATGAAATATATACCGTCTAAAAATAAAACCTCTTCTTCAATTCTTAGAGCTACTCCATTTCCCTTCTCGTATCAATGGGCATCGTCTTAAAATAATTTTCTCCACGTCTTCATTTGTTATTACTCCCTGATTCCACATCAATCAGGCTTTGTCACAGCCTTTCCAATGAAAGGACTCATCAAGGTCACTAACAAAGTTCCAGTAATCAAATCCAAGGGTAAATTTCTCAGTCCTCATCCTAATCATTATGTCTTAGCTTTAGTAACAGTTAATCACATCCCCTTCTTATAAAACTTTCTTTGGGTTTTGGGACCCTATTATCCTACATTTTCTCTTATCCTATGGGCCAGCCACCCTCTTCCTTCTCTTTCATCCTCTGATGTTAGAGTTGGCCCAGGGCTCAGTTCCATACCTCTTTCCTTTTCACTTTCTCCCGAGCTGGTATCATCCCAGACTAAACCAGTCTTAACCTCGCCCCTAAACTCCAAACCTGAATGACTGTCCACTTGACTATCTACCTGACTGTAGCCATACTGAACTTAAGAGACATTTAAATCTTTTTTTTCCTATTTAAATCTCTTGATTCCTGCCTCCAACTCCTCCTTCCCTAGTCTCAAGTCTCAGTCTCAGTAAATGGCATCACCATTCCTCCAGTAGCTAAGGCACATTGATACCTTCTAATCTTACATCCGCAATTTCCACCAGCACTACTTTCAAGATACATTTGGCATTCGAATACTTCCCCCCACCTTCACATCTAACACACTACTAAGGGCTGCAATGATGTCTCACCTAGCCTACCAAAAGGGCTTCTTAACTGGTTTCCCTACTTCCACTCATGTTCCCTCCATAGTCTACTCTGTGTAGCGGCAGTTAGAGAAGTCTTTTAAAAAGACTTCAATGTTTATAGCAGCAATGTTCGCAATAGACAAACTATGGAAAGAGCCCAAATGTCCATCGACAGACAACTGGATAAAAATGTGGTATGTGTGTATGTATACACACACACACACACGCACACACACACACAATGGAATTACTCAGCTATCAAAAAAATGGAATCTTGTCATTTGCAACAATGTAGATGGAACTGGAGGGTAAGTGAAATAAGTCAATCAGAGATAGACAATTATATGATCTCACTTGTATGTGGAATTTAAGAAACAAGACAGAGGATAGGGGAAGGGAGAGAAAAATAAAACAAGATGAAATCAGAGAGAAGGAGACAAACCATAAGAGACTCTTAAGCATAGGAAACAAACAGAGCTGCTGGACGGGAGGGGGATAAGGTGATGGGGGTAACTGAGTGAGGGACATTAAGATGGGCACATGATGTAATGAGCACTGGGTATTATATGCAACTGATCACTGGCCTCTACCTCTGCAACTAATAATACACTGTATGTTAAGTAATTGAATTTAAATTAAAAAGGAAAGATGAAAGAAAGAAAGAAAGAAAGAAAGAAAGAAAGAAAGAAAGAAAGAAAGAAAGAAAGAAAGAAAGAAAACCACACCTAGTTACATTACAGTCAACCTGCTGGAAAGAAAGAAAATTTTGGGGAGGAAAAAATCACATCAAGTCACTCCTCTATTCAAAGCTCTCAAAGCTTCTCACCACAGCCTATGAGGTTTGATGTGAATGAGCCTCTACTGCCTCTTTGATGTCATCATCTACCATTCTACCCCTAGACACTGCAGTCCAGCCTTATACAACTTTTTTTTTTTTTTTTTAAAGAATAAATATTGTGGTGCATCCTTAAAGTATTTTGCTTGTGCTTTGTATCCCCTTACCCAAGCTCTGTTTGGATTCTTTTTTCCTCATCTATTTCTGTGTCTAGTAATCGGGTGTTTTTTTTTTAAGATTTTATTTATTAGTTTGACAGAGAGAGAGAGAGACCACAAAGTAGACAGAGAGGCAGGCAGAGAGTGGGGGGGAAGCCCCGATGCGGGGCTCGATCCCAGGACCCTGAGATCATGACCTGAGCTGAAGGCAGAGGCCCTAACTCACTGAGCCACTCAGGTGCCCCAGCCTTATACAACTTCTTGATGTTCCTCAAATATGCAGACAGTGTCCTCCTGAGAGTCTTCATATTTGCTGTTTCCCTTTTCCAGAAGCTCTTTCTCCAGATTTTCCCTTGGATCTTTACACTGTTCACTCCTCCATTTCTTGCTATTGCAAAAGCAATGTTCTCACCAGACCGTTTTCTTCTTGCTGAGCACACGGAAACATTTGCCTAACCTACTGCAAGACAGACCGGGAAAAGTGACAGAGTTGAAGTCAACTGGACATTGGCTAATGTTCAGGCTGGATCCCTAAAACATTCTTCACAATTTTCCAATCCCTCTCTTCCCCAACATGCAAAGCTAGAAACAAAGAATTTCAAGTTGTTGGGGTCACAAAGGGGAAAGATCCTGGGTTCCTTAGTCACTGCTTGAAGGAAAGCCATCCTAGAGAGCTGTGGCGAACTTCATGTAGGTGAGAAACAAATTTTTATTCCACTTAGCTACGGAGATTTTGAGGCTAGTTGTTACAATACCTAGCACTAATTACCTTGACACTACCTTACTGAAGTGCTCTTTAGAGAAGCCTTCTCTAGAATGTCTATTTGATCTAAAATAGCCACTCATCTCTTGATTTAACTTCTAAATCTCCAACCCCACTTTTTCTTTAGAGAACTTATCTCTAGTTTTGAGTATATTTAAATATTTAATTTTTTCCTTTGTGATGAAAATTTTAAAGATAGACTCTTACTAAGTTCCAAATATACAAATACAGTATTATTAACTATAGTCACCACGCTATGTATTATATCCTTATAACTTATTTATTTTATAACTAGAAATTTGTACCCTTTTGTACCCTTTTGACCCTCTCTGCCTATTTCACACACACCCCTACCCCCCCCGCCTCTGTATCTGTTCTCTGTATCAAGAGTTCAGTTTTTGTTTTTGCTGTATTTTTTTAAAATAGATTGCACATATAAGGGAGATCATATGGTATTTGTCTTTCACTTTACTTGTTTATTGCTTATCTATCCCACCAGAATGTAAGTTCCATGAAGGCTGGGATTTTCTCACACTCACTACTATATTCCCAGGATTTGGAACCATACCTGACCCATTATTACTATCACAGGTAATGTTTGTTGGGAGCTTAGAATGTGTCAGTTGCTAGTCTAAGTGCTTCAGAAGTAATAATTGCTGATGAATGATGGAATGACCATAAGCGGTGCTTTGTGGTAAACATTAAAATGGAAGCCCATCTGGGGCACCTCACTGGCTCAATAGGTAGAGCATACGACTCTTGATCTCAGAGTTCTAAGTTCGAGCCCCATGTTGGGTGCAGAGATTACTTAAAAACAAAATCCTGACCAAAAAAAAAAAGAAACCCAGCTAAACAGGTTCTAACTAAGAGCTGTCATTAACCCATAGCCAGACCCACATGTCTAGGTTCAAAAATGCTCTCCAGGAAGATGTGCCTCCATTTCCAAGCTGTCCTATGTTTCAAAATCTTCTTTCTGAAAAGCTCTAAGAACAGAGGAGATAAACAGTACCATTTATTATACCATTTGTGCCAAAAACATTTGACACAGATGTCCATCACTTTTACCCCTGGCCTGAAAGTAAATTTAAGGGAGACAGCAGGAAGGAGCGCGAGGGCTGAGCAAGAGCCACTGGTGCTCTGACACTCGGGACAAGGGCTTCAGGGGCCGTGACGGCTGCATCTGAAGCAGCAGGAGCCGGTGGAAAGTGACTGAAGTTCAAGTTTTCCAAGTTTTTCAGGGAAGAAAGCAACCCATCTGCGGGAAAAAGGCCACTCAATATGCCAACCACTGATCAAAGATAAGCAGAAACAAACCTGAAGAATACGGGTTTTCTGCTGATTATTCGTCATTCTTCTTGACTTGGTCCTTTCCACTTCATGTCTGTGAACCCATCCTCGAAGTTCATGATTTAACCTATAAAATAGCTTAGTTAATTAAGCATACTTCATAGAAATAAATGTCTCACCTTTGGTTAAAAATGCATTTAATCATATTCTCTAAGTTCCAAAGAGCATCTCTAGTGCCCGATAATTCGATATTCCTTTTTGATTTGAAAAAGTTAAGACACTAATGTTAAATTATTTTAATATGACATGCATTTTTATATAGTAGCCTCCTCAATCATGAGTTCAGACTTTTTAAAAAACCTGTAACTAAATACATTCCAATTTTAGCATACGTGCTGTCGAAGCGAGCACTCTAAATACATTCCAAATATAAAAACTGAATGCAAAGGTTTTTTTTTCACAAAAGAGTACTTCCTGTTTCTGCTCTTGGGGTACATACACACAAACACTGGAGACACTGAAGAGCACTTAGTACACTAACTGCTAAACTAAATTCCGACCAGGAAATGGATGCATTAAAGCCTTTGAAAATCGTGCTATTTTGGGGAGAAGGAAAAGAATGAACTCAATTGCTCAGGAAAACAAAAAAAAGGAAAGAAATTTCAATGCACTATAACCCCAAATTTCCAACAACTGCAAATAAAAAAAAGGACTGGTTCAAATGTAGGATCCATTTACTGCGCTTACTTTTACAGCAGTTGTAAAGGTGTTAGACGATGCTTACTTAACTACAGTTGATTACAACTTGAAAAAACTGAAGCAATTTTTGAAGTTCAAGAATAGAATCCAAAACCAAAGGAAAATATTCAAGGAAAAAGGAGACGAGGAAAGGTAAGGTGTGCCCTAATGGGAAAATATCTCCAGAATCATTTTCTTCAAATTTTTGTCTTCCTAACTTGAGGAAAAAGGCATCAACATTTCTCCTATGAATGTTATCACTTCTCAAGTCTAATATCCTGAATGTTTATATTAATAGCATTCTGTAGTTTTCAAATAAGGCATATCTAAGTATGCAACCAAATACTATCATGTGCGATAGACCCATCGCCACCATCTTCATCCGGTTGCTGGAGAAACTGGACGACAACTGATAAGCCTATGATCATCCAACGAACAATCAGAGCTTCTCTCAGTCACTTAAGTAATCTGTACAAACAGTTTTCTATGTTCCAAAGTTAAGCCCAGGAACCCACTCCGATATCTGTGTAACAATCTACAACACTCACCTGAGAGATTCTGTGGTGTTAATCAGGGGCTGACAAGGAGGTGGAGGAATATAGAGTAGTGGTTCTTCGCTTAGCACCATGAGGGCCTTGTCATTTGAAACTGAATGATCATATCTGAAAAACAGATGCACAAAACCCATCTCCTGGTGTCCTAAATTCCTAGGTAGTTTGCTACAAGAAAGTCATTACTAGTATTAACTTGTTATGGAAGTAAAAATATAGTAAATAGGATAGACTGCAAGATAGAAGCAAATGCAACAGAAAAGGAGGGAAGTGTAGACCATGCGGCACAAATGTCACTTTCCTATTTTCCGCAGATTGTCATGGTAATTCACATTTATACAGCCACCATTTACTGAGTGATTACTCTGTGCCAAAAACTAAGGAAACAATGATAACGAAAGGTCCATGTCTTCTGTGAACCTGAGACATACACAGTGTTGCTGGAACAGAGGTGACGCAGGAATGGGATGTGGGGAAAGGGCCCACTGACTGATATAAAAGCCAGTTATTAGGTGAACAGACTGAAGTTTTGTGGTCATTCCCAATTCTGGGATAACAAAACTGAAATCTCCTTAAAACTGTGTGTGGCAGGGGTAAGGAGAAGCACAAAACAATTGGTGGGAAAGAGGTCAGTACTGAAAAGTTGAATATAAATTTTAGAATCATGGAAGAATCCGAGTCACTGATAAAACACCAAAGTAATATTAACCAGTCAGGGGGCGCCTGGGTGGCTCAGAGGGCTGAGCCTCTGCCTTTGGCTCGGGTCATGATCTCAGGGTCCTGGGATTGAGCCCCCCGCATCAGGCTCTGTGCTCAGCGGGGAGCCTGCTTCCCCCTCTCTCTGCCTGCCTCTCTGCCTACTTGTGATCTCTCTCTCTCTGTCAAATGGATAAATAAAATCTTAAAAAAAAAAAAATTAACCAGTCAGTTACTCCATTAGCTTCAAAAAATGTACTTTCCTAACCGTCCCACTGAATTCATATCCACGGTGTGATGGAGGGAGCAAAACCCAGGCTGAAAACCAGAAGTTGAGCTGGGGGCACCAGTGCTATTTATTCTCTTCAGTCCTCTATTTTAACCTTTCTCACTAACAAATCTTAGATCTGTCTTGAATTTCTTTATATGCAATGCTCTAGATTTAGAAAACTAGATATTTAGCTAAAACCCAAAAAGAAAAAATGTAAACACAAAATTAGACATGGCTACATCCACAGTTTTCATTCATTCACTCAACCAATATTTACTGAATACCAACTGTGTGCCAGGTACTGTGCTAGACGTCTAACGAGGAGCAAACAAAATGAAGTCTCTATCCTTAAAGACCTTAACAAGGAAGATGGACCAAATATAAGAGAACAAATACATAAAATAAACCAAATTAAGAAAGAATCTAACTAGAAATAGAAAACCAATGGCAGTCTCTACTTTAGATGAAATGCTCTGAGGTGATGATATTTAAGCCAGGGCCTAAAGGATGAGAAGAAGCCAGTACTACAGAAACTGGGGAAAGAGTGATCCAGACAGGAGACGGTGGCCTTCAGGAACTTAAAGAAGACCATTCACCAGCTGAAGAGTTGTGAGCAAGTGAGGGAAACACAAGACAAGGTTAGAAAGACAGAGACCAGTGGGTGCCTGGGGGGCTCAGTCGGTTAAGCATCTGGCTTCGGATCAAGTCATGACCTCAGGGTCCTGGGATGGAGCCCCACGTCAGCTCTCTGCTCAGTGCGGAGGTCTGCTTGCCCTCTCCCGTTCCCTCTGCCTGCTGACCCTCTCTCTCTCTCAAATGAAGAAATAAAATCTTAAAAAAAAAAAAAAAAGGAAAGAGAGACCAGATTATGATAAGGAATTACTTAAGGAGAGAAGTGATGTATTTCAATGTATCCTTGCCCCTGCCATTGTACCAAAAATGGATTCGATGGAGGTCACAGGGGAAGCTCGGAGACCAGTCAGGAGAGAGCTATAATCGAGGCAAGAGCTAAAGACAGCAGGAGTAAGGTGCTGGCAGTGAAGACGGAGAGCAGTGAGCCAGTGCAAGACACTTTTTTGGGAAGAATATCAATGGCACTTGTTGAAAGGGAGGAATCAGGGTTTCTGGCTAAGCAACAGAACAAGGAAGACTGTGGAGAAGAGGCTGGAGGATGAACGCAAAGAGGCACTGAGAGTTCCGCCATGCATGTGTAAAGTTTGAAAGGTTTAAAAAAAAGACAGACATCAAGGAAACTACTGGGAAGAGCAGTCTGGAGACTGAGAAACACAAATTTGAGAGTTGTCAGGACACAGAGATGGGGATTGTGGGCTAAATTACAGATGAATCCCAGAAGCAGAAAGAAAACTAAGAAGTCCACAGTTCCAGGTGATGAGATCTGGATAAAGGAGGAGCCAAGAAAGATGACGGAAACAGAGGCCCGTGAAAAAGACGGAAACTGAAAAATGCAGCAACAAAAAGGAGAATGTTTCAAGGAAGGAAGGAGTGATCCACACAGCCAGATGCAGAGGAAAGATCAAGATGAAGACAGAAGTTTCCACTGAATTTGGCAACACTGAAATAACTGGCCTCCTTGACAAAAATAATTTTGGCAGACTAGAAAACTAACTTCAAGAGAAAAGTCACAGACTTCTCTGTATGGCACACACCACAGGAAAAAAACCAACAGCTGAGGATACACACATCATTCTTCCCTTCAAGTCTCACCAGAACATTCTCCATGCCCTCTCCTCTGCCTCTGAGAGTTAAATTGTTTGGAACAACACAGAGATGATGGTGCACAGGTAGTAACTGCATACACATCACCCTAAAATTACGTGTTGAGGGAGAAGGAAAAAACCTCTCCCTTGTACTGGGTGAATTCTAAATGCCTACAAGAGGAGGCTGTTTGCTACACTTAAAAAAAAAAAAAGAAGAAGAAGAACAAAGACCTGTCACATGTGCTTTTGTTTAAAAAAAATCAGGTCTTCATACTTACAAAAAATACAAACGCTACTATCCATCAGAGAAGTCTAAAATTACTTTTGAAGATATATTTTTGATCTATAATTTTATTTCCATGTGATAAACACTAGTGTAATGACTTCTGCACATCTGTGCTAACTTGCTTTGTTCCATCAGCCAAAAATATTCTTTGGAAAAGAAAAAAAAAATCTGATAGGAGAAATACCAGGAAAAGAACCGGGTGGAGCTGAAGGGAAAAGAAAAGGGAGACTCTAAGCCAACATGCAATCTGGAGACAATCAGATGCACGCTACTCCTGAGACGGTCGGAGTTCTAGGCTGCTTGCGAACTATTTCATATTGATAGACACCATTTCAGCAAATAAATCACTAAAGTAAAGGACAGTGCTAAGGAGGTAGAGCTAATGAGAATCCCTGTAATAAAGACAAGTTCTGGCTGATGCCTTCCATGTAGGGTAACCATCCCTTCCCATTTATGCAAGACAGTCCAGAATTTACACCTGATGTCCTGATGTAATTATTACTTAGCACTCCCTTTCATTCTTAAAAGTGTCCCAGTTGACAAATTATATGCTCATCTTATCATAAACCACACATTTCTAAAACTGAAAACATACATTAGTTAATTACTATATGCTAAGAGACTGCAATGTTATTAATTATGGGATTACAATCTACTTTTTTATTTGAACCAGTTCTCATAATTATCGTAAAAAAATGAAACATAATAAGAAGTAAGCTGCATTAAAAAATACAGTGTTACCTCCCTTTGCTTTGTTAGTCAAGGACCCTGCTCTGCTTGGTTCTAATAAAAATTCCAAATAACACAGGGAAATGTTTACCAAAAAGTAAACAGCTCTGAAAATGTCTATTACAGCCTTCTTCTAGTTGGCATAATACAGACCTTGTCCTTTCAAACAATTTTAAGTCTTTCACTATTGGCAAGTTACATAGAAGTTTACCAGGGGGATGACAAACCGTAACAAGAAATCCAACAAAGATCACAGTAAGTACAAACGATCTGATCAAGTGACTGCGCACAGGCTCACCCACTGTCACTCCACCAGATCGCAGTCACCACAAGAGGATACTTTCACATACACTGTATGTGTAACCAAATGATGGATAAAAAACGACATTAAAAACATGATGCAGAATACAATGTGTGTATGTTGTGTGTGACTCCGTACGTATCTTAGTACACACAAACTGAGCTTCTGAAGGTCATATCTCTGTGAGAATTCCAAAAATGGGAAAGGGTTCAAAAAGTAAATTTATTCTTAGAACTGACCTTAACAGTAAAATTTACTAAGGGCCTCAATAACTTGTTTGTTCTACGAATTAAAACCGTGCAGAAACGATTTAGATGTGAAGTTATACTATATAATGCCCCACGGCAGTTTTGTGAAACCATTTTAACAGAGATGTGCCATTTTCTAACCTGTAGCTGTTTTTCTGGACGATACCATCGGATGTGTCTTCCACCTCTTTAGCAGAAAATTCTAGAAGATGCCTCCTTTGATTTGCAGGGTTGACACTAGGATTTTTTCTCCTGGAATCCTGTTCCAGCGTGCTGAAAATTTTAAAAAGTGAAACAGTAACTGAAATAACAGTATGGCACACACATAAATACTACAGTAGCTCTAAAGCACACCCAAGGTCCTTCATAGGTTTGTGCACACCGCACGAACACTAGGCACAGAAAACAAAAGAGCACCTGGCTATCTGTGGTCAAATCCCTCATGTGGCATCCTAGACATATGAAAAACAGTTTTGAGAATAATTTTCGTTAAGTCTAAAAGCCCCTCATCCTTAAACTGCTTAAAGAGGGGCGTGTGGGTGGTTCAGCCAGTTTAGCATCTGTCTTCGGCTCAGGTCATGATCTCAGGGTCCTGGGACCGAGCCCCACACGGGGCTCCCTGCTCAGTGAGGAGTCTGCTTCTCCTTCTCCCTCTGCCTCTCACCCCTGCTTTTACGTTCTAATAAATAAATAAAATCTTTAAAAAATAAACTGCTTAAACAACATCAGTATTCTATATGCTTTAAAAATTCTTTAATTATGTTACATACATAAAGTAGAAATAAGTACAACACAGGTACCCTTCATAATCCCCGAAGGCAGGTGATCAAGTATAGGTAACAAAAAAATTACCTTATTTTTTTTTTCAAAGATTTAATTTATTTACTTGGGAGAGAGTGAGAGCGCACACATGCATGCAAGCAGGGGGAGAGGGCTAGAGAAAATCTAAAGCAGGCTCCCCCACTGAGCACGGAGCCCAACACAGGGCTCCATCTCATGACCCTGAAATCATGACCTAAGCCGAAATCAAGTCAGATGCTCAACTGACTAAGCCACCCAGGCACCCCACAAAAAATTATTTTAAAAAATACTTCTATTTTTTTTTACATGTAAAAGTTTCCTATTTCCTTCTTTCTCCCCATCTTCCCCCATACCTTCATTCATCAATGCGTGTCCTCATGGTGGGCCCAAGTATTTGTGGCAAACAAATACACACACACACACATATAAAGCAAATACTGCAATAGTTATTTAACACTTTTAACTCACCAATCATGGGCTTAGAGATTCGGCTCACCAATGATATTTTGTGTGCGTATGCTTTATTTTGTAATGCCTTGCACACAACTTACACTAGTTCTAATGTTGAACTTAAACACGAAGGGAAACATAAAAGGGATATCAAATTCCACTGAGAAGTATGAAGAGGTAGAGGAAAGAAAGGCTAATGAAAGTGGTTCACAATTAAGGGCCCTGTGGTTCTAAGAGGAAAGGAGTTCCTCAGGGTAGGGCAGTTTGTCTCCACATCTGAGGAAAGCAGTGTTGGGGAAATCAGGAAGCACGTACATCTTTCTAGAATCATCTTCTGATCTCTTAGTTTATTTCCCATTCTCCTCGGTTCTTTCCCCCAGAATCACTGCTGTCCCACAGTCCATACACAGTGTGCTATAGCACTGCAGCCAACCTGTAAACTCTTCAAAGGCGGACCACCAAACTACCAACCTTGGGGGACATTTAATTTTGCTACAACTGAGGATACATTCTGTTCCCCTTCTACCTTTCAGGCACGAGTTTGCCTGGGTGGTCACAAACAACAAGAACCCTGTTGCAAATAAGGGAAAAGGCCTAGTGGAGTCGAACCAAACTCAGGAAAACTTAGCTTGGTGAATATTTAAGAAAACAGAAGAGAAGAGAAGCAGTAGGTAATAACTTTGTAGGGAAGCCAAATGGTGAGTGTGATGGTAACTGCAGAATTTTTTCTTTTTGCAACTTACTTCTCTGAGAAAGATTTTACTTTTAAATCTTTCGAGTGTGGTACCAAACATTCTACTTAGGAATGTACACTGTAAACAAAACAAAGAACTTTCTTTCAGAATCTGTTACTTCAACACCTACACTAGATTAGTGACAGAATCTCCGTCAATTCAACACCTACACTAGATTAGTGACACACCCGTGTAAGAACATCCCTGTTCGTCCAAGTACTCCTTCAACCCCTCCAGTGACTAAGAGGGGCTCCACCACCCTGACTATGAAAAGTGTTTCCCCTTGTTTTAACTAGAAATGTGCTTCTTTGTAACCTCCACCCTTTGGTTCTCGTTCTGGGCTTTGTGGCTGCTCAGAGGAAGCCTAAGCAAGACTCCTTCCAGCGTCCGAGGCCATCAAATACACCTCCCCACCCCCACCCCGCAGGCTGTCGTTCTCGAGGCTCTGGTTTTTCCACACGGTCTCCTTTGAAGCCCAGTCGCGGTCTTCAGTCTCATCTGGCCTCTCTCCTGTCAGCATGCCTCGCAGAAGTGGTGTGCAGAACTGGCTACAGTATTCTCAGGTGGTATGAGGAGCCAGGATGGAACAGAGTCCCACGTTCTAGATCCCGTTCTCCCTCTGGTGCGGTCTGGTGTCACACAGGCTTTGCTGGCAGTTAGAGCACATGTTATTTATATTGAGTCTGGTGTGATCAAAATTCCAACTCCGGTCACACATGGATTCTGAGCCATTACCTTCTTTTTCCTTCCTCTCTCACTTCCAATTCTGAATTTACATCATCGAGCTTTTTGATCCGAGCTGAATAATTTACATCAATTCCTTAAAAAAAAAATCTCACTTTGTCTACCAATCAGTCAGGAACTTCTAGGATCCTAATTAGCAAAAAAAAATTCTAAGCAAGGATCAGCATGCCATCAACATCCTCAAGTGAGCTGTTATTAAAATATAGAAATGCTCAGAACAAAGAAATTGATCCATGGAGCACGCCCCTAGAGAAAGCCTTATAAAAATGTTAAGTTTCGGGGCACCTGGGTGGCTCAGTGGGTTAAGGCCTCTGCCTTTGGCTCGGGTCGTGGTCTCGGAGTCCTGGGATCGAGCCCCGCATCGGGCTCTCGGCTCGGCGGGGAGCCTGCTTCCCCTTCTCTCTCTGCCTGCCTCTCTGCCTGCTTGTGATCTCGCTCTCTCTCTGTCAGATAAATAAATAAAATCTTTAAAAAAAAATGTTAAGTTTCGCCACTTCTGAATTAATTATACCACGTAGTCCAAAATTTCCCATCGTGACCATACCGATATTGCAATTCTGTTCAACTGTCTTCTAAAATACAAATATGGTTAAACCGTAGCTGCCATTTGAGCACCTACTACATTAGGGAATGAAGACGTAGTACAAGTTGAGGCTCAAACAGTTTAACCAACTTGCCCAAGGTCATGCTCCAAGTAGTTGAAGCAGCACAGATTTGGACCTAAGACTGGAACTCTATTCCTGCATTATGTTGACAACATTTCTTAGAATGACTGATTTACTCATTTGTCCAGTATATATTAAATACCTATTATGCTCCAGGAACCCTATACAACGCTAAAGACTCAAAGATGAAAAGAGGTAGGGGCACTTGGGTAGCTCAGTCCACTGAGCATCTGACTCTTGATTTTGGCTCAGGTCATGATCTCAGGGCTGTGAGATCAAGCCCCAAAGCGTGGAGTCTGCTTGGGATTCTCTCACTTCCTCTTCCTCTAAAAATAATTAATTAATTAATTAATTAAAAGCATCTTTTAAAAAAGGTAAAAACCAAATTACAGTGTATGTATGGGGGTGTTGATACAAATAAAGGATAATAGACTGATTAATGTCATAATAAAGGTTAATGCTGAATGCTATGGAAGCATACAGCTAAAACACCCGATCTCTACTAAAAGGGTCACAAAGTTATTTTAAATGAAAAGCAGTGAATAAACAGGTGAGAAAGGAAGAGGGAGTGAGTGAAGGCATTCAGTTCAGATGGAATACTATATGAAAAAAGCACAAAGGTATAAAAGAGCATGTTTTGCTCAGAGAACTGCAAGTTAAGCAAGAGAGGGTGTGTGGGTGGGCACAGAGAGAAAGGGATCATCTCAGAGAAGAGAAAGAAAGGGGAGCAGAATGATAATGTAAGGCTAGATTATGGATGGACTTGCCTGCCACAGTACCACCAAGTCTAGAAATTTATTCAAGTAACAAAAACAAAACTAGCCTGTTTGTTCCTATTTTAATTTTGGTTCTCAAATATCATATCCCTTTCTTATTTGTTTAAAGATTTCATTTTTTAAATAATCTCTACACCCAACATGGGACTCAAACTTATATCCCCAAGATCAAGAGTCGCATGCTCTGCTGACTAAGCCAGCCAGGCACCCCTTCATATCACCTTCTGTATCAGAATAATCCCTATGATTGTTAAATTCCCTGGTCTAATGGGGGAATCTCCTTCTCTCCTTCTTTCTTTCCTTCCTTTCTTTCCTTCCTTTCTCTTTCTTTCTTTCTTTTCTTTCTTCTTTCCTTCCTTTCTTTCATTCATTCTTTTTAAGATTTCTTTATTTGAGAGAGAGAGAGAGAGCACATGCGCAAGGCATGAGCAGGAGGGGAGAGGGAGAAGCAGACTCCCCACAGAGCAAGGAGCCAGATACAGGACTCAATCCCAGGACCCCGGGATCACTACCCGAGCCAAAGGCAGACACCCGACTGACTGAGCCACCCAGACACCCTCCCTTCTTTCTTTTAAAAACTGGCATTACAATGATCTCCTAGTTACCCTGACTACTTGAAAAGCATCAGATTACTAGAACAGTTCCCCTGCTTTCCTATGTCCTGGCTAAGGCGCATAAGCCTTTAAAAAGGAGGCTCCCTCAATAACTCTCACAGTTAACTGCCAAGTCGAATGCTGCTATGGCTTCTAGAAATAACTTCACTTGTATTTCCTTGAATCCTACTATCAACTAGCAAGTAACACACTTGATTAGTTTCTCTTGATCAGAAAGCACCTTCCTCTGATTCTCAAAGTGTGGTACCTGGCCCAGCAGAATCAGCATCACTTGACAGCTGGTTAGAAATGCAAATTCTCAGGCTCCACCCCATTCATACTTACCCAGAAGCTCTAGGAATGGTGCCTAACGACTCTGTGTTTAAACAAGCCATCTAGGTGACTGTGACACACTCAAACGTTTGAGAACCACCATTTTAAGTAATCCAGTCTTGCACATCTTTGCTGTCTCATTCCCTTAAAATTACACATTTTTCACAATGAATTTAACAGAAGTGGACAGTTTGGGGAGAAGGACGGGGGCGGGAGGCTACAGACAGGAGGTAGGTGGAAGGGTATAATCATAAGTGGACATCTGTATCGTTTATGGATGATTTATAAAATAAATGTGTTCGGCATTATTAATACTTGGAAGTTTGAAAAGGGCCTTTCTACTGATCACTGTTCTTTTGAGGATGTTAATACTGCTACAAAGACAGGCATTTCAATTTAGGATTTATGGCCGTTCCAAGTAAATGCTCTGAGTTTAACCGTCGGGTTAGTTTATCCCATCTGGAGCTGAGCTGCACTACTGTCACTCAAACCTTCAGACAGCTCCCCATGTCCAGCAGCTGTACTTGCTGGAAATCGGTTTTGATGTTGACTCGTTTGGCTCCTAAGTGATCCCTGTTCTTCACTGCTGCCTACACAGGTAATGACTATCACAGTATAATGGCAATTTAGCTTTAACCTTAGCTACTCTAGTAACTTCTATCCTTTGTTTGCCTCAACTTAATATTATCTACTCATTGGCCCAGAATGTATTTTGAAAAGCTAATATACTAAGAAAACCTGAAAAAAATCTGTTAAAAGTTTTTCAGTTATTTGTTTTTGGTTGTTGTTGTCACTTGGTTTCCGTTCCTTGTAGATTTTTTTTTTTAAGTCTTAAAATGAAATTTCTCTTAAGCTAAATTACAGACAAACCAACTGTCTAATTCAGCTCAAAAAAAAAAAAAAAAACTACAAATGCGTGAACCCTATGAAATGACCCACAGAAACTAATTTTAACCATCCGAGTAACGGCAGAATTATATTTCCCTTGTTTTTATTACGATTTGAAGGACATGAAAGAGCTTTATTTTACTACCAGAATTCAGGACTGTCTTAGGTACAACTGTGCCACCACAAATATTAACAAGGAATTTGACAGTAGCCAAATGTACAAAAGAGGAGGAGAAAATTGTGGATGTGAACTTTCAGATTCTTGGCATGACTATTTTAGCATCATTCAATGACCCTTTTTGTTAATTTTGGAAAAATTAAATTTTTTTTTTTTTAAGATTTTATTTGTTTATCTGACAGGGAGAGGGGGAGGGAGAGAAAGCACAAGCAGGGGGAGGGGCAGGGAGAGGGAGAAGCAGGCTCCCTGCTGAGCAGGGAGCCCCATGTGGGGCTCGATCTCAGGACCCTGAGATCATGACCCGAGCAGAAGGCAGATGCTCAACCCACTGAGCCACCCAGGCGCCCCTAAATTTCTAATAATACAAAGAGATGGCTCAGAGTCATGGGAAGGGTTAGTGTCGGAATGGCAATGACTGTTCATAGTTCACAACATTAATAAAACGGTCTAATCAAACTCTTCATGATTAGCTTAAATTAGGTTCTATTCTGTATTTTTAAATAAACTAATAAATACTAAGAAAATAAAAGTCTTCATGTCCCTATGATCAGAAACATGTTATTCCCCAAGAGTCACGAGAGTTTTAAGCCACAAAGTAACCGTTACACCAGTAAACCTTGCTCATGTCAGGGCCAACAGGCCTGAAAGCATAGATTGGTAGAAACACAGATAATTTCAATTTCCCCAAAAGTCCAGAAAAAGTATTACTTTACTTTTTCATTTACAAAAATTCTAAAAGCCAACAGCTGTTTTAGATTATCTGTGAAGCCACTTAATTGTTAAGAAATGATTTCAGATTACCAATTTTCATACCAAGTATGAACAAAAACCAGCACATTTCCAAATCTTTTCTACCCTTTGCAAACCTGCTTTCTTATAACACAAGCAGATCAATTTTAAGTTCAAGCCATCTCAGCAGGTAAGAACCCTGCTGGTTTTCATCTCCCAAAGAAACCATGTGCTGTTGCAGCTCTGATCGGAGAACCACCCATGAAAACTTGAAATCACCTGCAACTGAAAAGAGCGTGGAGTTTTTCCAGCTTTGATGCAGGATGATGGAAAGAGCACAAAATCTGGCGTCAAGAGATCTGGGTTCGGGGCATGGCTCTGAGACTCCCCCGCTGGAGGAGACCCTCCCTGAGCTTCCAATTTCTCACATGTAAAATAGGAAAAATAACAAATATTTCACAGTTTTCCAAAGATTCAAGCGAAATGACTGATGTGAACGTGCTTTTGTAAGTCAAAAAGGGCGTGTGTCCCAAGGAGGACAGAGCCGTTAGTGAGACAGCCCGCCTTCCTGCCCGCCAGGTTCTGCCCTTTCTCAACACAGCCAACGGGAGTGATTGTTTTAAAAGCTGGGTCAGATTATTATGTCACTTGTCTGTTCAAACCTTCAGACAGCTCCCCATTTGTACCAGGCAAAAGCCCCAAACCTTAAAACGACCAAGGCCCCACCCGACTTAACGCATCCATCTTACCTCTCTGGCCTCATTGCCGACTACTCTCCCCCTCGCTCACTTCAGTCCGGCCACCCCGACCTCCTTGCTTTTCCTTGAACGTCCAAGGCATACCTCACCCTCGGGCCCTTGCACTGGCTGTTCCCCCTGCCAGGAATGCTCTTCCCCCACATATCTAGATGGCTGGCCTTCTCATTAAGTCTTGGTGCAAACATCTACTTTACAATGATCCCTATTTAAAACTACAGTTCCAATAACCACCCTCACACTTGTAAAACCATTCACTCTACTAGACTTTACCCCCTTTGTTCAAAGAAACTACAACTCTATCGTTATGTTTGGTTATTATGTTTACTGTCAGTCTGTCCTCACTAGAATCTAAGGAGCACAGCATCCTCGGTTTTGTTCTAGGACAGTGCCTAGTTCAGAAAAGATATTCCCTCCCACTTTTTTTTTTTTTTAAATAACAAACAGATAAAATGTACGTACCACTCTGCCTCATGTCAAGAGAAAAATCCAGACCTTCATTTTAGGGACACTAACTCACAACTCAAGAGTGGCAGGCGGTGAACTCATTATTACACCATCTTCAGACCCAGGAACAGGAAATTATGTTAATTTTCATTGCAACTGAGGCTAAAGATGAAAAGTTCCCAAGGGAGTTCTCCAAATCTTAAAGAAGTTTTTTCTGTTTATTGAAAGGTTCACAAATGATTTTTGCAGGCTAGTAGTAACTGGGGGTAATTTACTAGAAACAGAAATGTGACTGAATAAAGAAATAAATCTTTAAATCAAGATTTTAAAAACCTTCTAAATAGCAGTTCTCAGAACCAGGGATTATTGGCCCCTGAGAAGAAACATGTACTTTACAGTGGCCGTATGCCAACTGAGCCAACGTGAGCAAGAAAGCAGCATGAGATCCCTTCACTCATTCAAATGAACAGTTATAAAGGAAGCCTGCCTCTAACAGGCTTCCAAGATGCTCATTCTTGGAAGCCCACCACTAAACTAAGAGGAAAGCCAACCTGCTTGTGGAGAAGCCTAAATGAAGAAGAATGGAGAACCCTGGCCCGTAGCCCCGGCAGTCTCAGCTGAAGCCAGCACCAATCTGCTGGCCATGATGCGTGAGCCATCTTGAAGTGGTCCATAAACCCAAGCCAACCCCAATGACACTCCATGGAACTAAGAGCTGTCTCTACTGAACCCGTCCACACCAGGGCTTTAGCGAAGTAAATGTCATCTTCAGGCTTTAAGTTTTAGGGTGATTTGTTACATAGCAATAGATAACTAATACACTATACTTACTCAATTGCTGAAGTCAATGACTCAATGTTTGATATAAAAAGTCTGTATGTAAGTAACTCTTTGGTATCTTCTCACTTGAGAAAGGCACCCTCTGATCATTCTAAATGTCAAAAAGATGCCTGCAAATTGGAGTGCAATCCCTTTTCTGTTATATTTACATCAATCTACTCAACTTGTAAGTATTTTCTCCTCCTTTCACAGCCAATCCTAGCTTTCAAGGGATGGGTAAAGTTACTGGATCGAATCCTAACTCTTCTCCTGTCTGTAAATACCAACTTCTTTTCCCCTGCCTCACTGGCTCTAGAAGGGACTAAGATAAGGGCTCCACAGGCAGACTTTAAATCCTACCTCTACAACATTATCAGCTGGGATTTCAGGCTCCTCATCTGTGAGAGAGAGAGAGAGAATCACACCTTCCCTCATAGGGAAGAATGAATTTACAAAATTTGCTTAGGCTCATTAGCTTGGCACAAAGTATTTAAAAATAGCTGAATAAGACAAACACACAAGAACCACCACCTTTACCAACCAAGTACAGATGGTATCAACATACAGCCAACCTAGATTACTCTAGAACTAATTCTCTTCTTTTTTATTCATCTTCTTTTCTTCCAGCGACCTTATTTCCACCTATCTCGCATTTTCAAATTCACAACAATAAGAACCAAACCCACATAGTCAGGAAAGAGGAAACAAGCAATGCTGCTTTACTGAGATGGGCTGAGAGAGAAAGCCATGTAAGGCATATAGACTTTCTGTGATTTCCTAATTCTAGCTCCTCAGAGGTCAAGGACTGTGAAAAACTGACTGTGGACAGAATGTATTAATACGTATTAAATGTATTAATTTAAAAACTTAAATTATTAAGTTTTTGTTCAGAACACACAGACTACATGAAGTCTAAATGTACACCACTCACTCATAGTTCATGCACGCTACACCGGCCATAACTCAGTTAAAAAGTTTCAAATGCTTCCTGAAATGACAAAATAGCTCAAATCTGGAGAAAATAAGGCACTGATGTCACACCGCCTAGAAGCTTAAATGATATGTGATTAATTACACATATATTTTCTTACAATCAGTTTCGGTTACCCTACACTTCCTTAATATTAGGCTAGACCTTCCCTTTCTACAAGTGAAGGTGTGTATTCCCTTATCATTTATGTTTTGATCAACTTCTACAGTAGGACTTTACCTGAATATACTATGTACTGGAAATGGTGGTTGAGAAAGTTGCTTCAGACACACCATACATGTGGACTAAGATTTGGGGTCTAAAGAAACCGTCAAAGTACCAACTTAAACTTTTACAGTTTTCTCATGTGCCCGGGGTTTCTCAGTGACCCCTTGTCTCAAAAAAGAGAAAGCAGCAGAAGTTACATTACCCCCTTTCATCTTGAAAGTGACATAGTGACTTACTCAAGGTAAAGAAGGCAATTAGCAAAGGATGTAGGTTTCTGGTTTCAAATGCCCTTCCCCTCACTGTAACAACTCAAGTCTGGGGCAAAAAGGTAGCCAAGCAGTGAATGCTAAAGCCACTGGTACTCCTTATAAACCTCCCAAATCACAACTCACATGGAGTCCAAAACTAAAGAAAATCAACAGACTTTTCCATGCCCTCAAAACTCAGCTCTGCACTTGACAGACTCTTCAGTCATTTTTTAAAAACAAAGGATGAAATCTACAGAAGCTGGAAGAAAAGAGAACCAATTACTCTGCACGGATACTCTTTTGAAGAACATGAGTAAATGACATGATTTGGGGAACGGACTGCCCTTAGCTCTATTCACCTCTCTGCATGCCCAGATTCAGTAACACCTGCTATTTAGATGTACTGTATTTCTTCAGCTTATGTGTCACTTTGATAAATGTGGAAAGTACTTTTAGCCAAGAACTTGAATTAGATTTCATTTGAAAATCTGGCTGAACAAAACCATGTATACTTGGTGGTTTGAATTCTGACATTTAAGTTACACAGTCACTTTTAACCAACAGCCAATAATGATTTCATACAGCAAAATGTGCTCAGCAATTGAACAGGGAAAAAAAAATTAGAGCCAGATTTGGGGGCAGGCTCATCTCAGGATAAGAAGTTAGAGTTTCTCCTGTAAAAATTATGAAAAGCTGACAAACTTAGAGAATGCTAGAATAGAGACATTTTATTTCTATCCAGTTCCAGACAACTCAAATTCAATGCCATATTTTCTGTGGTCAGCTTTTCCTTAACAGTCTCATAAGCAAACCACAGAGTTGCTGGCCCTTAAATAGTATGATTTACCCCTCTTTATCCAAGTCTGATTCCTCAAACTACAAAGATTCCGTTCTAGTGAGGGGAGAGCACCTAAACCAGAACAAAGAAAAAGCACTGGCAATTTCAAACATTTGTTATTTTTTTAAGACCTAGCATATTCAAAACCTCCTAAGATATTGCTTTATATTTTCAGAAAAGGAGGAGGATGACGGTGACTTTTAAAATAGAAAGAGGGGGGCACGCCTGGGTGGCTCAGTCGTTGGGCGTCTGCCTTCGGCTCAGGTCAAGATCCCAGAAAGGAATCCATGAACTACAGTCCTATGTGCCAGGAAGAAGTTCCCCTCACAAAGTTATGCTGTGACTCTTCTTCGGTACAAAACAGAGATCCATACATTTCCTCAGATATGTAAGACAAACCTTTGAGTACAGAAGTATCTGTCTAGAGATTTAACAAAGCTTCCTGGGACGCCTGGTAGCTTAGTCAGTTAAGGGTCTGCCTTCGGCTCACATCATGATCCCAGGACCCTGGGTTTGAGCCCCTCATCGGGTTCCGTGCTCATCAGGAAGCCTGCTTCTCCCTCTCCCTTGGCCCCTCTGCCCCCACTCACTCTCTCTCTCTCAAATAAATAAATAAAATCTTAAAAAAAAAAAAAACTTCTCTTATACACATTATCTTCTAATTCACTGGATAAGAACTCTTACAATTTCCACAGAGGACAAGGTATAAAAGAAAGAAATACAACACTGCACCGTTTTTCAACTCTCAACATACTTCAGAATCACTAGGGGGAAAAACATTCTGCTCAAGACAAGTGAATTAGACCCATCCTACCAGATTCCACAAGTTTTGGGCAGGGCTCCTCCCTTTGGAAGATTTCCTAGTGATTATTAATGTATAGCCATGAGAAATGTATATACTATGAGAAAATATAACAAAAAATCATTCAAACTTTTTTTCATCCAAACTTTTAAGGAAGCGAGGAAATTTTGCAAAACCTCAAACTTCTGCGATAAAAACGGTGTCCCTATCATTACTCAACCGTCTACAAAACTCAGAACAATAAATGACAGACTGCAAGTAGGGTCACACCCATGTTTCTCCAACTAGCTCTTAACCATCCTGTTTTATAAAGACGGAAGTATTTTTAACACAATTTATTGCTGGTTAAACTTCATGTTGCCAACAGAACCTTTGGGAAATTCTTTTCTTCCATCAAGATTAATCTATTTTCCCTCTTTCCTTATTTCCCCCGCTTTTCTTAAATTAATTCAACCTCCCTCAACCAAGAAATATTTTAACAAATGTCTAAAAGGAACACTGCTCATTCCCTCCATCCTACCCTATTTCCTGGATATCTGTACAAGTCTGAAATTTACATCAACCCTTGAGGTATGGGGGAGAGTTATACTTCCCTAATGTCAAAATTACATTAAGGTACAAACTTAATGTAACAACAAAACAGAAACACATCAGCAAAGAGTAGCAACAAAAACCATGTCTCAGGGCACCTGGGTGGCTCAGTGGGTTAAGCCTCTGCCTTCAGCTCAGGTCATGATCTCAGGGTCCTGGGATAGAGCCCCGCGTCAGGCTCTCTGCTCAGCGGGGAGCCTGCTGCCCCCTCTCCTTCTGCCTGCCTCTTTGCCTACTTGGGATTTCTTTCTGTCAAATAAATAAATAAAATCTTTTTTTAAAACGGGGGGGGGGGGGCACCTGGGTGGCTCAGTGGGTTAAAGCCTCTGCCTTCGGCTCAGGTCATGATCTCGGGGTCCTGGGATCGAGCCCCGCATCGGGCTCTCTACTCGGCAAGGAGCCTGCTTCTCCCTCTCTCTCTCTGCCTGCCTCTCTGCCTACTTGTGACCTCTCTCTCTGTCAAATAAATAAAAATCTTTAAAAAAAATAAAAAACCATGTCTCTGGTATGACCAACATCGGGTGTGTGAACACTGCTTTAAGAAAGCAGGAACCCAAGAGGAGGAAATTCTAAAAATTAAGCCCCCTCCCTCCACTGAAAATAGCTCTTCCTCCACCTCATAAAATTCAAACTTGACAACCACTTATACCGTATCCAATGCAATTCCAACATCCCTAGAAGGCTAAGTGTATGAAAAATGAGAAGAAACTACACTAAAATGCAGAAAGTAGCAGCAATGAGACAAAGAGAACAGGTTATGAAAATTAAGGTGTCTTAGAAAACACACAACCAGAAAAAAAAAACTAATCACTCATAAAAGGCCCAGGAAGTGAAGACCTTTTTTTTTTTTGCCTTTTTTTTACGTATTGTTTTTAAGGCAACAAAAAAGGTAGATTGGGGAAATAACTTCTTCTCCATCTCTGTACCGTATGTTGGTTAGTGTCGTGTGCATCCCTCACCTCCCACGGAACCTCTGTCTCTCTCCTTATAAATCTTTAATTCCATTCTCTCCGGTGAAGCCTTTCCTATAATCACCATCTCCACTTACCTTCCCTTCGCAGTATGACACTAAACACACCACGTTAACTTAGTACTCACTAGAACCATACTGGACAATGGTCACTCTTTGGGGTCTTCTCCTCTGCAGGGAACATGATGCCCTACAGGGACTGGCCTCTCAGCCCTGCTTTCCACTCGCCACCGGACAGTCTATGCTCATTCACATTCCAGCAGTCCCTCATTCATCTGTTTCGTCACTCAGCCACATCCAACAAAGATTTATTAAATAAGTAGCTCTACTATGTCAAGCGTGATTTAAAAGGCAGGTGAGCTCTAGCCATCTCTGACCACTTCTTACTGCAGGTAAAAAGCCATCCTCCCTAACTCTGCCTGGAATGCCCGTCTCTCCTTGTCAGACTGACAAAACCCTTCCTAGTAATTCAGTGCGTTTTTGTGGTTTGTTTTTTTTTTTTTGGTGTCTGCCATGTACAGTACATATGATGCTACAAGCTGAGAATATAATAAAAAAAAAATGGACTGCAGCAGAGCCTTCCCCCGCCAAAAAAAAGAAAGAAAGAAAACAATACAAGAGCTACAGCAGTGAAGACACACAGACCAACAAAAAACTAGCCAGTGTGACAAGTTCTATGACATGTAAACAGGATGATTTGGACGCACCAGGCAGAAATACTTAGCCTGGCCTACGTGTGAGTTAAACTTGTTCAATGTGACTTTTGAATTTTGTAATAATAGTTCCCTTGCTTCTTTAATACCTTTCACCCATATGCACACACATTCATACCGTACAGTTCTTTTGGTCTGAACTTGATATAAATGTAATCATACTGTAAATACTCTTCTGCAATTTGCTTATTCCATGTAACGTAATACTTCCTACAAGGTCTGATAAGTAGTATTTTTAATATCATTCAGTAATAATTTCATTAAGATTTCTACTTTGATCTAGGAGTTATTTCAAATTGTGCTTTTTAAGTTTTAGTAGAATAGAAGTTCTTACCTTTTTGTTATTGATTTCTAGTTTAATTACACTGACCGTGAATGCAGTCTACGTGCTAAGTCTTTGAAATCTATTGAGACTTCCTTTATGATCTAGCACAGATCAATTCTTTTTTTAACATTCCCACCTCTGGGGGGCGCCTGGGTGGCTCAGTGGGTTAAAGCCCCTGCCTTCGGCTCAGGTCATGATCCCGGGGTCCTGGG
>CM052814.1:6589486-6604972 GCA_028533885.1 Nasua narica | reverse complement strand
TCAATGATTTGCACTACCATCTACCCAACAAGCCCAAGACGTAGTATGTTCCTCTCAATCCTTCATCCCCTTTCCAAACCATCCAATTCCCAGGCCAGCGATTCTGCACTTTTTAACCTCTGCACCCTCTATCCTGGCTCTCCATTTTCACGGACATACCAGGCTTTCATCCTCTCTCACCTGCACTCCTCCTAACAATCTTAATGGATGTAGAGGACTTAAGTTACAGACGTTGTTTCAGGTAGAGAGAATGGTCTGAGCCAAGAAACTAGGAAAAACGAGAGAATTCAAGAGACAGTGGCCAGATTGGTTGGGCTAGAAGAGGAAGTTGGGTTTATAAAAAGGAGTGATTATAATGTAAAGTTAAAAAACCAAAGTGGAGCCAAACCATGGTGGGCTTTACTTCCGAGTTAGAGAATTTGAACTTAGTCCTGTAAAAATTACTTCTTTTTTAGTAGTAAAACATTTATTACTGATACTTACATTGATTAACTATAAAATGTCTCTCCTCTATTTCCCCTCTATCACTTTACTTCAAATAAATGGAAGACGTACGCTTAAATCTGTATGTTTTAACACCAACTCTCTGGATTGTACTATAAAAACACACAAGTGCCTTACATTAGCAAACACAAATACTATCTTCAGATAATGGGCAGGCACTGACGTTCTGAATAATGTATGATTCAGGTTTCTGAACCTGATAAACAGCTCAGAGAAGAATGGTTTGTCTTCTATCACTTGAACATGGTCTGCTAAGAGCAAATTCTAAGGAATACCCTTTGCTTCACACACTAGGCATATTAATGTCCGGCTTTGGCTTTTTACACTATGTTTTAATAACTTATGGAAACCATAATGAGCTTCTTCACAAGTTTAAATTCTTAGCCTTTGGGAAGACACAAACCCTTCTGAGATCCTGAGAAAAGTCCACATATACAATAAACCTTACATTTTATTTCAAGTTCACAAACACTTAACATCCCTTCATTGACTGCAAGAACACCCCTTCTACGGGACTGCTATTTTTCACATGAAAAAGGCAGCAGTTCTGACCCTGTACAGAAAGGGCTGGTATTCCAGATCTGTCTAGAGTTCTAGTAGACTTTGATGGATTTTCACTGACTCATCCAATCTCCTACCTAGTCCTTCCCTTTATCAATGTCATATTGTCCGTGACCTTGGAATACAACAAAACTTAACAGAGTAACTAGATATCAAATTTATGACCTTGCTCTCATTAAAACTTGATCTTCTTGCTCCAAAGAAAGGAACTGACAATCTAGAGCTGGAAATATCGCCATAAAAGAAACACTGGTTTACAATCCATACACCATTGAGACCTAGCCCTAAATCCAGGGAAAGAATGTCGAACAGGCTTTCCTTTACTCCTGTATACACATATCAGCATAAGAAGAATGACAGATAATCTGCCTAAGACATCTCCGTGTGCAAATGATTCCTACATCTGCACACCACCCAACACTCAAGCGTGTTCCTTCAATTCTACAATTCGCGTACATTTGAGTATGTGAGGCCATCTGGTGGACACAATATAGAAACACACACGTTCTTCACTGTGAAGACAAGAGTTGAGCTCTCTTCCTCAAGCCCTCACTCAAGATCACGTTCACTAAAGCATGCGGCCTCTGCAGAGACGAAGAGCCTGATCCTATCGCCGAAACTCACCTATAGACCCGTAACGTTATTTACATACTGACCTCTCCTTAAAAACAAGAGTTCATGAAAAAAAACAAAAAGCAAAAAAACAAGAGTTCACGGGCACAAAATTCTCAGGATAGAATGGTACCCAGAAAGTTTCCTGGATTTTCTTCTTCATTACAAGTGGTTATATAAAATCATCTGCCTGACAAGACAGGTGTTTCCATAATTAAAACTGTAAAAAAAAAAAGTAGCATCTGAGATGATTCATCTGGATAGCTATCTCCCTTGTTAGGACAGAAAGCACGTTAGTCATCTCTGCGACATCCAAAACCAAGGACAATTCCTGGCACCCAGCATGTGCTCAGAAATTATAACCTGAGTTAAAACAAATGACATGACGCAAGCCTTAGTGCCCATCCATTAAACACACACAGCCTCCAATTCCGCTCAGGTACCTTTAGCGGGTGCAGGATGTATGCTGATAATTGGCTGCTGCTTTGCCAACGGCATAAGTGTGGGTAGCGTCTGAATAATGATGGTTTTTGCTGGAACGCCAGAGTTTGTCTGAGTCTTGGGTGCTGCTGGAAGTAATAACGGCTTGGGCTGAATTGAAGGTTTTGAATTCATCTGAATTTTTTTCTTTGGAGTCAGTCCATTTTCTGGAGAAAATCCAAACAAACCACCAATCAATGTGAAAGCAATTCCTAGAAAACACATTCTATGATACACCTTTTTCTACACATTATCTAGACCTCTGAGTATGTCCTTCCCTGGAGTTTAAGCACAGCTACTCTATACTTTAATGGACTAAAGAAAAGTCCGTCATCTGAGGTCCACCCCTTTCTTTGAGGTATAATTGAAATATTATATTAATTTCAGGGGTACAACAGGATTTGATATTTGTATCACAAAAGGATTACCACAAGAAGTCTAGTTAACATCTGCTACCACAGTTACAATTTTTCTTCTTGTGATGAAAACTCGTAAGATCTAATCTCTTAGCAACTTTCAAATATACAACACAGTATTACTAACTATAGTCCCCATGCTGTACATTACATCCTCATGACTTATTTATTATAGAAGTCAAATGAGATCTTCCTTTTTGACCACAATGATGGTCAAAATGATGATTTTCATTGGAATGACCACACTGTAGCTTTGGGAAGGGGATATTTGAACCGGTAAAGGAGGAGAACTAAAATCACTGAATAGGGACTGAAGATTAAGAGGTAATAAATGTCACACCCAAATGGCCCTCACATTCACTATCTTTAATTGAATCCTTGAATTGTCTCCTAAAGACAATGAGACCTACATCTACTTTAAATCATTTTTCACCCATAAAGACAAGGCAACCAAAGAACACAGGTCCACTTGTTTTAAAACAAAAAGCCAGCTTAATAAACATGCACTTAATCCAACATTTTCTTCTTAAAAAAATGGAACCTAAGTTCAGTCCAAATTAGAAAGAACAGAAGTTAGGAGATGGGAGTCATACCAGCTTTGCTCCTAGGACCAACGATGGGCTTATCTTCTTTCAGTGGCTCTGCTGAGGAGGGACTATGAGAGTTTTCACCATATAAGGAAAGGGGAGACATCTGGGAAGCAGAAGACAAATCCAACTCCTCCTGTAGCAAAATAAAATACAAATTCATAAAGGATATAATTCTTGAACATAAAATGGCTTAGAGAGGCAAGATCCATCCATAAACAGATAAACCTTCAAGGACAACTCCAAGGCAAAGGTGTGATATATCAGAAACTTTAGGTACTGAGTACTCAGAGACTGTGGATAAAGTAACATTATCTATCAATACAAGAGGAAAAATCATTCAAATTGCAGAGGATACCTAAGTCATCCTCTCATATTAAAGATGAGAACCACTGATCTGCTCCTACATTTCCTCCCACACACTTGCTGTTTACTTGGTTCCCAGCCATACAAACATGGTATAAGACTATGGCTAAAGACTATGGTTAGACTTATACCATAAGACTTGGTAATACCATAGACTATGGTATAAGACTATGGTTAAAACGCCAATATCCTTTCCTCCAATTTCTAATTCAGTAGTCTTACAAGAAATTCAAAACAAATAATTCTTACTATTTTTCTTTTTCATTTATTAACACTGCCTTTGTCCCAAATATTTTGAAAGAAAGATAAACACTGAAAGGAACAGGGCTATTTTATTTTATTTTATGGGTGAATTGTTAATACATGTATAAAGATAACATTTTCCAAGTCTTTTAACATTCAGCGGATCTGTCTCATTTTGTTGGCATAAGGAAACTTAACAAAGGATAAAAGTAGCATTTCTATTCTGAGAGGAAAAAAATGTTGTTATAATAATGGAATAGGCGGGGTACCTGGGGGGCTCAATCATTGGGCATCTGCATTCGGAGGAAGTCATAATCCCAGGGTTCTGGGATCGAGCTCCGCATCGGCCTCCCTGCTCAGTGGGAAGCCTGCTTCTCCCTCTCCTACTCCCTCTGCTTGTATGCCTTTTCTCTCTCTCTCTCCCTCTCTCTGTGAAATAAATAAATCTTTAAAAACTAAAAATAAAAAATAATGGAATAGGCATATATAAATATATCATACCATCTTCAAAATAATCTATAAGATAATTAAAAGTTAATACTTGTTTACTCTAAGCATGATATAGGCCCCCTAAAAAAATCCAGAAGCTATAAAGGAATAAAGAGATTTCAACAAATAGTAATTAAAATATTTTATAATGAAAAATAGACCATAAACAAAGTTAAAAGGTACATACTAGGGGAAATATTTGGCAAAAATGGACAGGGACTGGAACAGCCATTTCAATGAAAAGGAAATGCAAACGTCGGCCAAAGGAAAATTCATTTTATCTTTTTAAAGATTTTATTTACTTATTTGAGAGAAAGAACATAAGCTGGGGGAGAGGCAGAGAGAGAGGGAGAAGCAGACTCCCCACTGAGCAGGGAGTCCAACGTGGACCTCAGTCCCAGGACTCTGAGATCATGACCTGAGCTGAAGCAGATAGATGCTTAACTGACTGAGCCAACGAGGTGCCACACAAAGGCAAATTTAAAAGCTTTTCTTTTTTTTTTGATCAGATAAGGGAAAAAAATTTATTTTTTTTTAAATGTCATTTCTTTTTTTTTTTTTTTTTTAGATTTTATTTATTCATTTAACAGAGAGAGAACACAAGCAGGCAGAGAGGCAGGCAGAGGCAGAGAGAGGAGCAGGCTCCCTGTGGAGCAAGGAGCCCTATGCGGGACTCGATCCCAAGATGCTGGGATCATGACCTGAGCCAAAGGCAGTTGCCTAACCAACTGAGCCACCCAGGCATCCCGGGAAAAAAATTTAAATGACTCGGAAAGAATACGGGAGAAATGGTCACTCCCAGTCATGCTGATGAGAATGACAACTGCTTCATTCATCCATTCTCAACTCCTACCCAGCATATAGCCATAAGCTGGGCTCTGTGAACCTTACAGAGTATTTCAGAGTATATTTGGAATAAACCAAAGAGTACAAGACAACAACACAGGAGAATACTACTCTTTTCGTGGCCTTAGATACTAAAAAGATACCTCTTAACATTCAGCAAGTATGCCTTATAAAAGTCCTGGAAAACAAGGATTAGAGGGATACTTTCTAAAAAAAAATTGCATAACCAATGGCATACTTAATGGTGAAATACTAAATACAATACCATTAAAGTCAGGGTAAGAAACAATTATTTTTCTGTAATTCTAGCAAATATTGTTATACTAGAAAATGAAATAAAAGGGATAAGTATTAAAAGGGACAGAAGTGCCTTTGTAAGGTGACATGCAGTCTACTTGGAACACATACAAAAACCAATTAAAAAAACACTTCACTATGAAAATATTGTATAAAATAATCAGTTAAAAATATAATTTAAAAATATATAATAAAAAAGATTTTACCCACAAGAGCTATAACAATTATAAAATACCTAGGAGTTAATTTTCTAAGGAATGTACAGGGCCCATATAAAGAAAATTTCAAAACTTAACTGAGATACATAAAAAATAACTTGACTAAACAGAGCGATATAAAATATTCTTTAACAGAATGATCACAAAGGTGACACAACTGGGAAAACTAGTTCACTTAGAGAAAATTAAAACTAGATCCCTAACTAACACCACATAGTAAGGTAGACTCTAAAGGTATTAAGAAGGGACTCCTGGGCGTCTCCGTTGGTTAAGCATCTGCCTTGGGCTCAGGTCATGATCCCAGGGTCCTGGGATCGAGCCCCATATTGGGCTCTCTGTTCAGCATAGGAGCCTGCTTCTCCCTCTCCCTCTGCCGCTCTGCCTACTTGTGCTCTCTCCCCCTGTCAAATAAATAAAAACTTCTAAAAAACAAAAAATTCAATTCAATTCAATTAAAAAAAAAAAGGTATTAAGAAATCTTGGGGCATCTAGGTGGCTCAGTCAGTTAAGCCTCTGCCTTCAGCTCAGGTCATGATCCCAGCATCCTGGGATCGAGGCCTACATTAAACGCCCTACTCAGCAGGGAGTCTGCTTCTCCCTCTGCTCCTCACCCTACTCTCTCTTACTCTCTCTCTCAAATAAATAAATAAAATCTTTTTTTTTTTAGATTTTATTTATTTGACAGAGAGAGAAAGAGAGATCACAAGTAGGCAGAGAGGCAGGCAGAGAGAGAGGGAGAAGCAGGCTCTCCGCTAAGCAGAGAGCCCAACGCGGGGCTCGATCCCAGGACCCTGAGATCATGACCTGAGGCGAAGGCAGAGGCTTTAACCCACTGAGCCACCCAGGCGCCCCATAAAATCTTTAAAAAATAATAAATAAAGGTGTTAAGAAATCTAAATGTGAAAGGTAAACCATGTAGTTAATAGAAAAAAATTTAGGAGAATATCTTTGTGGCCTAAAAGCAGAGAAAGACTTCTTTCTTTAAAAAAAAAAAAAACAAAAAAAACAAAAAACTTCAAAAATAAACCAAAAAGGCAAAGGGAAAAAAAGATGAATCTGAGTATTGAGAATTAGAAATTTCTACCACAATAACGACTGCAAAGCTAATAGATAATAGAAAGTAAAAAGATGTATGTAGGGGTGCCCAAGTGGCTCAGTCAGTTAAGCATCTGCCTTCAGCTCGGGTCACGATCCCAAGTCATGATCCCAACATCTTGGGATCGAGCTCCACACCGGCTTCCCCGCTCAGAGGGGAGCCTGCTTCTTCCTTTCCCTCTACCCTTTCCCCTGCTTGTGCATACTCGCTCGCTCTTTCACTATCTCTCTCTAATAAAATCTTTAAAATATATATATATATATGTAATGTCTACACCCAATAAAGTTACTATCTCAAATACATAAGGAATTCTTGCATGTGCATTAAGAAAAAGACAACTCAATAGAAAAACTGGCAAAAGATAGGAATGAGGAATCTACTGAAGAAAAAAATACCCACATCCAAAAGGCCACGTAAAGAAATGTTGAAAACAATCAGTAATCAAAGAAATATGAATTAAAACAAAACAATAAAAAATTTATGGCAAAAATTAGAAAGCCAGGGGGCGCCTGGGTGGCTCAGTGGGTTAAGCCTCTGCCTTCAGCTCAGGTCATGATCTCAGGGTCCTGGGATCAAGCCCCGCATCGGGCTCCCTGTTCGGCAGGGAGCCTGCTTCCCCCTCTCTCTGCCTGCCTCTCTGCCTACTTGTGATCTCTCTCTCTCTGTCAAATAAATAAATAAAATCTTTAAAAAAAAAAAAAAATTCGAAAGCCAGGCAACGCTAAGCAGTAGCAGTGAAGAGAAGCTACGAGGATCCTCAAGCACTTTGGCTGGGACCGCAGACGACCACAGGTGTGCGGAGCGCCAGCTCGCAGCACTGGTCAAATGAAGTATCTGCACCCTCCCACTCAGCAATCCCACTCTTGGGTGTACATCCCAAAGGAATCCTCACCCAGGCCCATAAAAGGTCATTTTTGACAATGCTCACTGGGTGCAGGTACAATATGATGAACACACCTGTGAAGTGCTGTGCAGTTAGATGTGACAGACTGACGTACACAAAGCAATATGAATCAATCTTAAAAACATTGTGTTGAGGGATGCCTGGGTGGCTCAGTTGGTTAGGCAACTGCCTTTGGCTCAGGTCATGATCCCAGCATCTTGAGATCGAGTCCCGCATCGGGCTCCTTGCTCCGCAGGGAGCCTGCTCCTCTCTCTGCCTCTGCCTGCCTCTCTGCCTGCTTGTGTTCTCTCTCTGTTAAATGAATAAATAAAATATTTTTTAAAAAATAAAAAATAAATAAAAAATAAAAAAAAACATTGTGTTGATTTTTAAAAGAAATACAAAGAAATCTAATATAATAACACCATTTACATAAACTATTTTAAGCACACAGAATTGAAATCAATGAGAACAAGATGAATTTTCTGTACTGGAATCTTTCTTTTGATAGTTATATGGGAAAAGATAAAATTAGATTTGTATCTCACATCATACATCATGATAATTTCAAATGGATCAGAGATCTAAATGAAAAATAAAACCTTATAGGAGCACCTGGGTGGCTCAGTCCGTTGAGCGTCCAGCTCTTGGTTTTGACACAGGTCATGATCTCGGGGTCATGGGATCGAGCCCTGTGTTAGGTTCCAAGCTCAGCAGGGAGTCTGCTTGAGATTCTCTCCCTTCCCCTCTCCCTCTGCACTGCCCCTCCATCCCCTCGAGTATGTTAATAAATACATCTTTTAAAATAAATAAATAAAACCTCATAAAAATATGTATTAACAGTCACTGAGAAAATATTTCTGCTCATGAATGGACATAGAAGGCATTAGGCTAAGTGAAATAAATCAGACTGAGAAAGACAAAGATCATAGGATTTCACTCATTTGTGGAATCTAAAAAACAAATGAATAAACAAACAAGCAAATAAAAATATTCGTTGCTGAATAATTTGACCCTAAAGCCACTAGATGGCACAGAGCAAGACCAGCATCCATGCGGAGGGGCGGGCTGGGTAGAATGTCAGAGTCCAAAGTGAGTTGGGTAGAGTGTTGACACGGGGATGGGGAGAACACTCCAGCACTGGGAGTCAGAACACGGTGATAACATCAAAATTGGGTCCGCCTGATTTATCAAAAAGCCCAACGAAGACATATTAAAAGAACACAGAGGTCTGTATGAAGGGAGCTGCACTGGCCAAATCCAGGACAACATAAGAATCAGAATAAATAGTTATGGGTTACAACCTGTTGAGTAAAATAAGAAACTGTTAAGTCCATACTAATATAAAGAAACAAATAAGCTTTGATGAAAAACTGGACTTTTTTTTTTTTTTACATCATTTTAAAGTACTTCCTCACAAAATACTTATGGCAAAGAGAGAAAGAACCACCTCGCTACGGAAAAACCTGGCAGACGTTACCTTAACTAAGTGAACAAAGTGAATCTCATCAGTAATGACAAATTCAAATCGTGGCCACCTCATCAAAAGTAAGTGAGACAGACACGGCATCACCCAAGTGATATTCCTGCCATGGATACAAAACCTGAATCCAATCCCTAGGAAGCATCAGACACACCCAACTGAGGGATATTCTACATAACTATTTGTTAACTATTTCTACATAATAACTATGGAGTATTTAATCTCCACAAGGCACAAGGTCATAAAAGTTGAGGAAAAATAAATAGTTCCACCGGAAGGAAACGAAAGAGACAAGCCAATCAAATAAGACACTGGATTCTACACAAGATTCTGCTGCTGGTCTAAGGGATATATCTCTGAGACAACCGGCACAAGCTAAGTGGGAGTTGAGGACTAGATGAAAGGAATGTATTAACATTTATTTCCTGATGTCAGTGATTGTACTGTGGCTACAGAAGGCACATCCTTGCTTGTAGGAAGTAGACAGGAAGTATTGTGGGGTGATAAGCATCAGGTTGGCCACCTACTCTCAAATGGTTCAGGGAAAAAAAGTTATTTGTAATGTCCTTGTAACATTTCTCTAAGTTTGAGACTATTCTAAACAAAAAGTTGATGTAAACAAGAATAAAAATACTATAACCTCTGAGTGGTGAAAACCCTCTTCTGAATGACCCCACACGCACACAAAAAAAGGTAATAAAAGATCAGTAATTTGGCTATGGGAAAAAGTACGCCTGGAGAAAATAAATACCAGACAGAAAGCATCAAGACAAATGACGAGTTGGAGAAAAAATACTTGTTAACTTATTTCACAACCCAAGGACTAATAATGCTAATATGTAAAAAAAAAAAAAAGCTTAAAAATTTGAGGAGAAAAAGATCAACACAATCCAATAGAAAAGTGAAGCAAAATTTGAACTGATAGTTCATTAAGAAATAAATACAAATAGGCCTTATACATGTGAAATATTTGAAAAGATGTTCAAGTACACTTAGAACAAAGCACGCTGTGCAGCAACGATGGGACTAGTGGCCCTCTCACACACTGCTGCTCAGAACACACAACTGCACAACGGAGGGAACTCTGCCTATAATCCACAGCATTACAAATGTATTCACCCTGATTGCAACAATCTCAGTTCTACGATTACATCCCAAAGACAGCCTGGCAAAAATATGAAGTCACTTATATAACACGTTATTCACTACAGCATAATTTGAGCCTGAAAAGGACTGAGAACACCACAAAGATTCATCAAATAAGGAAATATTTAAAGAAAGCATGATTTATCCACACAGTGGAACACCATGCAGCCATAAAAAGGAATGACAAAGATCCTATATCCTGAAACTGGACTTACCTCCAAGATATACCACTAAGTTAAACAAGCAAGGCACAGACCAAGGTATAGAGTATGCTACCTTTCATGTCAGGATGGATGGGAAGGAGAGCATAGAAATCAGGCTTCTGTAAATATTCCTTGTTATATACTTTTGACTTCAAGATAAAAACTAAATCATTTGCAGAAATTGTGGGACCACAGAGAACTTCCAATGGTAGTGATCAGAGAAAAGTTTCACAGAGGAAGTTGTTTTGAACTGGAACTAAAAGAGGATGAATAGGAGTTTTACAAGGAAGAAAAAAGTCCAGGGCTACTCCAGGCAGAAGAGCGTGTACAAAAACCCACAAGGGTAAGAGCAGAGATCTCGCTGCTCTCACTCACTGCCAAGCTTTGAACAGTGCCTGGCACAGTTGCTGAGTGAGTAGAGTGTGTGGGAGCTCTGAGGTAGGAACTCTCCCAGGGTTAGAAGGGGAACGTGAAGGCAGGAAGGGACAGCGAGCCAGGAAGGGAAGCCCAGCCAGGCTGTGAAGGGCCTAGTACTGCGGGAGTTTGAACTTCATCCTTCAAAGGGCTGGGAAGTCATCACAAGGTTTAAGCAAAAGACTAACATGATCAAATTTGTAATTCTGAAAGATTTCTCCTTGAAGATTCCTCTGCTAAGAAAAGTTGGGTGAGTGGGGCCAGGAGGCAGAGAGGCCAGTTAAAATCCTATTGACTTAATCCCAGTGAGATGATGATGACCTGGCAGGGGCAGAGAAGATGAATCACAGAGACACTAACTGGACTGAACTGTCCAGATTTCATAGTTGACTAGATGCTGAGTCTGCCAAAAAGAAGACACCTCAATTTACAGCAGGTATAATGTACTGAAATATTAATTTGAATTTTTCTTGTTAAATTTTCCCTTCCCCCATTCAAAAAAGTACCTACATACTTTAGTATTTCCTTTTCCCACACTCAGAGCTTTTGTCTGGATGGAGAACAGAAGGCTTTTTTTTTTTTTTTTTTTTGAACAGAAGGCTTTTTAAGAAGTCACCAGATTTTTATAAAAGCCTTAGCCCATTCAAAGGTAGTACCAAGCATTCCTGAATTAAGGAATCCATTCTAGATTCTATGGCCAAGGAGTTACAAATCAGATCATCTTAGAGTCTTCCCTGTCCTCAAAGAATTTATATTCTGGCAGGCAGAAGAGAGGGCAGCAGGGAGAAAAGACAGTAAGTCAATAAACAAAAAATACTGGATACTGGTAAAGTGCAAAGAAACCACTGTAACAACGAAATCATGAAGGCAAGAACACCAGGAGGGAGGGCAAAACCAGAGACAAAGAACTTGCTAGCTTTCCCAAGGCCTTTCCTCTGAAACTCAGGTTCCTCGGGATTAAATGAGATAAGGCTCGCAGTAGCATTTCATAAACGATAAGTGCCTCCTCCATATGCGTATTTCCCAGATAGCATTATGACCCCAATCGCTGTAGAAGACTGGCTACTTACAGGAACATGCTGAGTTGAAGAGTAAGAGTCCACTGACTGAGGAGAGGAGACTGAACAACTTGAAGAGGCTGGAGAAAGTGGCTGAGGTTCTGCCTTAACATCTTTAACTGAAAAACATGAAGTAAAAATTTCCCAATGGACACTATAAACTCAAAATAAAATGAATAAGGAAGAGGGTACAATCTACTCTTAAAATTCAATCATACTGAAGCTAAAGTCACCAAAATGTATCATCAAATGAAAATTCAAGATGCAGAAAACAGTGTGTCTAGTCTGCTACCATCTGTGTAATAAATTACATACATGTATATGTATTTATCTACTCCCATCTGCGCTAACTCTCTGGAAGGATAAACATAACAAATTGGTAACTGTGGTTGTCTCTGGGGAGAACCGTGTTGGTTGAGGAACAGCTGAAGGAGACATTTTTCTACCCTATAGATTTTTTGTACCTTTTGAATATTATACCATAGGCAAAAAATTATAGATTCCGTCAAAAATAACCTTTAAAAATATAAGAAATCAGAAACCATTATTTCGGGGTTTTTTTACTTTATTATTTTTTTTAGCAAAAATAAGTTTATTTTTTATTTATTTTTATTATTAACATATACTGTATTATTTGCCCCAGGGTACAGGTCTGTGAATCATCAGGCTTACACATTTCACCGTCTGGTTCTCAGATAGGTTAACCTCTTATAAAGATGTTATACAGAATTCAAAATCAGGATTTCTGATATGAATTCTTTATCATTATGTGACTAAAACATAACTATGAAATTCTTTCCATTCACTTGGGTAGGAAACTTATGTGTGTACTGCCCCATCAGAAGAATTTCTTTCTTTTTTTTTTTTTTTTTTATCCCTGGCATTTTTTAACCCATCAAAGCAGCCCAATAACCTCACCTAATTTTGACTACTACCAAACTACAAAATAAAATGGATATGTTTAAAATTTTTACCAATGAAATACATCATTACCTGTACAGAGCTGGTTGTTGATGTCCCAAATGCCTGTTTCCCAAGGCATCAAATCCAAGTCAAAATCAAGATTATCAAAATTGTTTTCCTGTAGGTTTCAAACCAGCAAAAGGATATTAGAAGAAAAAAATATACAGATCTAGAAATCAAACTATCAGACACAATTTGCCATAAATAACATAATTTCTATTATCCAACTCAATTAGAATAATTTTTATAGGTCCATTGGTTCACCTTGAGAATACCTCTTGTGTGGCCTAAAGATAAGTCAATTCAGTTACATGAAACACAGCAGGAACAATTAGGGAGGTAATGGAGTCAACATCTAAAAGATTCAGCTGCTGTCATTTTTTTCCATGGGAATCAACCTTTACAATTGTCATAAAATATGTCTTTGTCGTAAGGGAGATCCAGCAAAGTAAGTTTTCCCATTGCCATTAATGAAAACAAGTCAAAGCAAATGCCTACTCACAATATCATCTCTACATAGCAATGGAAAGAATATAGATTTTAGCCAAAAGACCTGCATGAATTGTAACAAGACTTTAGCTAAACCTTCAATAATACCAAGTATTAACAAAGTTATCTAAGAAAGAGATCCATAGATGGATGGGTAACTTTTTTTCTACTGTACAGTACCTTTCAAATCTCTAAAATAAAATTTCTAATTTTTTTTAATCCTAGAAGATAAAACTAAGTTTCTTAAACAGAAGTCAACACACTTCTTAGGGGGACTCTTAGTTTCTTCGTCTAGATGACAATTTTTTTTACCTAAAAACAAGCATATTCTGAGTCACCTGAAGTCATCTTATACTATATACAAAAAGTACTGCCAAACATGAGTTTGAGATCAAGATAGTACTATTATCTAAAGTCTCAGGGTTATGGAGACAAGAACAGAAGTAAACAATATACACACAGTACGACAAAGCCAAAGGCAGTCAGTATTAACTTAATACAACAGATAATAAAACAGCAACAGTAGAGAAAGTAAGCCTTGGGCCAAAAGATTAGTCTTTTAATTATTAACAACCATTTGGTAATAATTTCTAAAATAATATTATTTCAAAATGTCTCTTTTGTGGTTTTTATTGAGAACAAAAGGAAAGAAGAGAACGGTTTGATCCCACCGCCCTTAACTAAGTAAATATTGGTACAAGTTGTAGAAAGAGAATGTGTGGACATTCACGTGAAAAAAGCAATACTACTGAAACCACGAAAGAACCCCTTTTTCAAATCAACCCACTTTGCTTTTTTCTCTTACTTGAACCTACACATCCAGAAATTAAGCAGCCTTGTACCTTCAGCAACCAAAAATACCCTTGAACTTTCTTAGCCTAATTAAACAGTGAAGCATGCCCAAGTGTTAGCAATACTTTTCAACATGCACAACAGTGGCCATGACGTACTCCAGAATGCTTCTTACTCAGTATTCAGCCAAAACGGTCAAATACCTTTCAGAGCATAAGACTTTAATCTGTTTGGAAACTTAACAGGCCTGTTTTATGTAAAGTGAAACATATTTGTGCTTCTACATTCTGGCTCTTCTATGATTTCTCATGGGAACTACTAACGTGTGGAAGAGAATGACACCATTTTAAAGCTAGAAAGAGCCCTCAGACAACTGAAAGACTGAATGCCTTGTGTAAGGTTAAGAATGTTAGTTATAAAATGAGGGTCAGATTTCCCTGAATCTTTCAAACTAACTACAGTATGATAACTTGGTAGTTTTAGCTGTGGAGGTTATAATTGAGTATCAGTTGCTTAGGTAACCGCCCAATATTTAAAGCCAATTTGGGGCACTTGGGGTGCTCAGTCAGTTAAGTGTCTGCCTTTGGCTCTGGTCATGGTCCTGGGGTCTTAAGATCGAGCCCTTCTTTGGGCTCCCTGCTCAGCGGGGAGCCTGCGTCTCCCTCTTATCCCCACTAGTGCTCTCTCTTGCTACCTCTCTCTCTCTCTCTCAAATAAATGAAATCTTTTCTTTATATATTTTATTTATTTATTTGACAGAGAGAGCAAACAGCGAGAGAGGGAACACAAGCAGGGGGAGTGGAAGAGGGAGAAACAGGCCTCCCGCTGAGCAGGGAGCCCGATGAGAGGCTCGATCCCAGGGTCCTGGGATCATGACCTGAGCCAAAGGCAGCCACTTAACGGCTGAGCCACCCAGGCGCCCCTCAAATAAATGAAATCTTTAAAAAAAAAAAAAAAGCCAATTTAATCAATAGATCGCACTCTCGGGACGCCTGGGTGGCTCAGTTGGTTGGGTGGCTGCCTTCAGCTCAGGTCATGACCCCAGCATCCTGGGATTGAGTCCCACATCGGGCTCCTTGCTCGGCAGGGAGCCTGCTCCTCTCTCTGCCTCTGCCTGCCTCTCTGCCTGCCTGTGTTCTCTCTCTGTTAAAATAAATAAAATAAAATCTTTAAAAAAAAAATAGATCGCACTCTCATTCATAAGGTAAACAAAAACTATTTTTTTAGAATTTTATTTTTTTTCAGTGTTCCAAGATTCATTGTTTATGCACCACACCCAGTGCTCCATGCAATATGTGCCCTCCTTAATACCCACCACCAGGCTCACCCACCCCCTCTAC
>CM052814.1:6562507-6589386 GCA_028533885.1 Nasua narica | reverse complement strand
TTTTTATACTCAGCTTAATAAGGGCTTAAAAAATAAGAAACAAATATCCAACCTGACTGATGTACATATAAAATCACTCTGTTCAATTAAATTACTTCCCAGGTGAAACAGCACCTCATCCACTAAAGAGTACGACAGAATAAAAGAGTTCTATAGGCCAATGTACTATGTACTAACACAAAAAAGAAAAGATATTTTGAGGACTCAAAGCGCTATAGTAATAGCTTTTACACAGACTTCTAACCATTCAAAGGCAAAAAGTAAGGACACGTCTGAATTTCAGAGCTTTCTATACTAAGGATACGTAACCCTTAAAAAGGAAGTTAGTAAGTTCTGCTTGACCGGGTCCACGACCCACAAACACCGTTTAACATCATCGTTTCCCTTATGCAGCAAACTACCTACAAAGCCAAAAAGTAGGCAGTTAAGTGATTTTTTCCAAAGTCACCCAACCCTGGGGCCAAATGTAAACTAAGAATACAAGTCTTCTCCCACCAAGTCCAATGCAATTTCTACAATCCGAAATTTACTGAGTAAAAAGGGGCTGCTAAATTTCACACTTAATACTAAAAATTATTTAAACTTCAATCACTAGCCTAAACCTGTTATCCTGAAACCATCTTGCAATAATTAGAATAAAGACTAAATATCACATTATTCGGTAATTCTCCCCTGGGAAATACTTACGTAAGTTTCCTTCGCTGCATCCAACTGCAGGTCATCAGTGTCTGTGAAATAGCCAAGTTCAGCAAACAGTGTAGAATCTTTGCACAAAAGGGTAGAGATTAAAAAAAAGAAGAAGAGAGATTAACTGTCAATTCAGTGTTTCAACAAAAGAATAAGCACTCTATCCGTACGCCAGCTCTATTAGGGGTTCTCATCAGCCATTACTATTACTGATAAACAGTAGCAGTGTGAAAGACAACCAATTCAAAGCTATTTCTAATTCACGTATTATTTTCCACATCATTTTTATCTCGTGATCTAAACATTTACACCAGGGATTAACAAATAAGTTTTATGTCAGGTCACATTAGACTAAATGATAGTGACTTTCTGGAACATTACTAACAGGAATTCTGAGGCTTTATCCAGGCTCGACATGAAAATGTACCATGGTTAGAAAAGGGAACCCTCTTACACTGCCGGTGGGAACGCAAACTGGTGCAGACACTCTAGAGCTGCCCTACAACCCAGCAACTGCACTACTAGGTACTTCCCCGAGGGATACAAACAGTGACCAGAAGGGGCACATGGACCCCAGTGTTGATAGCAGCAATGTCCACAACAGCCAAACTATGGAAAGGGCCCAGATGTCCATCGACAAATGAATGGATAAAGATGATGTGGGGTGTGTGTGTGTGTGTGTGTGTATGAGTGACAATAAAATATTACACAGCCATCAAAAAGAATGAAATTTTGCCAGCTGCAATGACATGAATGGAACTAGAGGGTATTATGCTAAGCACAATAAGTCAGTCAGAAAAAAACAAATACCATACGATTTCACTCCTATATGGAACTTAAGAAACAGATGAACATAAAATAGATGAAAATAAAACAGATGAAAATAAAATAAGATGAAAATTGAGAGGGAGGCAAATCATAAGAGAAGCTGAACTCTAGGAAGCAAACTGAGGGTTGCTGGAGGGGAGGCGGGTGCGGAGATGAGGTAACTGGGGGATGGGCACTAAGGAGGGCACCCGATGTAATGAGCACTGGGTGTTCTATGAAACTAATGGAAGGAACGAACGAACGCAGGGAGGGAGGGAGGGAAGGAGGGAGGGAAAATGTACCATGGCTGATCAGCAGTGATGACAGAAGAGGAATATGGCTGCTCATGGACGGTATTTGCCATCCAAGTCTTAGGCAGGGGTACAATCAACTTTCCAGCTGAACAATAAAGGATTCACTTACCTAGACCTTAAATTTATTTCAGCAAATCGAACTAATTCCAATTTCCAGGTAAGATTTCATTATAAACCAAGAAATTTAAGGACACAGAAAATATTCCTTAATAAACTACATTGAAACCTCCTGCAGAGACTGGTCAAGATGCTGAAAAGGCCAAAGGCAGCTGATTACCACACAACCTGTGAAGTGTCCATCTTCTCTAACATTTTCAGAATCACAAGAACTTCAGAGAGTTTTCCAAATCTAAGACTGCCTTTGTACTCCCTCGCGTCATGCCACTGGAACTGCTCTGGTGGTTTCCTCATGTAACACACAGGAGCTACACCACCCATCCGTTATTCACTCAGCCTGTGACAGAATCATTTCACCAACCTATAACAAAATAATACCTAGCCAAAAATTTTGTGTAGTAGTAACGAAAGGTTATTCATACAACTCCCACAAAAGGATGACCTAAAACTCGGCCGCAGAGCCAAAAACACCTGAAGAGTTAACTGGGGCTATGTAGCTCACACAGTGGCTGAAACCCTTGGGAGGGTTCTCTCTACTGCTGCCTCTCATTTCTCCTCTCCCTTTTCTTTCTGGACCCTGTTTTTACCGCGCTTCTCTCCCACACACACAAATGGTTATTAATGTCACCAACGACCTCTACGTTGCTAAATTCAATGGCAGATTCAAGGTCCTCATCTTACTCGACCTATCAGCAGCACTGGACAGAGTTGATCCTTTCATATTAATTGAAACACATGCTTCACTTGGCTTCCAAATTACCACACTCAGCTGGTTTTCCTTCCACCTCACTGGCTGACCGTGCCTTGCTGGTTTCTCCTCATCTTGTGGCATGAGACTGTCCCTGGGATCAGCACAAACTTTTCCATCCACTCTACTCCCTCAGTGAGCTCAGCTGAGTTCATGGTATTAAGCATCTCTATGCCAAGGATTCCCAAATACACATCTCCAGCCTGTACGTCAAGATGCATGTTCAGACGGAGTACATCTCTTGGACACGTCCTCCTGGAGGTCCCAGACTTAGCAAATCCCAAACTGAGCTCCTGATCACCCCCACCAAACCCCCTACTGCTTTGTCCTCATCTCAGTTAATCACGATTCAATTCCCCCAGTAGCTCAAGCCAAAAACCCTGGATGGAGTCACTGTTTACTTCTCTTCACTCTCACTCTCCATATTCAAACTACCAGCAAATCTCATCAGTTCTGCCTTCAATATATTTATATATACTATATATATAGTGTATATATATATATATATCTATATCTCCATAATCTGGTTTTTACCTTTCCTTCCCATTCTTCCTTCCCCTCCCATCTTTCCTTTTCTTCCATACATTTCCCATCACCGAGATGTCAGCTTCTGAGGAAGCAAGGCAATAAGGATATGGGGCTCTATGTCTTTATCATCTGTGGCAATGTGCCTGGTGGCCAAGGAAATGGGATGGTGTGAGAGAGGGGTCTGTCCAGTGTCGGTGGCAGCACGCCCAGGCTGCCAAGGAAATGGCGCAGTAGGAGGGAGAACAAAGTGACAGATGGAAGAGGCAGCCTGAATGTTTAAAAGCATGATGACACGAAACAAATACCTTAATCAATAGAGCAAATAAACAAATAGATCTAAAATACCTGAAGCCAGGTTTCTCACTATCTAAGAAAGGATGCACAAACATGAAAAGGAAAGAGCCTAAAAGAACCGCAGATGTTGGACTGGCATTGGAAGTATTGGTATGAGCCCACTTCTAAAAAATATATGTACACAGAAGAGTCATAGATGTTTGTATACACGCATGTATAGCTACAAACACATTCGTGTCCCAGTTCTGCGGGCTCAAAGGTCCTAAAACTGTGATACCCCAGTAGCAATAAAATACTGTGTGCTCAGATCTTGGATACTAACTGCCATCCTCCACTAAACAGAAGTCCATTAAAGAGCTCCCTGGAGAAATGGCTGATTCCAGAGCTGAAGCAGGGAAAGTGCAAGATAAGAGTAGAAAATCTTGTTGTGCCAGAAAATAAGGAAATTCTCAGAGAATGATTAGAATATGGCAGAAGAATAAAAGAGCTGACATGAACAGACTCCCACTGGTCAAACTGAGGGAAAGCTAAGCGTCAAAATAAAATGGGAGTACCAGCTTTTTTTTTTTTTAATATTTTATTTATTTATTTGACAGAGAAAGATCACAAGTAGGGAGAGAGGCAGGCAGAGAGAGGGGCGGAAGCGGGCTCCCTGCTGAGCAGAGAGCCCGATGTGGGGCTCGATCCCAGGACCCAGAGATCATGACCTGAGCTGAAGGCAGAGGCATTAACCCACTGAGCCACCCAGGCACCCCGGGAGTACCAGCTTTTAACCCACTGAATCAAACAGGAGTCAGTGGGTCTATAATGAAATAAACACATATATACACCTACACACAGAGAAAGCTCTTTCTTACAGTACAATGTCAATAAATGCAGACAGAATGACAGAGATAATCACCATTTGGCATTAGAGTGGTAGTTGATACAGGCAGGAACTATCAATGGAGGCTGGGGCTGGTGGGTGGAGGTTTAACAAGAAACAGGACATTGATGTGATGTCAGATTATCTCCCCCAAAACACTAATCAAATACAAAAGGGGAAATAGTGACTTTACAGTGGTGAAACCTGGCAGAGATGATCAAGATGAACCTCACCTGACAGGTCAATAGAGGGTGCCTCCAAATGTGAGTCACTGAGAACAGCATAGTATGATTTCTCTGGCATTCCTGCCACGGATGCACGGCCTGATTCTGGTCATGAGGAAACCATGCACAGACCCAGGTTTAGGTTCCTCTTAGAGAATAAAAGACCTGCATTCTTTAAGGCTGTCAAGGACACAAGAGACAGAAAAACACTAAGAAACCATTCCAGACTGAAGGACATTAAGAAGACCTGACAAGTAAAAGTGCTGTGTGTTTGCAGGTAGGATTCTCGTCAAGAAAGGAAAAAGAGCCATTACTAAGACCGATGGCAAAATCTGAACGGCGTCTGTGAGACGGATGGTAAAGTGTCGACGTTTATTTCCTGAATGGAAGGAGTACACAGTAGTGATACAGGAGTATCCTAGCTTTGCAAGGAGGGGATACATACTGTAGTATTTAAGGGTAATGGGTCAACACATATCTCTTTCTCACTCTAATGAAAAAGAAATGAGGTAAATGCAGTAAAATTTAACAGGGAACCTGTGTGAAGGGCATGTAACTGTTCTTACTTTTCCTTAGTTTTGAAACTATTTCAGAAAAAAATTTTTTAAAGATTTTATTTATTTATTTGACAGAGAGAGAGGGATCACAAGCAGACAGAGAGGAAGGCAGAGAGAGAGGGGGAAGCAGGCTCCCCACTGAGAACCCGGTGCGGGGTTCCATCCCAGGACCCTGGGATCATGACCTGAGCCAAAGACAGAGTCTCAACCCACTGAGCCACCCAGGCGCCCCGAAACTACTTCAAAATTTAAACATCTAAATAGAAAATGTGTGTGGGGGCGCCTGGGTGGCTCAGTCGGTTAAGTGTCTGCCTTCAGCACAGGTCATGATCCCAGGGTCCTGGGACCAAGCCCTGCATCAAGCTCTCTGCTCACTAGGGAGCCTGGCTACCTGTGTACTCTCTCTCTCTGTCAAGTAAATAAATAAAATCTTTTAAAATCAATCAATAAATAAATGTCCAACTCTTGGTTTCAGCTCAGGTAGTGATCTCAAGGTTGTGAGATGGAGCCCATGTCAATCCCTGAGGCAGGCTCCATGTTCAGCGCAGAGTCTGCTTGTCCCTCCCCCTCTCCCCATTCTCATGCAGAAGTGCACTCCTACAAGCACTCTCGCTCTCTCTCAAGTAAATAAGTAAAATCTTTAAAAAAAAAAAAAGGCTCCAAAATTTTTCTGGAACTTGAAATTTTAATGTTTACTAAGTTAAATGATTGGGTATTTGTTGACTACCTAGATCATTTCCAAATAAAATAAAATACTGAAATATTAATTACTGAACATAGGTTTATCGGCTTTTCACTCAGCAGGGATTCTGCTGGAGATTCTCTCTCCTTCTCCCTCTGCCCCACCCCACTCACATGTGCTCTCTCTCTCTAAGAGAATAAAATCTTAAAAAGTATATGTGTATATACATTTGTACATGTGGGTATATTTGTATATACCCATAATCCAACCACTCCCGTTACCTCCACAGCCACTACTGCAATTCACTTAGATTGCTACAGTAGCCTCCCATCTTCCTGGAGGAGGGTTGCTTCCCTGCTTCCCCCGTGGCCTGTCCTTCAGTCTATTTTCAACAGAGCAGCTAAAGGGAGACTGTAAAAACACAGGATATTATTGGGAATCAGGATTTTCACAGAAAAGAAATGTAACCCAGCAATGAATGCTTTGTTCAGTCAGGCCCTCCTGGACTCCCTGTAAGGTCTCCCAATAAACCTATATCTTGGGGGGGAAAAAAGAAAAAAATGGAAATGTAAGCATATAATGTAAGAAGGTGAGAAAAAAACCCTGTGATACTGGCTTTGAACTGTAGGTATTAGTATGAATTCAAGCTGTTTAAAAATACCTATTTTCTTGTTCTCGGGAAGTAAATGATGAAACGTTTAGGAGTTTCATATTATCTGCAGCCTATTTTCAGATGATGAAAGAGGAGGGAAGTATGGGTAATACTGAATGTGGCAGAATGGTAACAGTTGGCAAATCTAAATGGGGGAAATACAGGGTATCACCGTAGTGATCTTTTAATTTTCTGTGGTTTTTGAGCAAAAACCTCTCTGTGGTTTAAAAATAACTGAAAGTAGGTTAACAAATGTATATCTACTGACTATCCCCGAAGCTTCCACAAGAAAGCGGTGGTGCTGGCCGCCTCTAAAGCATCTCTAAAATCCACTGCCTATTCCGACATCCTCTTCACCAGTCCCACGTAACCAGTATTTAGATGTCCCCTCACAGTAGCAAACTATGGTAGCTATTATTTTTAACTTTCTCGGCAAGTTTTCCCACCTGACCTTGACCGTTTATTCATTTACTTCCTGTCAGTTTAGTAAGATGAGAAATGGCCACCAGGTTTAACAAAATGGCAATCAGTGGTGACCTTAGAGCAGCTTTGGTGGAGGGTGGAGCCCGGCTGCTCAAGAGACAATGAGACAGGAGAAACTGGAATCAGTCCACGTGGTTTGTTTTTATTTTCTTCCTCAAGAATTCTGCAGTAAAACAAAGAGAAATGTAGTAGCAGCTAGAGGAGAAGTAACACCCAAAGAGGGTTTGGAGGGTTTTTTCTTTACTCTGAATAGGAGCAACAATCATATGTTCATTGACCAGTAAAGACGACCGAGTATAGAGGAAGTGATGATATCCAGGGAACAGAAGGAAGAAGTCTTGCGCAACACTCTTGCCTAAGGAGGCGGGATCTACAGCACATGTGGCTCCAGCAAGAGGCCATCCGTTCCCAACAAGAGAAGAGAAGGTAAATACACTGGCAGGTGGGTAGATGAGGTATTGGGAGATTGTGGAAGCTCTCTTCTGATTCAAAGGAAGGGGGAGGAGGTGAAAGAGGTTTGAAGAGAGAAGAAACTTCATAAAAACAACCATCGAAGTGGGAGAATGAGAGATCCAGGCAAGTATGATCAGCCAGGCCACACCTCAAGGCCTGTTTCAGGTTATTATCATAAATCAGTTACATTTAATCAAGCTTGTGGTTCATCCAAGAGAGGACTACAAAACAAGAGAGAGACAAGGTACTGAGAATGTGAGTGAGGGAAGTTTAATAATGAGTGCCCATAGAACTGAAATGGGTAAGGGGGAAGTGATGACACAGAGGAAATGGGGAACAGTGACAAGATGGGAGGGTCTCAGCAGGACTGCAGGGACTGATGGAACACAAAAGGGAGTGAGCTGGTAAGACAGGAGGGGGTAGTAGGAGTGGGGGCTGTTGAAACAAACTGTTATCAGCACTGACAGGTTTCAGCTTGTGATCAGGGGAGTAAATGGCTGAGACAGGGTGGAAGGCCAGGTCACTGGTGGAGAGGAAGCCAAAGAAATGAGAGGTCATGGTATTTGAAGTATCTTCTGAGTATATGAAATCATCCAAGGAAGGAATATTGGAGAAAAGTGACAGTAAGCTAAGAGCTAGACTCTTTCAACAAGTGAGGAAGACTGAACCACCAGGAAAAAGCAGATGACTGACTGTAACAGGGACGGGTAGAGCACAGCATGTTGTGAAAATGTGAGATTCGAACCGAATGTTTCTTAGGGAGGATGAAAGGAGAATGAGCAGTGTAAACGTAGTAGTGAAAAACAAGAAAGTTGCCTATCCCACCTTTAGAGGCCCCAATGGCAAAATGGATTCGAGAATCAAAATGGCCGCCATTGACCAAGTCTTCAGAGAAAGGAGCAGCCACCAGGGGAGCCAGACTGCGGTCAGTGTCGGAAAGCCAACTTTCACAGAAGAGACTGAAGATATAAAAGAAACCACAGAGGCAGATAGAAGCTTCTGATCTTGGTACATATACCTTACATGTAGCAAAAGATGGTTTCTCTACAAAGTTGAGACAAGGAGGAAGGGAGGGAAAGAAGGAGAGGGAAGACATGCAGGTGACAAATAAGCATATGAACGCATGCTCCACATCATAGGTTATCGGGGCACTGCAAATTAAAACAAAAATGAGGGGGGCGCCTGGGTGGCTCAGTCCGTTAAGCGTCTGCCTTCAGCTCAGGTCCCGATCCCAGGGTCCTGGGACCCAGCCCCAGGACCAAGCCCCCTGCTCACTAGGGAGCCTGCTTCTCCCTCTTCCTCTGCCTGCAGTTCTGCCTACCTGTGCACCCCCACACGTACTCTGTCAAATAAATAAATAAAACCTTCAAACAAACAAACAAAAACCCAACAAGGTGGGGTGCCTGGGTGGCTCAATCAGTTGGGCGACTGACTCTTGATTTCGGTCATGATCTCAGGGTCATGAGATCGAGTCCCACGTCAGGCTTCGGGCTCAATGGGAGTCTACTGAAGATTCTCTCTCCCTCTCTCTCTCTCTCTCCCTGCCCCAGCCCCAGTCACACACGTGCACATATGTGCGCTCTAAAATAAATAAATCTTAAAAAAAAAAAAAAAAAAAAAACAACGCTTATTGGAATGGCTAAAATCCAAACACTGGCAACATCAAAAGCTGGTGAGGATATAGAGTAACAAGAACATTCATTCACTGCTAATGGGAAAGCAAAACAGTACAACCATTTAGGAAAACAGTTTGGAACTTTCTTTCAAAACTAAATATGCTCTTACCATATGATGCAGCAATTATGCTTCTTGGTATTTACCCAAATGATTTGAAAACATGTCCACACAAAAAGCTGCATATGAACATGGCAGCTTTATATATAGCTGCCAATATTTTAAAGCAACCAAGATATCTTCAGTATATAAATGGATAAACAAACTGTGCTAGGGACTGAATTGTGTCCCCCCATTTATATGTTGAAGCCATACCCCTCAGGGTGACTGTAGCCAGAGACAAGGTAGTCTTTAGGAGGTAATCAAGATTAAATGACAATGTAAGAGTGGGCCCCTAAACAGATAGGACTGTGGCCTTACAGGAAGAGGGAGAGAGATATTCTTCCCCACCCCATTCTCCTCTCCTCCTCTCTCTCCCTTCACTCCTCTCTCCTCTTTCACCTCTCATGCCTCTGCTTTGTGAAGACACAGTGAAAAGGTAGCCGTCCACAAGTCAGGAAGAGAGCCTTCACCAGAACTTAGACCATGCTGGCACCTGATCTCAGACATCTAGCCTTCAGAACTGTCAGAAAATAAGTTTCTGTTGTTTAAAACCACCCAGTCTATGGTATTTTGTTATGGCAGGCTGAGAGACTAATACACTGTAGTACATCCATTCAATGGAATAATATCCAGTGCTTTAAAAAAAAAAAAGCTATCAAGCCATGAAAAATCATAGACAGATCTTAAATGCATGTTGCTAAGTGGAAAAAGCTGCCTACTGCATGATTCCAACTATATGACATTATGGAAAAGGCAAAACTAGCTAGATAGGGCCCAGGAGGATAGTGGGAGGGATGACTAGGTACAGCATAGGGGATCTTTTTAGATACAACTATACTATATACAAAGAAACTATTCTGTGAGATATTGTATATACATGATATGAGGTATTTGTCAAAACCCACAAAATGTACAACACAAAAGGAATCTTAACATAAACTATGGACTTCAATCATATTGGATCAATACTGGATCAATACAATTGGATCAACTGTAACAAATTTACTACATTAATGCAAGATGTTACCAATAAGGAAAATGGCAGGGAGGGTATAAATAGAACTCTATGTACTATCTGCTCCATTATTCTGAAAATCTAAAACTATAATAAAAAGAAACTTATTAAGTATTAAGAATAATTATGTGAAATTCAGGAGGCGCCTGGCTGGCTCAGCCAGCAGAGCCTGTAACTCTTGATCTCAGGCTTGTGAGCTTGAGCCCCACGTTGAACGTAGAAATTACTTAAAAATAAGTAAAAAAAAAAAAAAAAGTAAAAAATCTTAAAACAAAATAAAATAATTATGTGGAATTCAGATTCCAGCGTCCATAAACAAAGCTGTATGGGACACAGCCGCACTCGTGTCCCTGTGGCTGACACAGCCTATGGCCGCTGCTGCACCGGAACCGCGGAGGTGAGTAGTTGCGACATAGACCACAGAACCACAAAGCCTAAAATATTACTATCTGGACCTTTCAGAAAATGTTTGCAGACCACTGCTCTAAATTTCATTACCCAAGTTAGAGGGGAAAAGCACATCCCACCATAGGCTGTTCTTAGCTAATCACTTTATTTAATTATTCAAAGTTATTAGAGTGACAAGTACTAATTACATAATCTGAATTTTTAAATATCACTGGCCACCTTCTAATACTAAAAAAAAAAAAAAATCAGGGGCGCCTGGGTGGCTTAGTCAGTTAAGGATCTGCCTTCAGGGGGGCGCCTGGGTCTCCCAGTGGGTTGAGCCTCTGCCTTCGGCTCAGGTCATGGTCTCAGGGTCCTGGAATCGAGCCCCACATCCCCCACATCGGGCTCTCTGCTCAGCAGGGAGCCTGCTTCTCCCTCTCTGCCTGCCTCTCTGCCTACTTGTGATCACTTTCTCTGTCAAATAAATAAAATCTTTAAAAAAGATAAAAATAAAAAATAAAAAGTAAAAAGGATCTGCCTTCAGCTCAGTCATGATCCCAGGGTCCTGGGATCGAGCCATGCGTCAGGCTCCCTGTTCAAAAGGAACCTGCTTCTTCTTCTCCCTTCTGCTCCCCTGCTTGTACGCTCTGTCAAATAAATAAATAAAATCTTTTAAAAAAATCAGATAAATCAGTAACACCTTTGGATACTCAAAATGGCAACTCCCAGGGCGCCTGGATGGCTCAGTCGTTAAGTGTCTGCCTTCAGTTCAGGTCATGATCCCAGGGTCCTGCAATTGAGGCCTGAGGCAGGCTCCCTGTTGAGCCAAGAAGCCTGCTTCTCCCTCTCCCCCTGCTATGTTCCCTCTCTCGCCATCTCTCTCTCTCTGTCAAATAAATAAATAAAATCTTTAAAAAAAAAAAAAAGGCAACTCCCAGAAAATGAATCCATATTCTACTGAAAAACAGTAGCAGACAGTAGTGTTTCACTTTAATGCCAGCAAAATCTAGCCTACTTACTGAACACCTAACAAATCAGAATTAAAGTGTGCAACTAAGAGAAGATTGTCAACAGCTGGAAAAGAGAAGCCTGGAAAACGGGCACATTCAGGGAGGGGCAGGGCAGGACACCTGAGTTAAGTCAGTGAAATGACTACAAAGAACTGAATGCACCAGTTTTGTTTGTTTGTTTTGTTTTAAAGATTTTATTTATTTATTTTAGAGAGAGAGAGAGAGAGAGAGATAGCAAGTAGGCAGAGAGGGGGAAGCAGGCTCCCCGCTGAGCAGAGAGCCCAATGTGGGGCTAGATCCCAGGACCCTGAGATCATGACCTGAACTGAAGGCAGAGGCTTTAACCCACTGAGCCACCCAGGAGCCTCCTGGATGCTCTGTTAAAGTACATTAGAACTACGCGTCAATTTATCAGATTAATAAGGAAAATGCAGCCTGAGTATTAAAAGACAAAATAATGCTTCAAGGAAGTGCACCACAGTTGTAGTTTAAGAAATATGAAAATGTTACACTTGACTGGCTGAGGAAAAAAAATAACTACCTGATACCCTAAAGTAGATTTATTAATAACTGGGGGGGGTGGATCTTGGGAAGAACACATCTGCAAAAATAATTAAGGAAAGCATTACAGAATAATGACTAAGAGCACAGGCTCTGGAGGTAAACAAATTGATTCTGATCCTGCTTGTGCCCCTCACTGGCTAGAAGACTGAACATTCACTCAACCTCAGTTTTCTCATCTGTAAATTAGTAATAACGTTTTGCGCTGTTGAGAGGATTAAAGATAATGCATATAAAAGCTCTGCAGCACATCTGTCACAAATGAAGTCCTACATAAAGGGTAATTACTACTACCACTATATTTGGCACAGGAAAACACACTTGAAATTGACAGTCTACAATTTTTCCAACAACTGCTTGGAAATCCACCAAGGACTGAAATAAATCTCATGTCATATAATTTTAGAAAAGTTCTGTCCTTGGAAAATCAAATGAGGACTTCAATTTAATAAATGGAATTGAGATTGCACTTTGCTACTCAAAATGATGGTCGAAGGGGGAAAGATGAGCATCAGTCTGGGTTCCCCCCAAGTACCAAAGTAGGCGAATGGCACAGGCTCAACTACAGGGCCCACTCGACCTATGCAATCCCAAATTCTCACTGAAGCTCGAGAACGACACTAGTATCACATCCCGCAACAAAGAGAATAAAAGGTTCCTCTAAACACCTAGATGAGGAAGTTTCCCCCATTCTGATTCCCACTGCATTCCATTCCACACTTCCTGACCATAAAACAAAACAAAAACATAAGAAAAAAAAATAGAGCTGTTTCTGGAGGGCAGTCAGGATTACATCAGTTTTTAAGTGTTAGGTCTAGGTAGTCCGGGGCCCAAGGTCTGGTGCTTTGGTTCTCTGCCAAGATGGACATCAGCCTAGACCAACAGTGGCAGCTGCGACATGAAGATCTCTGTATACACTCCCATTCTCTCACACACATAGAGACACACTCACGGCAATCACCGCCCCCATCCCACACTGAGAAAACAGCTTACAGCCTTTTGGGTGGTCACAGCCCTCCTCCCCTCTGCTTCTTACCTACGCGCTTTTCAGCCCCACACAACGATCACCTAGTACTTTCCCAGCGGAAACGCTGAAAAACGATAATAATTCCAATCAGGCAACATTTTACGCTCGCTGTTGCCAGGGCAGAAACCGACGGGTTCGGCTAGCCCCTTCCCGGGAGGTCCGCGGACGGAAGCGACAGGCGAGCCCTGGCTCCCGGGGAAGAGTTCGCCCACACCTGTCTCCACCAGTGCGCGTTAGGAGGAACAACCCCGAGGCCGGCAGCGGCACGTTCGCGGCCGCCACTCACCCCAATCCTCGTCGGCTCGGTGAGAGAGGCCCGGGCTGAGAGGCGACTCCATGGTGCCGGCAACGCCAGCCGGTTCCCGCAAGCCCCACGCTCCGGCGGCCTGGAACTCGGTGACTAACAACCCGGACGGCGGCGCCAGACGGACAAAATACGCCCTGGCGCCCGCGGACGGTGGCCGAATGGAGACAAAGTGCTTCCACTGCCCGGGGCACTCGCGCAATCAGAGAGGAGGAGCGAGAGATGCTGATGAGGTCCTTTAAACAAATCACCGAGTAAATACTTCCCTGTGGGACTTTTCGGCACTTTCTGTCCCGCTGCTTTAAGGAAAAAAAAAGAAAGAAAGACACATAAACACTACTTTGGTTAAATAGAATGTACTGGTAATATTAAAAAAAGAAAAGTAAAAGCCCTTTCTGAACATACTGGCTTGTTACCTGGATATCTTTCTTAATACCACAGCGTAGCTATCTCAGAACAAAATCAGAGATCAATAAAGGAAATTCGATTTAATTTTCAGAATCACTTGCTACCAACGTAAAAATTTTGCGTATCCACAAGTGCGTGAAAGAAAAACTATCGTGCCCGTTCGTTAGACCCGCTTCTTCGCATGCCCGGTACCTGCGGTAAACGAACCGTGAATTGTACACTTCTAGAAAGCCTGCTTTTATTTAAAACCATATAAACAAGGCAAATATAAAAGATGAATTCCCCGTGCTCAAACCTATCTCCTAGATTTGCGTTTCTAAATCTTAACAGTAGAGGAAATCCGGGCGAGCTTACTCTAGGCAACCTACAATAAAGTAAATTCCCAATCTTTTTATTGCTAAAACTTCAGATTCCGTTTTGTTTAGGAGAAACTCACATCACGAACTCCAACTGCAAATCTGAACTGAGTTTGATAGAACAGTTTCCAGACTGCTGTTTAATAGAATTTCTCTTTACGGAGTTTCAGCGGCAAGGACGTCAAATACCCTGTGAACACGTATCCCTTTAGGACCAAGTGGAATCTTTCCCATGGTTACTAAACCAAACAAGTGCTTCCCAGAATCCACCCAGCTCCTCGTGGCTGGAGGGTTACTACGGATTGCGTAATCCACTATAGTCAATATAGCCCTGGGACCCAAAACCAGAAAAAACAAAAACAAAAACAAAAAACACATGATTCCTTTTACCATCAGATAACTAACCAGTTTTCTTGTACCGTGAAATATATATCAGTTCTATTCTAAACTGCAAATCCAAAACTGACAAACTAAAATAAAACCAGCAAGAGTCTTCTATTCCGCATCCTCCAGGTACCTTAGTCTTTTATTTTTTTTAAATCACCACGACTGAACTCATGCCAGTTTTTATTTTTTTAATTTTTGAAATTTTTATTTTTATCCCCAAAGTGCAGATAATGAAACAAGCATTTACATACCTATTACCAACAATTAACAAATATTAACGTTTTCCATTTTTGTTTCAGATTTTTCATAATATAAGAAATAAATATTGCAGATAAAACCAAAGTCTGATTTTCCCTCTGCTTCTTTTCCCTCCCTCCACCTGGACAACTTCTATTACACACATTGAGTGTTGTGTTGGATTTTTAAATTTACATAAACTTGTCATACTCATGTTCTCCAGATCACTTTTCTTATTCAACATTACTTTTCGATGATCTATTCATGTTTTAACTGTTACATGGTATTTCCTTGAATAGATATATGTGTGTGTGTCTACATATATACATATATATGTATATTTTATATATATGTATTGTATAATATATGTATATATGAAATATATGTATTTCATATATATGAAAGAAGAAATTGTGAGATATCTATATCTAGATATATCTATATATTTATAGATATAAATATCTATATCTAAATATCTATATATTTATAGATATATCTAGATATAGATATCTCACAATTTCTTCTTTCATAGAGCAGGAATGTTAATATCTGTCAAATTATACCATTTTACATCCTTGCTAGCAGTGATGAGTTCTTTGATTCATATTCTGACCAACATTAGATTTGGTCACTTTCACATTTTTTGCCCCTGTGAATGGTGTGACCATAATTTACATTTCCCTGACAATTAAAAAGATGGTGCAATCTTTTCGTGTTTATTAACCTTACTTACTCTTCTGTGATTGCCTATTCTTTTTTTTTTTTAAACATTTATTTATTTATTTGACAGAGAGAGAGATCACATGTAGGCAGAGAGGCAGGCAGAGAGAGGGAGGAAGCAGGCTCCCCGCTGAGCAGAGAGCCCCATGTGGGGCTCCATCCCAGGACCCTGAGATCATGACCTGAGCTGAAGGCAGAGGCATTAACCCACTGAGCCACCCAGGCGCCCCAAATTGCCTATTCTTACAAAATTTGCTATTGCATTTTCTTTCTCTGATGATACGTACAACTTTAGCTAGCCTACTCTATTCATTTAACAAATACATATATTGCAAATACCTTCTCCCAAGTTGCACTCGTCTTTTTTTTTTTTTTTTTTTGAGAGAGAGAGAGGTTAGAGGGTCAGAAAGAGAAGGAGACTCCCTGCAGAGCAGGGAGCCCGATGTGGGACTCCAGGATCATGACCTGAGCTGAAGGCAGTCGCTTAACCAACTGAGCCACCCAGGCGCCCCTGCACTTGTCTTTTTTAAGGGGCTTTGTCTTTTAGGTTTTAATTTCAATGCAGTCAAATTTACCAGTCTTCTGTTTATGATCTGTGCCATTTGTAACTTGCTTAAAACTCCTTCCCTCTCCTGAGGTCATAGAGATCTTTTTTATTTTCCTTCTATATTTTTATAGTTTTGCTTTTCACATTCTTCCCTCCCCATCTGGTTATTGCTGGGGTATAGTAACACAAATGATTTTTATACAGCAATCTTGTATCCAAAAACTTGCTGAATTATGTGACTGTAATATTTTGTCTGTAAATTCTCTAGGATTTTCTACCTAGAAAAATTTGCATGCAAACACTGACATTTTAAAATTTAACACTGTAACCTTTTTAAAATTAACCTTTAATGTAGAAAACTTCAAACACAAGAGACAAACTAATCAATCCTCTTATTCTTAGCACCCAACTTCAACAACAATTTGTCATTCTTGTTTTATCTATCCTTTCTCCTCACAACAATTTTATTTTTTGTTTTGGTTTAGTTTTTTTCCCCTCGAGTGCTTTTTAAACTTTTTTAACGATTTTATGTATGTATATATGTATTTATTTATTTATTGAGAGAGAGCGCGCGCGCGCACACACACACGCAGGGGGAGGGGCAGAGGGAGAGGGAGAGAGAGAGATAATCTCTAACAGACTCTCCACTGAGGGTGGAGCCTGACACAGGGCTGGATCCCACAACACTGAGATCATGACCTGAGCTGAAATCAAGAATCAGACACTTAACCAACTGAGCCACCCAGACGCCCCACCCCCTGGAGTGTTTTAAAGCAAATCCCAGGTATCATGTTATTTCACCTAAAAATACTTCAATATGTATCCTGACAAAGCTTTTTTCAATTTTATTTAAAAACATAGCTACAATACCATTATGATACCCACCAAAAATAATTCCTTAATATCATCTCATATCCGTTCCACATTCAACTTTCTCCCCAAAATGACTTTCTACAGTTGGTTTGCTCAAATCAGGATCATCGGGTTGCATTTGATTCATGGGATAGTCCCCTCTTCCACTTGTCACCCCATGCCGTTTGTTAAAGAATCTGTCATTTGTGCTGTAGAATTTCCCACTCTATGATTCTGTTGTTTGTGTTCTATAAACTCCCAGTTAAATGTAAACTTGACTAGATGATTTTTGTTTCATTTGTTTTTGCAGGAATGCTTCTTAGATACTTCCTTGCATCATACAAGAAGGCACATAATTTCTAAATATCCCACTTTTAGAGATGTCAAGACCTATTGGTGAATTCCGTTTTTTTTTCCTAAGGCTTAAACCTTTTCCCCTTCTTATTTTATTGCAATAGCAAGGACGTCTAGTACCACACTGAAGGCAGGTGCACGAGTATACATCTTTTAACTTGTTCCCAACTTTAATGTGAAAGTTTTAAAAGTTTTACTATTGATAAGATTTTCCCTGTAGGGACACCTGGGTGGCTCATTGGGTTAAAGCCTCTACCTTCAGCTCAGGTCAGGATCTCAGGGTCCTGGGATGGAGCCCGGCATCAGTCTCTCTGCTCAGTAGGGAGCTTGCTTCCCCCTCTCTCTCTGCCTGCCTCTCTGCCTACTTGTGATCCCTCTCTTTCTCTGTCAAATAAATAAAATCTTTAAAAAATAATTAAAAAAAAGATTTTCCCTGTAGAATTTCAATGTAAGAAAATTTCATTTTTTCATCCAGAAATTCGCTGTGGTTATTATAGTTTTTATACACACTCTGGTCATATACTCCTTCCATTTTAGTTACTATGCTTTTTTTTTTATGATAAATATCAAATGTTATTGGATCTTCTTTAATTTATTCATTTGCTTTCAACTTGAACCCTTGGAAGAGAAGTGAGATTTGAAAGAGAGTTTTGCCTAGAGACATAAAGGAGGCCCTTGCCTAGATCCACACTTCAGAAGACTCTACTCTGGCATCTGGAAATGTCTCTTCCCACAGTGTGAGAATCCATGGTGCCAAGGGGATATGCCCAACTGGAACACATGCCTCCTTCTAGACATGCCTCTCGTGCCCAAATAACTCCACACCTGTTTCTAAAGCTTGCTCAGGCCTCTGACTTCCTAAGGGTGAACTGTGCCAATGCTGTATGCCATATAGACTAAGCTTAGAAATGTGAGCTGGGAAGTTCACGTATGCATATGCACCAGGCATATGAACAAACCCATGGTTGGGGAAAGGGGCCATCTCTGTAGGTTGCTCTGTAGGTCGGGAGCCAACTCTCCCTACGTTGCCATATTTTGTCAGGAACTCCATAAAGTCAGAGAATTTTAAACTCAAACCTTGTCTCACAGGTCTGTTGAAAGTATTGTCAAGATAAGAGAATCACACATTTTATTTAATAGTTTGGTAGCTTGATTTATAACTTTCAAATACTAAGACAAGTAGTATCTGGGCCTCAATTTGCACTCATCAGAATTCTGCAAGTGTTGAGGGGGCACCTGACCAGTATGTTTACAACTTGGTTAAAAATTGCATTTCATCGGTACTATTGCATTTTACAGTCTCACATTTTCAGTATGACATCTCTATCGCCCTAGTGTTGAACTCAAACACTAGAATACAGAATTGAAAGCTCAGATTTTGAAATAAGCCAAATCTTGATTCTAATCTAGATTCAACCTTTGCTAGCAACGTAACTTCGATGAAATGGCTTAATCTTTCTAAGCCTCAATTTCACCTCTAAAATGGAAATAATAGGATCTATCTCGCACAGGATTGCTGGATTAGATAAAACACATTAAATGCATGGTGACTAACTAGCACATGGTAAATTCTCAATAAATTACAGCTTTTTTAAGGAACGGTGTTGAATGCTACTAGGTAGGTACTGTATTACCTTCTGTACCTGCTTTATATCACCAAAATCCCCACAACCACCCGGATTCGTTACAATTATTATCTCCCTTTTATACAAGGATTTAAGGCTTATATAAATGACCTTTAAAACAACCCTATTAGGAGGGCAGAGCAGTAGAACATCCATTAATCTCATTTCATGAAGGTGATACCTGACTCTCAATTTGCAAAAGAACTTCCAGGCAGCTAGAGACAAGTGAAGCCAGAATGATTGGAGCCCGGCCTGACTTCGGTACTATCTTAACTGTACCTGAAGCACCACCTATGAAATAAAGTTCCTATCGCTATTTTGGACAAACGTATAAGCCCCTATGTTGTAAGTTGTTCTTTTTTTTTTTTTTTTTAAGTTGATGTTCTTAAATATTAAAAAGGGTTCCACTTGTTTCTTCTTGAGAATATAGGCATAATGGATTTTCTATTTACTATTTCTATCTACTATTGACCAAGTAAAACATTAATGGAGTTTAAATTGGGAATTTTTGCTTAGTGGATGTTTCACAAAATTTCAAAATTTACATAAAGAAAAGTCAATTTCCCCAAACTCACTTTCCACTGGCAAATACCAATTATCTTTCAAAAAAGGAATCTTGTCAGGGCACCTGGGTGGCTCAGTCGGTTAAACATCTGCCTTTAGCTCAGGTCATGATCCCAGGGTCCTGACATCCGGCTCCCTGCTCAGCGGAGTCCACTTCTCCCTTTGGCCTTCACTACCCGCCTGCCCCGCCCCCCGCCCCCCATACGTACCTGTGCGCACGTGCACGCTGCGTGCACATAAAAATCTTAAAAAAAAAAAAAAAGTATCCTGTCTCTCTCCCAGCTAGGAAAAAAAATTGTAAGAAGACAGGTTTTGGGGCACCTGGGTGGCTTAGCCAGTTAGGCATCTGCCTTTGGCTCAGGTTGTGATCCCAGGGTCCTGGGATCAAGTCCTGCATTGGGCTCCCTGCTCCTTGGGGAGCCTGCTTCTCCACCTGCCTCTGCCTCTTTGTCTCTCATGAATAAATGAATAAAATCCTAAAAAAGAGAGGTGTTTTATCTAGTTTGTTCACTGCATCACCTAGAATCGTGCACATAATAGGTGCTCAGTAAATATTTACTGAATTGAGAATTGCAATTTCAGATAAAATCTATGTAATTTTCTCTGTGCTAGATGCTAGTGTGGAAACATACAAAACTCTTGCCACTCAATTTTTTACCTACAAAAGGTACAATTTATATGGTTCAGTCTAATTGTTTTCAAAAAGCTTGTAAGTACATTATGAAGCAAAGTGAACAGACATTACAAAAGCTAAGATAAAATGGAGAAATTCTTTCTCATAAGAAAAATCATTTTAGGGGCACCTGGGTGGCTCAGTGGGTTAAAGCCTCTGCCTTCGGCTCAGGTCATGATCTCAGGGTCCTGAGATTGAGCCCCGCATCGGGCTCTCTGCTCAGCAGGGAGCTTGTTCCCCCTCTCTCTCTGCCTGCCTTTCTGCCTACTTGTGATCTGTCAAATAAATAAAATCTTAAAAAAAAAAAAGAAAAAGAAAAATCATTTTATGAAAGTTACCAAAGGCTTCAGGTCCTATGTTAAGATGATCTCAAGAATCACCTATAACACTCCCAACATTTCAAAAATAGACTAGGTAGAGGTACCTGGGTGGCTCAGCTGGTTAATCTCAGGTCATGATCTTAGGGTCATGAGATCCATCTGGGCACTGGGCTCTGCGCTGGGTGTGGAGCCTACTTAGGATTCTCTCTCGCTCTCCCTCTCCCCTTTCCCTCCTCCCCACTGGCTACTGCACACTCTCTCTGTAAAAATAAATAAATAAATAAAATTTAGGTATTTTTTAAGAGGTTCATTTTCACTTTTTCCATTTAAAACTTCTCCCATTTTGTGAAACAAGATGGGATCAGGGGGGAGACAAACCATAAGAGATTCTCAATCTCACGAAACAAACTGAGGGTTGCTGGGGGGGGTGGCGGGGTAGGGATAGGGTAGCTGGGGGATGGACATTGGGGAGGGTATGTGCTATGGTGAGTGCTGTGAAATGTGTAAGCCTGATGATCCACAGACATGTACCCCTGGGGCAAATAATACATTATATGTTAATAAAACAAACAAACAAACAAACCAAAAACTACTCCCATTTTGGTGTTTATAAACATATAGACATACTCACATGTAAATATACAAAGTGTATTAAGAACATGGACTGTATTTCTCTATATGAGCTAATTCTGATTTCATGTAAATGTTCAAATATCTAGTTAGGTCCAATTCTAATTATTAATAATGAGTAAAATAAACTCCAGTTTCCAGAGATCATGTTAAAAAGCTAATCTGGACACAGTACCTTTTCCAATACTCCAACCTATCAGGCTAAAAAAGTAATTGATACGTAGTTATTTCACATGTATTTTCCTTATCATTAGAAACATACCTAACATTAATACATTTAAGTAGATTACTTCAAAATATATCTTAACATGCTTTTCTAAAAGTTTAGATAATTGGGATTCCCAAAGAGTAATAGAAAAAGCTTGTTTTAGTCAATGTTTTACTAATAGCCTTTCCTTCTACACTTCCAAGAAAAATCCAGACATACGTAGATTTACTAATGTCCCTTAAAGAAATAGTTTCGAAATATGCCCAAGCAAATCTGCCTTACATTTCTAGAAATAAAAATCTATTTAAACATGATAACTTCCAATTTTTATAAATAATTTTGTCTATCCAGTCCTTAATATCACATAACTAAACATTCCGAAAATCAGAACTCTTGAAAATATATGAAACAAAGAATATGGGTTATAGAAAATTTTAATATCAAATAAAGTACAATTTACATGATTAAAAGTTTTGATTTACAAATAAAATATTCTACTTAAATAGTGTAAGAGACTAACAACAAAGCACAGTTTCCATGTCACATCGAATGAAATGCCATGCCGATGGCCTAATGCCATGCCGATGGCCTAAACTAGGCAATCTGCCATAAATGACAATAAGCAAGGGAAGCAGATATCAGCAAGTTTCTTTCCAAACTATCAAAAATGTCACAAGTTCATGTTTTTCTTGTTTGTGATCCCAAAACCGGCAGTATCTTCATTTCATCCACTCTATTCTTATGTATTTGAAAAGCAGGTGTTATCCATCGACCACATGAACACTGTTCACCATACCAATTGAAAGAACCCAACTTGGCGTTGCATTTGGGGCAAAGAAGCTGAAATAAAGGAACTGTGTTACTTCATTCACTCACTTTTATCTAAGACATAAATATCATTAGCAAAGAGGATATAAATATTATATAAAAATATAGGATATAACAGGGTAAGACATAGTTAAGCACTGACTCTTGATTCAGGCTCAGGTCCTGGGATCAAGCCCCACCTTGGCCTCCGTACTCAGCAGGGAGTCTGCATCTCTCCTCCTTCTCCCTTTGCCCCTCCCCCCTCTCTAAAAACACAAACAAATGAAACAAAATAAAAACCCAGGTAAGACATGACTCCTACCTTCAAGGAGCTTATAATCGAATCAGCAAGGTAAAATGCAATGGCAATTTACCATAATAGATGGTGGACTATGATAATTGTGTAAGAAGCATGTTGTACCCTGGGAGTCTGAGGAAAGACCAGTAATCCCGGTATAACGGGAGAAAGGTTGAGATAGGATGCAAGATTTCAGGACATGGCACGTGTGCCTTTTAAATCAGTCTGCAGTTTAATATATCAAACTAAGATCATCATGGCTAAAGAACAGGAAAGCATGGTAGGAGTCTCATGTCAATATCAGTATTGATATTGACAGCATATAGGTTAGGCCTCAGATTCATGGCTATTTAAAAACAAACAGATAGGGGCGCCTGGGTGGCTCAGTGGGTTGAGCCTCTGCCTCATGATCTCAGGGTCCTGGGATCTAGCCCCACTGCCTTTGGCTCAGGTCATGATCTCAGGGTCCTGGGATCGAGCCCCGAGTCCAGCTCTCTGCTCGGTGGGGAGCCTGCTTCCCCCTCTCCCTTTGCCTGCCTCTCTGCCTGCTTGTGATCTCTTTCTCTCTGTCAATAAATAAATAAAATCTTTAAAAAAAAAACAACAACAGATACTCCAGTAAAATAGATAAATCAAAAAAAAAACCTGAACACGTCAATTATATTTTACGTATTTAGAGCATTATTTTTAAAATTTAGCTTGTTAGTTTGTGCATGACATGAGGCAGGGAGTCTTATTATTTATTTATTTATTTATTATTATTATTTTTTAAAGATTTTGTTTATTAATTTGAGAGAGACAGAGAAAGTGAGAGAGATCATGAGAGGAGAGAAGGTCAGAGAGAGAAGCAGACTCCCCAAGGAGCTGGGAGCCCAATGCGGAACTCGATCCCGGAACCCCGGGATCATGACCTGAGTCAAAGGCAGTTGCCCAACCAACTGAGTCACCCAGGGGCCCCAGGGAGTCTTATTTTTAATCTTAAACGATATAAGTTCTGGACATAAAACTCAGAAACCAAATTTGAATACAGAAGTATCTTAAATTTTAAAATGACAAAACATATTACAAAGCTGAGATAAGCAACAGACCGGAGAAAATATTTGCGCTATATTAGAGGAATCATTAACATCTAGACTATATAAAGAGCTCTTATAAATTAATAAGAAAAAGGCAAAATCCATAGAAAAACGGACCAAGGATGCAAAGGAAATTTATAAAAAAGCTATAAATACTGATAAGTATATAACAATATTGGTCCTCAGTAGTAGTCATGGAAATTCAAATTATAACATTTTAAGATGAACATTTTTCATCTCTCAGATTGATAAAATGTTACCAGTTTTATAATATCCACTATGCCAAGAGTATGGGGAAATGGGTACATGCACTCTGTGTTAGAAAAAGCAAATTTGTATAAGCACTTTTATTGTCAGGATGGAATATCAGCAATATTTAAGATGTACAAACTCCACAAGCCAGGGATTCCACTTTTAAGTCTATAGGAAAACACATATAAGTGTACAGAGAAGTATGCACAAATGTGATATACTATCTTCCACAAAAATGCCTTCATCTTATATGTTTTCCAGGCTAAATAAGAGCAGCAAGCCAAAAGCACAAGCCACAAAAGACAGGAAGAAAAAAAAACTCCAAACAGATAAAGTGGATTTCGAAATTAAAAACCCCACTGCTGCAAATGATACCACCAAGAACAGGAAGTGACGGCTAATGGGATAGCGTTTATTTTGGGAATGGTGACAACAATGATGCTGCAAAAATTCTGTGAATATTCTAAAAACCACTGAAATGTACACTTTAAATGGGTAAATTATAGAGTAAGCGACTTATATCTCAATAAGCAGAATTGTCTGAAAACGTGGGTTTGAATATAAAGTATCTCTTTCTAGGCAAGATGCTAACACAAACTAAGTTTCCTCACATATAAGACATGACTATATATGTTTTACCTATTTGTACAGTCATTGTATTCTTCAAGGGAAATATAGTGAGTTTCGTAAAATTTTCATTATACAAACTTTTATACAAACCATAAAAACCTTTACAATCATTAAGACTAATTATATCTTAGATTAAGAATACCTTTAAATTAATATTAAGTAAACCTAAAGGAGAAATGTGGTCATCCCAGGATGCTCTCATGAGCTGCATTCTTAAGAATAAATAGGAAATGAAAATGAATCTCTTAGCAAACACACTGAACTGAAATATCAGGAAAAAAAGAGAGAGGAGCCAAAAGAGAAAAAGAAAGAGAAGAAGAGAAAGAAACTTTAAATGTAATCTTAAAATCCTTGATTTGTCCTACTTGTTACCTAGTTTGAGTTTATTAAATATATTCTAATCAGCTTACGTTAGTCTTCTATTTAAAAAAATATAAATAGCCTTAAAAGGAATTCACTTAGACCAACAGCTCTCAACCAAAAATGGTTCACTACTTTAGATAGGCTGGATTTTTACTTACTTGATGTATTTGATAGATTCTTATCTGCACTAGAAAGATATCATCTTCATAAAAAGATACTTATGATGGAATGAAACACCAGTTAAAATATGGTTTAGAGTGCGAGAAACAACAAAATATAGAGGGTATGATGAAATTGCAGAAAATAAAATGTGTTCTTACCTGGCCATCCATCACGCCCAACAAAGCAGATTCCATCCACTGTACAGGTTCAATGAAATACGAGGTACATTGAGCCTGATTCCCTCTGGTGAGCATGAAAGATGGTGTCACTCTCTTGTGGGCAAAGGCTATGGGACCACTTCCTTCATTATGATCCAAAATGCTAGAACTTCGAAATAAAGATCGCCTGCAACCCCGAACAAACAAAAACATTAATGACCTCCAAAAGGATGAAGAAACAGATGAAATGTGCAATGTTTCTTAGCAAAATAAAAAAGGATCACGCTACTTTAATTTTCAATAACCTCACAAGTAACCTGATTTACTTTGACTCTTAACAATTTATATTCTTCTTAAAAGCAGTTTTGAACTTGAAATTTTTGTATTATTCAATTAAACAAATTCTTCCTACAGATTTTAAGAAAATGAAACTTTTAGTACATTTCGGCTCCTGAGACAAGATAAAATCTCCAGAGGATAGAAAATATTTTACCTGCACTTTCTACATTTGTAGAGAATGCCGTCTTTCAATCCTTGTGAAATGGTGGTTGGGTCCACAGCAAAGAGTTCTTGAGGTAAGTTCTGTAATTCTACAGGAGAGAATTAAAATGTATCTATTTGTTGAAATCCACTCTGCATTTTCAGACAAAATTCAGCTAATGTCAAACTGAGGCAAGAAGCGCTAACCTCAGAAATTAAAAAAAAAAAAATCTCCAGCGTTGAGCAATCAGGGTGAGATCAGAGAGCATAGTAAAGAAGTCCTTGGGTTCTGAGCACAGACTGCCTGAGTTCAAATCCCAGCCCACCACTTAACAAACCATGTGACCTTGAACAAGTTATTTCTTGGTAAACCACCATTTCAGAAGGAAATAATAGTATCTGTCTCAAGGGATGATTGAAAAGTAAGATAACACACCGGAAGCCTTTAGCATGAGAGTAAAGAGCATCTAAAAAGGGCCCAATAAGTACAAGCAATTATTACTTACCGGGATACTTTTCTGTAACCTTTTGTAAACGATATTGTTTATAAATTGCACTAGAAGTATCTACTTCATATCCCATTGCCTGGTATAATTTCAGTTGCCACTCAAATCCCTCATTCATCCTGTAAGGACAAACGAATATAAAGCTAAGTTTTTTTTAAATGGAATCACTTTGAAAAAACAGAATTATTTCTATAACAAAGAACTCACTTAGCCTCTGGTTTGATGGTCTGGAGATTTTCATAGGCTTTTTCAAAGGTAAGCTGGTCAGTCTTCATCATAAAAGCAGTTATCACAGCCACACTACGACTAACTCCTGCATGACTGAAAAAGAGACCTTTAAAATAAAATAGCAAATAGCAGCAATTAAAAAAAAAAAAAAAAAAACACCCGCTCCCTATAAATGGTAAAGTTCAGGTCCACTTCATGTCTGCTCCTTCTACCCAAAGAAAAACCCTTTGCCTCTGAAATACCAACATACAAGAGACTTACTCCTTTCTTTATTTCCTTAATCTTTTTGAATTCTGAACCATGTAAATGTATTACCTTTCCAAAAATAATTACACTAAAAAAATTTATAATGGCTTTGGAAAAAAGTTCAAAGCTCCTCTCTCTTGGCATTAAGGGCCCTGAAGATCTGGTCCCAGGCTTCTTTCCATTTTACCACTACCTTTATGTAAATATTAAAAACACACAGTAAAAGTGCTGACTCAATAAATTTAAACTAGTTGTAACACTCCAATGCAACTAAAGAGGACTACTAAGAATTCCCAAA
>CM052814.1:6539045-6562007 GCA_028533885.1 Nasua narica | reverse complement strand
GGTTGCATCATGAATGACTTCCATTCTCACGCTTAGGTCTCCTTCCCCATCTCCACATCTCTAGTGCAAAAGGGAGGTAGGTGGCAGGACAGGAAGAAGGGTATTGAGGCTGCTAACAGGATGTGAGTGAAGGAGATATCATCCTACTAGCTCTCTTGTGTGTGGCTATTTCACTTTTTTTCCTTCTTGAAAAATGATTAACTGCTTTCTTTGGTATGGGGGGTTTCTGACTTGAGATCCTTTGATTGCTAAATTCTTGGTGCTAAAACGGGTCACTTCCTATCTAATTCAGAGATGGCAGAAACGTCATCAGAACAAAGTCAGACAGAGGAAGGACGCTCGCCCCCCGCCCCCCCCGGGAGTAGCCTGGGGTTAGCCAGGGAAGTCATCCTCTAGGAGAGTTCTGAGAAGAGAGATGAGCTTGCATTAGAAAGCTGGAAATCAGAGCAAGAGAGATTCTTGTAAACCAGAACCCAGTCCTGGATTATAGGGGCCCGGACATGCCTTCTCAGGAATAAGTAAGTGTCCCCTGAGATCCATTTAATTGAATTTTCTTTTCTGATGTTAAATTGCCGTCTCATCCAATAAGGCTTTTCGATGCCTTCAGTAAAGACTGCTTCCAAATACCCATCCCAAATATCCAACAGGTTGAAGGACTTCTTAACAAGACTTTCAGGTTCTGTTCCCCTTTTACTTCTCCATGTTCATCTCCTGTCATCTTGTCCCTAAAATTCACCTCCACACACAGGAACACACACGATTCTCCAACCACTCTTACTTATTCGCGGCTCTACAAACACACTAGGATCTTTCAAGTCTCCGTGTGTTTGTTTCCACAGGCTGCGCACCCTACTCTCAACCTTTTTCACACCTCCACTTGAATTCTTACTCTTCTTTCAAGATTCAGCTTCCTTCTCTGAAATCCCTTAGTGTTTCAGAGAGCACTTATCACATTGCGTTGTAATTTATGTGCGTACCTGCCTGCTTCTCTCCCTGTATAATTTAATGACTTTGTAATAATATGGTGACGTGACGAATCATACTAAGAAGACTATGATGGGGGATGTTGATGTTATTCTGGTTAATTACTCAAAAAGGAAGGGAAAAAAAAATAAAAAGGAAGGGCGGGGCGCCTGGGTGGTTAGTGGGTTAAAGCCCCTGCCTTCGGCTCAGGTCATGATCTCGGGGTCCTGGGATCGAGCCCCACATTGGGCTCTCTGCTCAGCAGGGAGCCTGCTTTTCCCTCTCTCTCTGCCTGCCTCTCTGCCTACTTGTGATCTCTCTGTCAAATAAATAAATAAAATCTTAAAAAAAAAAAAGGGAAGGGGAAATTGGGTTGTGACAAGGTCAAGTAGAACTGAAAGATGGGAGGGTTGAGTTGTTTTCAGTTCTTAGCCTTAACAGTGTCCTTACTTGATGAGGAATAAGGACACAATGACCTTCTGGAACAAGTCACACGGGCCCTGCAGAGAATGAATGGCTCCAGCAGGCAGATGGGAGACTCATGAAGATGGGGCTGGTAATGAACACATCCCTGAGATCGCAACTGACAGGGTGTCTTGCTTTTTGCCTTCAAGCAACAGTAAAGTCATCATGCAGGATGGTGTATGGATCAGGTCATGCGTGTCTGCGTGTCTTGGGTTTGAAGTGGCTCCTAGGGAAGTAAAAAACAGCTAAAAACTAGAATTCTGGAACTTTCTGGATCTGTCTTAAAACTTCCTTCAAAGAAATTTCGGAATGCAAATAACACTTGTCTCAGTTCTGGCTGGAGTGAGCCTGGCCCAGAAACCAGCTCCACTGGGGCGGCAGGAGCCAAAGCGCTCACTGTCTCAGTGACGGGAAACACCCAACTATTTCCTGTGCTGAAATGTGTACTGGGTGGGCATCTATGAAAAGCTAAGGATGACAAAATAAACTTGCCAACAGAAACCTCAAAACTAAGCCGAAAGTAGTCCTGTGAGAGGAGGAAGAGACCAGAGGAACGGCCTCGCGCTTACAGACTGCTCAAGAACGCTGCGACCCCAAGATCGTCAGCCCCCACACTTTATGGTGCTCCTTTAACACCGCCGCCTAACAAAGCACGCGAGCAGAGAGGGCTTCGCCCGGTCTCTGCAGGTGGGAAGCAGGGGAGGCGAGAGGGAGGAGCCTGGAGAGGGGACAGGATCGCCCCTGCCCCCTCAGCTCTCCACAATGGTGGTCTCCCGGGTTCCCGGGCTCACTGCAAAGTGGGAAGTGGGGGTCTCGAGCGTTCCCCTGTGTTCTGGGAAGGCCTGGGGCGCCTTTAATTCCAGGACCACCCGGCTCAGAAGGCCCTTGAGCAGCTGCATTTCTTGGAGCAGAAGGTCCACGTCGGGCTTCAGGGCTCCAGCGGATAGTTCCACGGGCGTCCGCGGGGCGCAACCCGGCGGCCCAGCAGTGGGGGCTCTGCCCGCGGGGAACTGCAGCCCCGATGAGGTGGTGTTCAGGACGGAGGTGACTGTCGGGGCCGATCTGGACACCGGGGGCTTTCTGAAGGAAAGCGGCTGGTTACCCGGCGCCAACGCGGCGGCCTGTGGGACTGGGGCGGTGGTGGACGCCAAATCCAGCGGAGAACCTGCGAACGCAACACACGGCTCTCGCACAGCCCGCTGGAGAAGCGGGGCCCTCGGGCCGGAGGGGAATAAGGAGGGCCGGGATGGAGTGGAGAGGGAGGAGTGAAAAAGAGGGGATGGGGTGGGGAGGAAGGAGGAAGGGGGATGGGTGAGGAGGGCAGAGGGAATGGGGTGGAGGAGAGCGAGGGATGGGAGGGATGAAGAGGGGAGTAAGGGATGAAAAGGGGAGAAGGGAGGGGTGAGAGGTTGGAGGGGAGGAGGTGGAGAGCAGGGAGTAGAGAGAGCGGAGGGGATGGGGTGGAGCGGCGGAAGAGGTGGGAGGGGTGAAGAGGGTTGAGGAGATGGGGTAGAGTGGAGAGAAGGAAGGGAGGGGAGGAGTGAGGAGGGCGGAGATGGTGATCTGGGAGGGCCGGGTGGCGCGCCGGAGACTCCGGGTGCCGCGGCGAAGGCGGGGCTGCACACCGCGGGGTGGGACTGGTTGGGGGAACGTGCTGGGAGGTTGCGGTCACTCACCGCGCCCGGCGAGCTGCAGCCAAGGGCTGCGTTTCCGGACGCTACGCGTGGCGGTAGCGGCCTCGCACCAGTAAGATTCGAGCTCCTCGACTTCGGGCTCGGGGACCGTGTACTCGGCGCCCCAGTCGAAGCGGCGCACCGGGCGACTGTACTTGTAGAAGGCGAACTGCAGCGGCGTGTCGCGCTTCTGCGGGTGCAGGCGGGTGTCGCAGCGCACCGCCACCCCGCCGAGGGCCTCCGCCCGACCCGTCACCCTCAGCACCGGCGCCGGGAACAGCTCTGCAGAGAGGGGTTCCGGGGGCTGAGGGTACACCGTGGGCCGGCGCAGGGGTCCCAGGGGACGAGGTCTCGCGTGTCCATGGCTCCGCGACCCCTCTGTCCTCTGGTCAGTGTTCCTTCCCGCGTGGGCTCCCCGCGGGCCAGGGGACAGAGAAGGGGTGAGAGGAGGCTGTGTGTGCTTGCAGAAGGAGAGGGGAAAGCCTTCTCAAGTGTAGGGCAGGGGGCCGAGGCCTCGAAGGGCTGGGAAAGCTCGCAGGAGGTGGGGAGTGGGGGAGAGCCGGCCAGACGCTTCCCGTCACATCCCGACTGACACCCAGTTTGGATGCCCGGGCTAGAGGGGATGGCCGTGTCCCCCTCGCGGCATGCTCCGAGCCGTTCCCTCGTCCCCGTCGCACAGTGACCCCTACCCCTGCCGCGCCTTCTACCTGGGACTTGGATAGAGCTGCCCCTATATGGAGTTCCCACCCGGAGTAAGAAGCCACAGGTGCGTGGGAGGGAAGGGACACTCGTCCCCACGCAGGCTGAGCCTCAGGGGCGCCTTCACTGCAGAAAGGCGAAAGCTTCCGTGGACTAGGGGAGAAATCCGCCTCGCGGCGGCTACTTTAACCTCCCTTCCTCCTTGCCCCCCTTGGTTTCCGCCCCAGAATTTCCCAGCGCTCGTTTGCCTCCCTCCCGGGGCCCAGGTGTTCCCCACCTTGCACGGTCACGGCCGCCTTGGCGGAGAACATGGGCGCGCTCTCCACCGGGATGCGCATGGTGCCGGAGCACTGGTAGCGGCCGCTGTCGCTGGCGCGCGCCTGCGGCACCGTGTAGTTGGCGCTGGAGTGGAAGTAGCGCACCGCCTTGCCGTCGCGGTAGTAGTGCAGCTTGTAGACCACCTTGTCGTACCAGCCGCGGCAGCGCATGACCAGCGGCTCGCCCTCGAACACCGCCGCGAAGGGCACTTGCAGGATCAGCCAGTCTACGACAGTCACCACGGACCGGCCTGACCCCCAGAGAAGTCCAGCCCTGGGGCCTCCCGTTCTTCTCCGCCTGCTCCCCGTCCTCGCACGGAGGCTAGCCTCCTCCCCACTTAATACCCCGCAGGCAGGCGCCCCAGGAGCCTCGGAGCTGGATGCAGTGGGAGGCGAGGGGACAGGCAAGCCAACGGCCCCGTCTTTCCTTAAGGATTAGGAAGGCAAAGATGCCTGGTTCTCGGTTCCAGGCCCAACAAAGAGTAATGGCCATCAGAATCAAGTTGACATTTCCCAGATGCCCTAGGGACCTTCTTCACGTGGGCCCTGCTTTCCTTTCCGGCACCACCTCAGTATTGTCTCCTGCCCAGTGTCTCCCTCTCTGTCCCCACCTCCCACTCCTAAGGCAGGCTAAGTCCAGCCATGCCCAGCCTACCTGTTGGGAGCCCTGGCCCTACTCCGAGCCCAGGGCCTTTGTACTTGTCAAGAAGACCTCCCCACACGCACACACTTCTGTTTTAGCTGAGACCTACTTGTCCTGTAGGTCTAGCCTTAGACCTTTTCTCCTCCAGAAAACTTCCTCAACCCTGCAGGACAGCCTTAGGCACCTCCCGCAGCACCTCGAATTTACAGATCACCATTGTCATCATACCTGATATGTTCTGGATGCCATTTGAGAAAGAATTCTGTGAGTTACAGCCCCAATCCGTATGCTGCTCTATTCTGCAATTGGTAACCACCCGCCCTCATGCCCAGTATCTTATCTGAGCTATCAATTTCCAAACAACAAACCAGAGAGAATAGGCATGAAGTACATGTAGATGCTAAGTGACAGATGATGATCTTTGAATTCTGAATACAAACTGTGGCCCCTCAGGCTAAGAAGAAGTAATATTCCCTATCAAGTAGCTAATCCTGTACTCTAAGGAACGAATTATTGCTATTTTCTTATCCTGCATTGAAATCTTTTAAGTCACTCCGGGAAGTCAGTTTCTGAATTGACCCCTTTGTACACACGTGTATTTCTGCAATAAGCTTCTGAGTGCTTTGTGCCATGGCTGCCCTCTTTTTTCCTTAACAACGTGTCGTTTTTCATCCTCACAACAACCAAAGAGACAGATAAAATTATTGTCTCTATTTTACTGCTGGGAAGCACGGAGAAGCATCGCGCTGTTCAATCAGGAGTAATTCTCCCAGCTGCACGCAGCAGCCTGCCCCGCGACCCTCACTCCCCACCTCCCGCCCCCACCTTGCTCTGCCATTTCCTTCCCTGACCCCCCCCCCCCAAAGTTCCCTGTCCAGGATCCCAGGTCCTCAGAGCCTTTGCCCTTCTGAGCTAGTCTCATAAATAAGCACAGATGTTTATTGCCTCCCACACGGGCAGAGGGGGAAGGGACCTTTGGGGTCCGACAAGCCTTACAGCCTCTGGCGGAGTGCCATGCAGGACCCCGCCTGCTGCGGAGACCCGACCCCGTCCCCATTCTCCGCCCAGTGGGAGGGGCCTGGTGGTGTCTCCAATCCCAGGGCCGGTAGGGCGGGGGGGGAGGAGACGTGCGGAGCCCCGCCCCCAGGCTCACTCACCATTGGAAACTGAGAGGTGGATGGGGTCACTGACAGGTGCTCCCCGCGTCTGGCATCGATACACCCCTGGTGTCTGCACCTCGATGCTCTTCTTGTGAGAGGGCAGAAGGAGGTGGCCCAAGTACCAGAGAGTGCCGGTGGGCCGGAGCTCCAGAAGCGGAGGGTGGTACCCGTCACAGCGCAGGGTTACCCGCTCCCCCTTGAAGATGGTGGTCCAGGGCGGGTGTAGAGACAACGTGGGCTTCTCCAGAGTAGCTGGGGGGGGGGGCGGGGGGGGGAGAGGGGCCAATGTGGGCAAGAGAATCAAGGTCAGGTGCCCAGAATGTGGTCTGAGGTTGGCAAATCAGAAAACTCCAGCTTCCAGGACCCAGCCCACGTGACCAAACCGTCTCCGTGGCACAACACACCACACCGGAAAACAGGTTCCCAGTACCCATTTCGAAGTGCTTAGAGGTAAACTGAGTCACAAGGATTGAGAGACCTGGGAACTGACACTGTCCCGCAATGACCAGAGGAAGTGGGGAGTGCCCAAGCAGGTCACTTGGGGGAGGGGTGCGGAAGTTGCCAAAAATTGGGCGGAGGGATGTGAAGACTCACCAGCTCGCCCGCCGCTTGGGACTGCAAAATGAGAATTGAAGAATGTCAGGGATGAGAGGGAAGTAAGGCACCTCTTCACCAGAAGAAGCCCTGGCCCCGGGAAACACTCTTCACCAGAGGAAACACTCCATGGGTCTCAAGGCCTGGTTTTTTTCTGCTTTTAGTTTCCCTGGCTCTGAGAAAAACCACTTCTCTTTATCCTCGAAAAATAGTGAACTGCTGTTTGGAATGGAGGAATATCCCCCAACACGTGTGCACACACACACACACACACACACACACACACACACACCCTGGCCCCCTCCCTCCCCCACGGCCAGTCCCTATGCCGCTGGTGATGCACTGAGGACTCACCCAGGAGCAGAAGGGCTGTGAGCGCCCACATGACGGATTCGGCCGTAGCGGCTGCAGGACGACGTCTGCAATACATTTTTGAGTGCTTTATTCCACCGCTGTTCTCTTTTTTTCCTTAACCCCATGTCGTAATTCATTTTTCATCCTCACAGCAACCAAAGAGGCAGAGACAATTATTGTCTCCATTTTACTACTGGAAATGCTGACCAGCGCTGACCACTGAGTACTGGGGGACATTGCTGCTTCCCCCAACCATTCCTAATTCCTGAAGATGGCAGGACCCGGGCTGGATAAAGTGTCAGCCTCCAGGTGTCCCAGGCACCAGGCGCCGTCCCTGCTGTGGCCTCTGAAGCCTCACATCTCAGGCTGGGATCGATCCCTGTAGAGAAGGGGTGCGGAGCAGAGCCTATGCTGTCCGCAGCCCAAGAAAGCCACAGAGAACCCCAGATGTGGCAGGTGACCCTGTCCCCTATCCGGGTCCCACTGACATCCCCCTCCCATCCCACCTGCCCCTACCTTCCAGCTGGCCCTGTAAGCCTCGATCTAGGGAAATACCTCCCCACGACCTCGGGGTCTACCTGGGGCCTTTGTTCTGCTCACTGCCTGCTGGTGGGAGGACTTGGGAGGCTGGCTCTGGGCTCCCTGCCCCCAGAGCTCACGGCCTCCTGCAGGTGAGGGGACAAAAGGGTGGGACTCGCCAACCACCTTCTCTGTCACTGTTTTCCAAAGTCCGGTTAAGAAGGGAAATGCAGTGTGTTTCCCCTTCTTTCTCCCTTCCTAAAAATTTAAACCCTCTGAAACGGGATAGTTGTTTTCTACCCACCGCAGCGATCTCACCTTACAGCATCTCCACTCCCTATGCCTTCCTTCCCTCAAACCGTCCCTGCAAGCCTCTCCTGGCCATGCCCCAGTGCCAGGACTCCTTACCTGGTAGGCATCACTGCATTGGCCCCTCAGAAACTTCTCAGATCCGAACTCCTCGCTCTACTTCTCGTGCTTCATGAGTCATGTGACCATACCCTAAGCAATGGGGAACCTGAATTCTCATGTAAATACTTAATGAATTTTCCAACCTGATTGTATGTCTCCTTGGACGGTCTCCTGTCCTCACCTGTGGTCTTAGATCACCTGGCACCTCCTTCCTTTGGAACTCTGGCAGGGAGAAAAAGGACTATTAGACACCGTCAACTCTATTAAACAGGCTCCCCGCTCTTGCTTGCTGATGGCCAAAGCGCCACTCCGTGAATTCCCTCACAGCTGCTCCTCATATGCTAGTTTTTGTCAAAAATGCAAATGCCTCTTAGGGAAATGTGGTTGGTCTTAAATTTCTTAGGGAAATTTAAGGTAGGCTGGCCACTTCAGATCCTGTTTGAGAGCAGGGTTTATTTATTTTTTATTTTCTAAAGATTTTATTTATTTATATGACAGAGAGAGAGAGAGAGATCACAAGCAGGCAGAGAGAGAGGGGGGAGCAGGCTCCCCACTGAGCAGAAAGCCCAATTCGGGGTTCAATCCCAATCTCAAGACCTGAGATCATGACCTGAGCCGAAGGCAGAGGCTTAACCCACTGAGCCACCAGGGGCCCTTGAGAGCAGGTTTTAGTAAAAGACAGATAGTCATACGGATCTGAAAAGCAGGGAGCTGATTACACCGAATATTCATGAGGTGTATAGTCTTCCTGAAAAGTCTCTAGACTCATTGATAGAAACAGTGCTCAGAATCTGGCTTGAAGCATCTCCCACCCAACGTATCTTTACTCTGGGCTTTCTTCTGCATTTTCCCCCAAGTTGGATCTTTTTCTCTATCCAAGAGTTTTCCCAGTAGAATTTCTAATTCTCCATAATCTCATGAGATTAGGCTCCATAATCTCATGAAGAAATTCCTCATTCTCTCTCTCTCTCTTTCTCTCTTTCTCTCTCAGCCTGACAATCGCCATTCTATTCTTTGCTTCTGAGTCTGTTTTAGATTCCACACATAAATAATGTTTGTCTTTCTGCTTCAGGCTTATTTCGCTTAGCGGAATGTCTTCCAAATTCATCCACATTGCTATGAATGGCAGGATTTTCACAGACACACACAAGTCTCACATTTTCTTCATCCATTCATCTTTTGATAGGCATTTAGGATTTAGGTTGTTTCCATACTTTGGGTATTATGAATAGTGCTGCTTTGAACTTGGGAATGCAGATATCTCTTTGAGATAATGATTTCATCTCCTTTGACTATATATCCAGAATTGGGATTCCTGTTCATAAAATAGTTCTTTTTTAAAAAAGATTTTATTTATTCATTTTCGAGACAGAGCATGCACATGAGGTGGGAGGAGGGGCAGAGAGAGGGAAAGAGTCAGACTCCCCTCTGAGCAAGGAGCTGGACTCAGGGCTCCATCCCGGGACCTGGAATCATGATCTGAGCCAAAGGCAGATGCTTAACCATCTGAGCTGCCCATTATTTATCTATTGGAGAGGGAAAGAGAGAGAGAGAGAGGGAGCAAGTGGGATTGACAGAAGGGGAGGGAGAGAGAAAATCTCAAGCACATTCTCCTCTGAGCACAGAGCCCTACAAGGGCCCCAATCTCACAACCCTGAGATCATGACCTGAGCCAAAACCAAGAGTTGGCCACTTAACCCACTGCACCACAGTTGTCCCTCATAAGATAGTTCTATTTTTAATGTTTTGAGGAGCCCCCCCCAAACTGTTTTGCACAGTGGTTGCACCAGTTTGCATTCCCACCGGCAGTGCACCGGGCTCTCTCTCCTCCAAATCCTCATCACCACTTCTTACTTCTTGTCTTTTTGATACTAGCCATTCTCACAGGTGTGCAGTGTATCTCCGAGTGGTTTTGATTTGCATTTTCCTGATGACTGGTGATGTTGAGCGCCTTTTCACATACCTGATGGCCATTTTTTGGTTTTATTTTGAGAAATGTCTATGCAGGTCCTTTGTCCATTTTTAAATCAAGTTATTTGGGGTTTTTTGCTATTTATTACATGTGCTGCCGAAGCGAGCACTGTTGTTTTTTTTTTTTTTTTTTCGCTATTTAACTGTAGGAGTTTCTTATATATTTTGGACGTTAATGCCTTATCAGGTTTAGGGTTTGCAGATATTTTCTCCCATTTCATAGGCTCCCTTTTCACTCTACTTACTATTTCCTTTGCTGTGCTGTTGTTGTTTCTTTTCCCGCACAGATGTGTAAATGGAATAAAGGAACATGTAGCACAAGCAACTTAAGACTTTATAAACTTCAGTTGAACTCTTCTTTGAGAGCCAACGTCATGTTAAACTTTTTTTTCCTATAGCACTTCTTTTTTTCCTAACAACACAATACTCTGTATATAAATGTCGAATTAAATGAAGGTTCTTCAGTACTGAAAAAAATTAGCTATTTTGTCCGACCTGATTAAGACGGGAAAATGTGTGAAACACACACAGTCATGACTTTCAGGCCAACAAACAAAGGTTCACCAAATCCAGCAATACTGAGGGTACACTGGGGCAGTCTTTAACAGGATGGAATGATTACGTGAGGATCAATAAAGGAAAGAACTACTCCACATAGTAGATAATGAACTTGGCTTTTATCACCTCTAAGAAAAAGTAAAGGCAGAAAACACACAGGAATTTGAAATAATTTGGATAAATATATATATTTGGAGTTTTTTTAAAAGATTTTATTTATTTATTTGACAGAGAGAGACACACTGAGAGAGGGAACACAAGCAGGGTGAGCGGGAGAGGGAGCAGGAGAGACTGCTTCTCCCTGCTAAGTAGGGAGCCTGATGCGGGGCTCGATCCCAGGACCCAGAATCATGACCTGAGCTAAAGGCAGATGCTTAACAACTGAGCCACCCAGGTGCCCCAAGAAATATATATATTTAAAGGATGCCTAAATTCCTACTCAGAGAAGATTTTTTAAATTACTAATAATTTATATCTACCTATGTGTTTCTCCTTCATGGCCCCCCAATCAGCTCCTCAAGGTAAATACTATCCTGACCTTCATGTTTCCATGTTCATGCCTTTTTAAAAGTTTTTCCCTATGTATATGTAAATGCCTAAACAATATATTCTTGTACTTGTTTTTAAACTTTGTATGAAAGGCATCATACTATGTGATGCTTCTGGTATCTTTCCCCTCAATGTTACATTCCTGATATTTTTTATGTTGCTTCATTTTAGCTATGGTTTATTAATTTTTACTGTTGTATAGTATTCCACTCTGTGAAAATAGCATGATTTATCCATTTTTATGTTGGTGGACAACTGAATTGATTCCAAAGCATTGCTTTTACAGATAGCGCTATTATGAACATTATTATACTTGTCTTCTGATACACATACACCAAAATTTATTTTGGGCATATACACCCAGGCATTGAACCCAACTTCACAAAATAATGGATATGCTTGCTATCTAACCTTGACTTCAGGGACAAAATCTAACATAGCTGCATTGGGACTTCTGTGGGTTACAGAATCCTAAACAGCACAGGCCATAAACCTGGCCCAGTGTAACAATTCATCTCCCCCACCCCCTCCCAAACTCCCCAGGCTAGGCGGGCAGATGGGGACAAGTAAACCCTCCTCCCCCCATTCTTTCAGCTCTGTTCCTGTCTTCCTCAGCCCTGATGATGGGAGATCCTCTCCTTGAGGCTTCCAAGTACTTGACTAGTCTGGGTCCCTTGGGCAGAGTCTGGAGATTTTGCTGATGTCAGACATGCCACTCAGCCTGTAAGGTCCATCTTAATTTCCATCTTTTTCTAGGTATCCTTCCCTTATGCTAACCCAATTCAATTCAACTAATAGAATTTTAGAGCTTCACTCTGCCTCCTTAAACTAGACACCAAAGAAACAATGTGGTACAAAGAGCTCACTCTCCAAAAGAAGTAAGATGAAAAAAAAAAATTCAGATGCTGTGTGATGATAGAGGTGGACACAGACACATGGATGAGGCGTGCAGAGCTGACACTTATCTGAGTGGGCTGTATCCATGAGTTCTCCCCGAATCTCTGAGAGCTTTTATTATCTGCACATGAATTCCTTGTTCGGCACAAGAGCTTGCATTTGTGACAATGGCATATTCTCTGAAATCAACTCCATGTGGAATGGTTCTAACATAGTATCTTTGGAAGTATATCCAGCATGGTCCTCTGGTAACTGAGCGTCCATGTTTTCAAATCCACCAAACTCATGAAATACCTCGGTCATCATTTCTTACAACTCCCATTCACACAATTGTGAGTTGATCCTCCCAGGCTGCAAGGATGTTTATCAGCTTTTACTGATTCTCAACTGCCTCCTCATCCTTCCCCTTGAAGGGATTAGGAACCACCATAAAACTTGCATTTTGAAGAGGGCTAGGAACCACCATAAAACTCAAATTTTAATATCCAGCATGATTCTATTCCTTTGTTTCTTTGTGGCATGTCTGGAGTGATCATATGCATGTTTTTGTAAATCACTCTGGGTCAGTATTGCACAGAATAAATGGCACAAAGAAAGAATATGGTGGATAACATCATACCACATGATTTAGGATAACATGGTAGAGTGCTCATTGGCTGAAGTCATTATAAAATGGTGTGCAAACCCATTGACCAAAGGTTACTGTAGAGTCCATCAAGCTATCTTTCATTGGCTGTGACTGTACAATAGCATCCAAACATAGAAAAAAGCATCATTATGGTACCAAAATAGACTTATATACGTCTTTAAAGAAAAATATTTCAGAGACAAGTATATTAAAACCAATAATTGCTGTTTTGGCAGTATTATGTTTGATCATACATTTCTGAGTCTAGTAGGATCCTGTGGGAAATTTTTACATACCCTGCTTTTATTGCTTTATGGAAAAGCGTATTACTGCTTCTCTATCCCAAGGTCTAAACCCTCTGTAGACAGAGACACTATCTAATGAGTGTACTTAACACAGTACAAACTTTGATATGTAGTAGAGGTCAACTAAATACCAGCGTGTAATTAATATTTGCTGAATGATGCTGGAGGGGGCAGCAAGTAGAAAAGGCAGAAGTCCACCCCAGAGTCTTAACACCTAGCTTCCACAAGGCTGAAGTTTCTTAATCTCAGCACTAACCATTTTTGGCCAGATAGTCCTTTGTTGTGGGGGCTGCCCAGTGTGTTATCTGATGTTTAGCAGCATCCTTGGTTTCTACTCACTAGATGCCAGTAGCACCATCCCCACAACACGAAGACCAAAAATGTCTCTAGACATCTCCAAATGTCCCCTTTGGGGATGGTGGGGGACTGCCTCCAGTTGAAACTGCTGCATTAAATCCATCTCACTGATTTTCTTTCAGTCACCAGATTCTGGTCTGGGCAAAAGAAGGTAACTCCTGGTCTACAGAGATCAGGATTGTTATGTCATGTTATGAGCGAATATACAATTATAGCTAAATCCTGAGGATTACTCTGTGCACATTTATTTAGCCTCACCTATCTCTGTTACTCTAACAAAATACGGGGCAATTTGTAAGACTATTTATGTGTCTGTATAGGACAGAAAGAGGAAAAGTAGAAAAAGTTGAATTTATTGGGAGTAGCTGAGCAATAGTGCAAATGAATTATTTACTCATATTTGGCAGAACTCTTTGTGGCCTCAAGCTTCAGAAGGGCAGATAAGTCCCTCAGCTCCATGACCAGGTGACCAAGAAGAGCTCTCATATCCTGCATTTGTTTGAGAAGAATTCCCATCTGGTGATACAGATGGGGGTCTGGCACCTTTAGAGGAGAGGAGAAGCCTGGATCCTTTGAAGGGGTGGACAGTGGAGGCTGAGGTCCAGGGGAGGCTGTTGGAGTAGATTCTGGAACAGCTGACTTCTGAGGAGCTGGATTTAAGGCAGGGGGTGCAGTAGAGATGGAGGGACCTGCATTTTGGGGTTAGAGGTGCATATTATAAGAGTGAAGTGTATCTCTGGCCTAACCTCATATTCGTGGTCAATCTTACTTGTTTTCTGACAGTGGCTGTGGGGTCCAACGGGTTGGACTGAGAGTTGAGGACTCCCTCATGGTCAAAATTTGAGTCTGAAGCTTGGCTACCTCAATTTGAAAATCCTCCATGATGAGGTTTCATCATTACAGGGCTATAGATATTAGCCAGTTCTTACTCTATCAAGGCAGAACCTAATTCTGGGCAGTGTGGCTGTGGTAATTGGTCCTAGGCCAACATCTTCACTGTATATGACATTAGTGTAATTCCTCATCTTTGTGCCAGCCTTCAGTGTTTCGAGGACACCTCCATTGGCCCCTTGGGTCACCTCCTCTTCAAGACAGGTATCTTCTACTCCCCCCATTATTTTTCTTATGACATGGCTTCAAGCCCCCACATTACCCCGGTTACCGCCTCCTCTGGATATATTATTTCAGGTCAAATGCAGTGTTTTGAATTGGGGGTCCCTGAAATGAACACACACTCCAGAATACCTCATCTTTATTCTAGATACTATATTCCTGCAGATGCCCAGAGTTCATGTAGGGAGCAGAAGGTCTACGGGGCAGCAACTATGGAGCTGGCTCAGGTCTTGGTTTGGTGAGTTGTGCACCGTGGTCTGAGAAAGAAGGTCCCTATCTGTGTTCTCTTCCATCCCCAGGGACTCTGGCTTATTATTCCTGCCTCCTCCTCCTTTCTTAACCTACTCATACCAAGCCCCAGCTCATGGGTCCAATCCTTTCACTTTTCATACACGTCTGGCAAACATGCACTAACTTACCCTGCACCCGGATCTCCAGCTTGGAGCTCTGTTTCCAAACTTGGTTGTCCTCAGTGGCTACTTCACACCAGTAGGACCCAGAGTGAGCCTCTGAAGCTCTGGGGATCTGGAATTCTGGGGAGAGGCCCCTGCTGCGCACTGTCCTGCTGTCCTTGTAGAAGGAGTAGAAGAGGCGGGCGGTTGACCTCTGCAAGGGCAGTTTTGTCTGACAGCTCAGGGTCACTGGATCCCCTTCTTGGGGCTCAGTGGAAGGGGTGGCTCTGAGAAGTGGGGCTGGAAACAGTTCTGGGGGAGAGAGAGATGAGAAAGAAGAGCTCAGACATCTACATTCAAGTGGACCTATGCCAGGCAAAGAACCAGGCACACTTTCTGCCCCCTATTTCCATCAGGAATGAACACTCTTAGCAAAGCTGCCTCTGAACCTTTCAAATCTTCTCTCTCTTCAGCTAGACAAGATTAGAAAATACCCAGAGATGGGCAAATCTGACAATAGTCCAGATGCCCAATCAGTGAACATTGGGAAGCATGAATCTGTAGGATAGAGCTGTGGGAAGCATCCTGGACATGGAGAGGGCTGAATGACTTGAGAATGCAATGCTGAGATGCTGCCCCTCCTGAAACCCAACTTGGGCATTTGCCAGCAATCTGTTCCTTAACCTTCAGTGATCTTGCCACCTCCAGTGAAAGACAGTCTTGGTCCCTCTGTCTCTCCCCACCTGCCCCTACCATAATGACATTCCCTTCAGCTCTCACCTTGGACCTTGATGGCCACGGGAGATGCTGTTTCTGGGCTCCCAGGACCAGGGCTCCTGAAGATGCCACTGCAGTGATAGTGCCCGCTGTCAGCCTCTCGCACCACGGCGATGGAGAATTCCCTCTTAGGTCCAGGGGGACCCATTGCTGAGCCATCTCGGTAGAAGGTCACCTGGGTCAGTGGCCAGTCTTGCCAGGCCTGGCAGCGTAGAATCAGTGGGTCTCCTTCGAATATAGGGCTGACTGGACCTTGAAGGATCAGCCAGTCTGTGGCCCAAAGCAAGAGTTGAGTGTGACCCACTGCCTTCCTTGGGAGTTCCCCGTGCTACCCACACAGACTCCCCTCTAAGCTTTCTCTGAGAGTCCAGGTAATTCTTGCCCTAATTGGGAAAGTAGAACAACTTCTTTAGGGCCTGAGACTGAGGGAACCTTCGCTCTTATGGGCTAAATATGGGGAAGAAGGCACAGTAGTCTCCCCTTAACCACAGTTTTGTTTTCTATGGTCAACTGCAGTCCAGAAGCAAATGATCCTCCTTCTAATATATCATCAGAAGATCAATAGTAGCCTAACACTACATCACAATGCCTATGTCATTCCCCTCACTTAACTTATCAAGTAGGCATTTATCATCTCACATCATCACAAGATAGGTAAGTATTAGTACAATAAGGTATTTCGAGAGAGGGAGAGACCATTCTTATAACTTTGACCAAGTACATTGTTATAACTATTCTATTAATAGGTATTGTTGTTAATCCCTTACTGATCTCTTACTGTGCCTAATTTATATTTATCATAGGTATAGATGTATAGAAAAAACAGTACATTTAGGCTTTGGTACTCTTCGCAGTTTCAGGCATCCATTGGAGGTTTTGGAACATATCCTCCATGAATAAGGTGTGGGGGGAGCTACTGTATCTCATCCCATGGCCAGTTTCCTAGAGGCACCTTCCTGAGTGGGCTGGCGGGCTAACCAGGCAGGTTTGGGAAATGGAAGAAAGAGAAGGCCTGCACGAGGCAGTCTTTCCCGAGACCTCACCGTAAGACACAATCAGATGGAAGGGTTTACTGAAAGTGTAGCCCTTGACCTGGAAGTCAACTTCCCTTGGGGCCATCGGGTCCTCTTGGGTATCGCAGCTGCTGTCCTGGGTCCTGACCGGTCCTTCACATTGCAGCATTTCGAAGCTGGCAGCTGAGGAGGGCATGGTTTGAGAACCAGAAAACAATGTTGTGACTTGGAGGAAGAAGACAGAAAACTACCCTCCACAAGGGAATCTCTGGGGGAATCATCCTTTTTAGAGTGAAAAGGGGAAGACGCCAAAACCCATTTGGGTCTCTTGACCCAATACTTTTGACTTGATTCACTGGCTTTCCAGTGCTCTCAGTGAATGCACTTTGGTATGGGGAAGAGGGCAGGGAGAGAATGGCAGAATGTGAACTCACCAGCATGACATCCAGCTGATGGTGCAGGAAACCAGAGGCCAAAGGCAACGATGACCCCAGAGCAGGCAGACGCAGGACACAAGGGAAAGAGAGATGATCAGATTTTAACAGTTACTGGGAGGTGTTTAATGTATGCCACACACTGCGAGGCACGTGTACACATGATTTTACTTAGTCTTGACAAGATTTCTAGGTATGAGATTTCACACCCAATTTTATGTAAAGTTAGGAGAAACAGGCCTAGTTCAATAAGTTACCCAAAATTTCAAAAGGGAGTAGCGAATGAAGCAAAAAAGAAAGGTTGTCTGAGTCCAAAATCAGCTTTCTTTTTACTTCACTGTTTAGACTTGATCAGCTGTAGGTCTCAGATCATACTTGGGGTTTCCTTCCAGATTTTCATTTTCTCAAAATTCCCTTGGCTCTTCATCCATGAATATATTATCTACCAATTAGCTTTCAGTACCTAGAGGTGTCTCTTCCTGCCTTGCTACTTCCTTTCAGGTCTTCATTTTTCAGCCATCTCTACCTAGATGTCCACTGTCCCTTGAACGTCTCATGGCAACTGTAGAGCCCTTCCAATGTACTTCTCTCTACTCCAAACCTCTGTTCCCAGTCTGTACTGGTAACTACGGAACAATTCTTTCTTTGCTTCCAGGTTAAAACTTAGAGTTAAGGATTTCTCACTGCTTCTCCTCAATCTATCTCTTAGCTCCATGGTTGAGTCAGACAAGGTAATTTCCATTCTTCCCATTTTCATGACTGCTTCTTGTCCCTTAATCCCTCACCCCTTCTTCCAGCCCCATGACTATTCACATATACTCAATTCTTCACTCTATTCTTTCCTGACGCACTTGCCTTTGTTTCACTCCCAAAGGCCCCAAACTCTTTTTTGACTTTGTAACTTCCCCTAGCAAGGCCCCTTTCCACTTCCTAATTCTCATCACATCAGTACCAGGTGTTTTCTTTAGATCCTCCTTCAGCTCCCCTCACCACCCTGCTGCTACATTTTTCAGTTCCTCTGCTATCATTCAACTAGACTCAGCCTCCACTCTTTTTTGAAAATGAACTTGTGGATTGCTAGGCACTTTCACTCAATAAATTATGTGGTAGGTATTAGTCTTATTTTGTGAATAAGAAAATGGAATTAGAGGGGTGCCTGGGTGGCTCAGTTGGTGAAATGTCTGCCTTTGGCTCAGATCATGATCCCAGGGTCCTGGGACTGAGATCTGCATCAGGCTCCCTGCTCAGTGGGGATCCTGCTTCTCCCTTTCCCTCTCCCTCTCGCTCTCCCCCTTCCCCTCCCCAGCTTGTGCTCACTACCCCTCTCTCTCAAATACATAAATAAATAAAATCTTTAAAAAAAATGGAATTAGAGATATAAAAAGTGAATTTTCCAAGGTGACGTAGAGCTAGTTAATAGGAGAACAGCTTGAAACCAGAGAGTCTGGAGTTCTTGCCACAATACCACTGCCGTATCTTCATACAGTCACCCAGTCCTGTTTCTACTTCAATAAAATGATTCACCAAATTTTTTGTGCAGGGATAATACAGATGCTAAAAATTCAAACATAAATTTGACAAGGTTAAAAAACAAACAAACAAAAAAACAACAAAAGTAAAAACAAACAAGCAAAGCAAAAACAAAACAGAAAAACAAAAAAATTGTCCCTGTCTACAAGTAAGTCAGGTTAGTGGATAGTACAGTTGCATAAGGAGATTATTTCAGCATGAGGAGGAAAGTAATAAAAAGAACATACAGCCACTGGGGCAGAAAGAAGAGTTCAAAGAAGCTTCCCTGGGGAAGATGCCACCTATGCAGAATTTTCAGGGGATGCCTAAAAGTTTGTGAGTGAGAGGGAATGGGGGCCATGGAAAGAGCACACTTCAAGCAGAGGTAGCAGTATGAGTAAAGATTGGAGATGGGTAAGAATCTGGTATGTGAGTAGATAAATACAAGCCAGTGGGGGGGTTGTTACAGCAATAATATGCAGGGTTCCCAGGATAACTAACAGAGGCTGCAGAAATTAAATAGGAACCAAGCTATGGTAGGCCCTGTGTGCATTGGCTACAGAGCGCAGAATCCATTTCAAGGGCACAAGGCTGAGACATGGAGGTTAGTCAGGAAATTACCGGACTATCCAGAGTCTGCAATGATGAGGGCTTTTCCTTGTATACTATTAGTTCTGTTTCAAGGAAGGGACTGTCTCTAAGAACAGTTTAGAAGGTACACTTTGCCAAACTTGCTGATTGATCATATGCAGAGGATGAAGAGGAAGGAATCTAGGTGTTCTCCCAAGTTTTTGGCCTCTGTGCCTGGATGGATGCCATGAATTGAGACAGACACAGCAAAAGATGAAATTAGGGAGAGGTGGGGGCCAAGAGGACAGACGAGTTCAGCTCTGGTAATATTGTGCTGAGATACCTGTGAAACATGCAGGTAGATATGTCTTGTGCAAAGTTGGATCTTCGACTGTGAAACTCAAAAGCACAATTAGGGTTGGCGATATGACTTTCGACTCTTAAGTAGTTGTAGTGGTAAAAATGATACAGATAAATGAACTCACTAAGGAGATTGTGTAAAGAGTAAAGGGTAAGGAGGCAGGAATGCAACAATAGAAAACACCAGTCTTTAAGGGGAATAGAATAGAAGCCACCAAAGGGACAAAGACAAGTATATCGAGTCCGAGGAGAAAATGGCACATGGAAGTCAGGCAAGCAGAGAATGCCGACAAAGAATAAGTGACCAACACTGCCCAGTGCAGCCAAGAAGTCCAGCAGCAGAAGAACTAAAGGATGGGCAATGGCACAGTCAATACGAAAGTCATTGCACCCTAGGCAAAACTGTTTCCAGTGGAAGTCAGACTGGGAGCACTGAGGAAGTGAGAAGTGAGGAAGTGGAAAAAGCAAGTGCAAACTACTCTTTCAAGAAGTTTGAGAAAAAGAAGGAAAAGGGTTGAGATGGTAGCTAAACAAGATATCACAGTCAAGGACACTTTAAGAATGGAAAAGGCTTGAAGATTTTTATATTCAGAAAGAGCCATTCAATCCATCACACCAGACTTTTTAATATCTATCCTTCCTTTCCCACCTGCACTTTGCTTCTTTGGGCCAAAGTCAGTCCATGTATCTTTCCATTGATCAAAGTCAGGCATATCTCCAGTCCCACACCAATGTTCAAACATATCACTTACCCAGGAGCATCTGTACTGTCCAGAGCATTGTAAGAGAAAAGTAGAGGACCCCAGCTGTGAGGACAGAGCCCAGCTTCATGGTGACTGTGTTTAGGTCTCCTGCAGCCTCCAACGTGCTGATTTTCATCAACGTGAAACCTCTCAAATTAGAAAAGAGGAAGTAATCTAACTGTCTCATCTCCTTGCATCTGGGGCCTATTTTCAACTTTGTGATTGGCTTTCATCGGTCAGATTTGGCTAGGCTGGCCCCAGAATCATCTACACCCTTAGGGTTGTGGATGAAATAGCAACACTCTCAATTGTTCAAGAACTCCCCCATAGAGCTCAGAGACCTTCCAAAGCACATAATTGTCTGATATCCTTCTGGACTTCATGACACCCTGGGAAGGGCCAGTGCAACAATCCTTCATTTCATTGGTGTAGCGGCTGGGGACAAGAGGCAGGAAACTGCTTGAAGGCAACACGGAAATTCACTGGGAGAACAACAATGAGAATTCATGCGTCCTGCCCTATCTTGCTCCAAGGCGTCCATGTTTCTAGTGACCAGACTATCAGAGGGGGAAGTAGGTTGGCAATGGCACTCGATCAGATATCGGATTAGTCCTTTGGGGGCTCCAACCATCCAACGCCCACACAAATTTGTACGCAAATTTCTCTAGACTCATGCCTCAGCTCTCTGTTTCTGCAGCAAGACTAAGGCTATTCAGTCTCAGAGGAAATCTGAGTATGGGGTAGAGAGAGTCCCCTGGGAAAGAGGAGAGGAAAGAAGAAAATTGACTTCCAGAGGACACAGAAGCACACCCAGGGCTCAGGCTCAGGGCCAAAGCTTGAGCCACTGATCCCGAGGAAATTAGAGACAGGAGGCATCTGATAGCTGGAGAAACCTAAGGAGACTCAGGAATAAGGGTGATATGGAGGCTATAGCATCTCTCTTTGGCTCCAGGTGGCCTTATGGGGGCCATTGTCTTTGCCTCTGAACGTTTGCTGCTGGATCGAGGTCTCCTTAATGGCAAGGCTCACACTTCTTGTCCCAGGTACCACACTCTTTACCCTTCCCCATCACAACACTCACCATGAGATGAAACAAGTCATCAGAAATGGGAGAAAGCAGTCCTGCTTGAAGGCAGAGGGAGGGCCAGCATGACCCTTCAGCTGTGCAAAAACCACAGGTCAGAGCAGACATATTAGCACCATGGGCATGAGAGAACAGATATTTCTTAATCTAAAATAAGCGTTTAGAATAAATTTTCCATTATCTGAGAGGCGTATATTTTTGTGCAGGTGGCCCCAGGGAATCCAGAGGGGGTTGAATATGGGTGTGGGGAGAGTCAGTGAGGCAGTAAGTCTTGCAGCTGACGTGATGTGAAAGACCCAGCAGCCACAGAAGAGGAAGACAATTCTTGGCCAGACTTAATCAAAATTAAGAAAATGAAATGTGTTTATATGGACCTCTACTCCTAACACTCCCTAGAACAGAGTCTCAAGGTTAGATAGGTCTTCATGGGGCTTCTAAACCAACCACAAAAATCTTTCCCTTCTCACGACGCCCACACTATCATACCTGGATAGAGACCCTCTTCCATACCACCTGCATCAACTCACAAGATCTCAATATGAGAAGCAAGAAGGCCTCTGAAGACATGGGGTGAAGTTATCATATCCCTCACACTTAAATTCCTACTAAGGCCTCTGGGAAGTTTTACTCACTTGAAGCCTGATCAATGAACAATTTAGAGTAGGAGAAAAAGGCAACCTTGGGCCTTGCTATGTGCTTATGAAGACTGAAATCCAGTTCACTGAGTCAGCTCCGCCATCAAGATTATCCCAGAATCCTCTTGTGGAGATGGGGCAAGTCCCTGACTTCATCCCATTCCAACACCATCCCAACATCATAGGTTAGTGGCTGTTACCATTCCTAGCTGCACCTGGCTTGTCATCAGTGGGCTGATACTTATTTTTCCTTTGTTTTTACTTTTATCTTTATTTTATTTTTAAAGATTTTATTTATTTATTTGACAGAGAGAGAGATCACAAGTAGGCAGACAGGCAGGCAGAGAGAGGAGGAAGCAGGCTCCCTGCCGAGCAGAGAGCCCGATGCGGGGCTCGATCCCAGGACCCTGAGATCATGAACTGAGCCGAAGGCAGAGGCTTCAACCCACTGAGCCACCCAGGCTCCCCTTTGTTTTTAATTGAGTAAAGATATTCATCAAAGATGTGAAGGTTTAAAGAAAAATGGTACAATATGCAGTTTTGTGCCCTCACCCTCTTGAAGAAATAGAGTGATACCATTATCCTGGAAGTACAGTGCGGGTCCCTTCTGATGACATTCTCTTCCTTCCCCACAACCCTGATCTTGTATTTATTGCCCCTCTTTATTTTATAGTTGCAATAATTTAGTACTTTTGAACCTTTAATAAATAGAATCATATTATATTTATTGTTCTGAGACTTGCTTTCTTCTTTTTTCTTGTGAATTTCTTTTATTAGCCTTTTGCTTGGTCCTTAACTATTTTTATCTGCCATCCTTTCAGGTCAGGTGTGTGTGTGTGTGTGTGTGTGTGTGTGGAGGACGTTTAAACACAATTTTTTAAGAGTAGTTTTAGGGGCACCTGGGTGGCTCAGCGGGTTGAGCTTCTGCCTTCGGCTCAGGTCATGATCTCAGGGTCCTGGGATGGAGCCCCGCATGGGGCTCTCTGCTCAGCGGGGAGCCTGCTTCCCCCCTCTTTCTCTGCCTGCCTCTCTGCCTACTTGTGATCTCATTCTCTGTCGAATAAATAAACAGAATCTTTAAAAAAAATAAAATAAATAAAATTTTTAAAAAAAGAGTAGTTTTAGATTCACAGCAAAATTGAGGGGAAAGCGTAGAGAGTGCCCATGTACCCCTTACCCCTACACACCCACAACCTCTGTCATTACTAACATTCTCCCAAGAGTGGTACATTTGTTACAGTCGATGAACCTGCACTGACACATTATCAT
>CM052814.1:6519535-6538545 GCA_028533885.1 Nasua narica | reverse complement strand
CATCGGGCTCCTTGCTCGGCGGGGAGCCTGCTCCTCTCTCTGCCTCTGCCTGCCTCTCTGCCTGCTTGTGTTCTCTCTCTGTTAAAATAAATAAATAAAATCTTTTAAAAAAAATAAAAAAATAAAAATAAAAGATAAATAGAAGTGGTCAAGATGGTTGCCTCTCAGAATGATTAAGCTAAGTAGGTTATGGTGGGTGATTCCTCGTTCTAGCAATCAATTTAAGAATGTATGTTACTTAGTCCTGACAAATATGATATGGCAAGATTTCTAGAGAAAGTTTCAACATTCATTTTTTTTTTTAAGATTTTTGTTTATTCATTTGAAAGAGGGAGAGAGGGAGAGAGCATGAGATGGGGGAGGGTCAAAGAGAGAAGCAGACTTCCCCATGAGCAGGGAGCCCGATATGGTACTCAATGCTGGGACTCCAGGATCATGACCTGAGATGAAGGCACTCACTTAACCAACTGAGCCCCCAGGTGCCCCAAGATTCAACAGTCTTAAGAAAGAGACACATAGAAGGGATAGTCCCTTTCTTTCTCTAGATTTTTGGGTATGATGCTCAGAGCTGCTATAATCATCTTGCTGCTAGCCCAAGGACAGTGCCCAGAGAGTTGCAGAAAACTGAACCCAGAGTCTTGAGGTACTAGAGACATCCTGTCTCTGGACTTTTTGTTATGTGAGATAATACATTTCCTTATTGTTTAAGCCAATTTGAATCATGCTTTCCTGTTTTTTCCAGTTGAAATCATCTAACTGATAGAAGAAAGAAAGCCCAAAAGCTAGGTATGAGAGAGGGGAATGTATGTATAGACACATAAATTATTACCAAAAAGTAGAAAAAAATATAGTGTTCAGTGACATACCAGTAAAATGGATGACTTGTCAAACTTGACTCCAAAAGAGATGGAAAAGCCCGATGAGACTGAAAATGACAGGACACAGAAGTTTGTCAAAGATCTATCTAAGCTGCTATCCCTAAAAAGGTATCAACCCCATAGGATATTATAGGATATTAGAGGAGGAGTCTATCAACTTAAATTATCTACTATATGGGGAAGCTGACAGACCTTAGAGACTACAAGAAACAGGGGAGATTTAAGAATGTAGGAAGTTGGCCTCATCCAGGCAGTGCCATTGGGATGAAGGAACTTCACCTGCCTTCAGTCGAATATGTTCCAGATTGAAATTCTAGGGAAACAGCACCTACTTGACCAGGTTGGGTGCACGCTCTCCCCTGGAATCAGGTTTGAAGTCCGCCCACCTACCCACATCAACTGAGAGAAGCAGTTGAGCTCTTTTGCCAAAGCAAAATCAGTCTTTGTTACGAAAATCAGGGGAAATTCACACTGGGTAAGGAACACTAACAGAGTCCATTCTAATCTGATCGGCAAAAATTAAAAATTTGAAGTGCCCAACGTTGACAACGGTGTCAGAAAATGGGCACTCTAATATACTTTGGGAGGACACATAAGCTGCCTTTTTAGAGATAACAGGAGAGTATCCTTTAAGCCAATGATTCTACTTTAGGAATTTATCCTTCAGAAATAGTCACACGTGCTGTCAAAGATATCATCCAAAAAAGTTATTTATTGCACCATTGTGTACAATGCTGACCAATTGGTGACATTTAAAGTGTTGGTTAAATAAAATATGGTATAGTATTTGTACTATGGGATCCTATATAACCCTCAAAATGGAAAAAAAGTTCCAGGAGGGTGGGGAAGAGAAATGAAACAAGATGGAATGGGGAAGGAGACAAACCGTAAGAGACTCCTAAACTCACAAAACAAACTAAGGGTTGCTGGGAGGTGGGGGGGGAGGGTTATGGACATTGGGAAGGGTATGTGCTATGGCAAATGCTGTGAAATGTGTAAGCCTGATGATTCACAGACATGTACCCTAATTTATTAACATTATATAACATTAATATAATATTATATTAACATTAATAATAAATTATTATTAACATTATAAATTAACGTTAACATTATATATAAATTAACATTATATGTTAATAAAAAATTTTTAAAAAAAAGTTCCATGGAAAGAGCTCCATTATATATTGCTAATCAAAAGAAACCAACTGCAAAAGCATATGTTAAGTATGGTCCCACTTATGGTCTATAAAAAACCATAAATACGTGTTAGATGCATACCAAAAAGTCCAGAACCAAATCCACACCAAATGTTCAATAGCAGCTACCCGTAGAAAAGGGAACAAGACCGGGTGCAGTGAAAGGGAACATTCACTTTAACTTCTTTATATTTCTGCAGTGTTTGAGCTACGTGCTTACAGTGAACATGAGTTTCTCTCTACCTGTTTATGAACATGTAAAAATATGTGATCCAAATTTAAAATGCATTCACCTATTGCTACTGAGAGGATCACCGACTGACACCCTTTAAATGTTAACATTAGTTGTGGTTTATAGGCTTATAGGTGATCTTAATTCTATCCTTTGCTTATCTGTATTTTAATTTTATAAAAAGAATATTAGCATAGTAAAATAATTTACCTAGAAATCTTTATTTCCTTTTGGACACAAGTGGCTACCATGTAATTTATAAATAGATATACATTATTACTATAAAAATGGGCAAGAATATGTGAACAGGAAAATCACAAAAGAAGAAACACGAATGGTTCATGCTCTGAAACTCTCTAGTTCTATAGTTTGGCATAAAGTAAATCCTCAATAACCTAGTAATCGTATTACTACTATTCCTTATTATAACAATAGGTGAGTGTGAAATCTGATTGTGGGACTATAAAATGTGAGTATCATGGGGTGGGTGAGCCACCTGGGTGACTCAGTCTGTTGAGCATCCAATTCTATTTTGGTTCAGGTGATGATCTCAGGGTCGTGAGATCAATCCCTGCATCAGGCTCCGCACTGGGCCTGGAGCCTGCCTAAGATTCTCTCTCCCTCTCCCCCTTTCCTTCCCCTACCCTGTTCACATGCACACAGGTTCTTGCTCTCTCTCTCTCTCTCTCTCTATATATATATATATAATAAAATAAAATAAAATGTCAGTATCATAGAAAGCCATGGGAACTATAGAGGAAAGGAAGCTGCTAAATTCTGAATGCAAGAATGCTGCACAATGAAGCCGTGAGAGAGTCCCAGGAAAACAAGGCCTCTCCAAGGGCACCCACCAAACCCCCAGAGAAGCTGTCAGTCATGTTTTTAACCTGCCAGGATGGTTTCCCTGAGAAGGTCACATCCTTCCAGTAAATACAGGAGAACAGCAGGGGCAGGAAGAGTTTACAATCTCCACAAGGACTCCTCTGAAGCTTGGCTTCCTGAGAATTGGTGTTGCCAAACAAAGGGATTGTTCTCTTTGCCATGGGAGGAAGAGGAAGAGGACGGGGAAACCAGAAGACCATTTTTAAAGAAGAGTATTCAGTTTTAAGAAGAGGACACTCACTGCACCCTCTAAATCTTCCCTCTCCTCCACCTCTGACCCATTACAAGCTTCCCAAGATCTTTATCCTTGAAAAGAAACAGGTCAGTCCACACTCCAACCAATACAGCTTTTGAAAGGTAAAGGGGATGTCGTTTTTCTAGCATTTTATTATAAAAGTAATACATGGTCTGTACAGAAAAGAGTCTTGATGGCGAGAAGTGCTGAGACACAAAAGGAACAAGGACAGTCAGTCATCTGGGACCACATTGTCTGTGACTTTTAGGACAGAGAGCTTCGGGATTCGTGCAGATGTCCCTGGAAAGGTCCTTCTCCTCCTTTGGAACTGTGGCATCCTCTTGTCCTCCCTAAGGGGAACTCGGGCCAGGCGTCCTGACCTCTCTGATTCTCTTTCCCCGGTCGCAGGCAAGACAATGGAGACTAAATTTGGTTCTGGTAATCGGAGGCTTCTGCTTCTTCCTCCGGGTGCAAGAGAAGTGAGTAGGTGATGGTATTCTCATCCTAGAGGATGCAGAAGGGAGCGGTCACAGGAATGAAGGCAGCAGAGGTGGAGGGGAAGGAGGAGATGGCTGGGGTGTCTCACCTCAATTTTGGCAGCCTCTTCAGTATCAGTGACATTGGCTGTGGGCAGGAAGAGCAGAAGTCAGGGGCGCCTGAGGGCTGGGTCAGGTAAGCGTCTCTCTTCTGCTCAGGTCACGATCTCAGGGTCCTGGGATCGAGCCCTGAGTCTGCTTCACTCTCTTCTTCTGCCCCATCCACACCCAACCCATGTTTGCTCTCTCTCTCTCTCAAATAAATAAATAAAATCTTTTTAAAAATAAACAAATTAGAACAGAGATCAGCCAGGGCACAGTAACAGAGAAGGGTCCAGCACACTGCAGTGGCCGCTGGGGAACGAAGGCCCCAACCAGACACAAAACAAGGACCCGCAGGCCAAGTTCACTGCCCAAACTCAGCCTCCGCTCCTGGCCACATGGGCAGAGGGAGGCCCTCATCTGTGCTGCATGCTTTTCGGAGAACTGCTGACTTTTTCTAGAAGCCAACCGGCCAGCTTTAGGGATGGGAGATACTGGGGAAGAGATGGGGGGATGTTCAGTATCCCAAGGAGGTCAAGACCAGATTTTTGCCAGCCACGGTCTTCAGGGAGAGAAGACTGGGGCCACTTCCGCACTGGCCCGATGCGGCGGGTCCTCGGGGGTCCTTTGAAGAACTTGAGGCTCCGTGACATTGAAGCGGAAGGAAGCACAACAGTGAAAGCGAGGGAGGGAAAGAGGGAAGCAAGCCAACAAGCCAGGACTTTCCCTGGTAAATAGCAAAAACGCACCAAATCCCCACATGTTTTTTGCCAGTAAACTCACTTTGCCAGTATGAAAAGCAGTCTCAGTATCCGCAAAGCAGCCTTCCTTAGGCAGGGGGGCGGCATGGCGGGGGAGACAATGCTTCCAGTGTCTCCACTCGCCCCCGCACACAGAGAGTCTCTGTTTGCCGTGCTCCAGATTCTGGAACAAAGCACCCCCTGAATTCTCCTTCCAATGCATTTCTCGACGATCCCAGCGACCTAGCCGCCGGTGGGAAACCATCGACCCCTGCCTCACTGTGCCGTGAGTGCTGGTGAAATGTATTTGTGCCGGTGGGGCTGTTCCAGGTGTGTTTGGGCTTTTTGCCAGATCTGGCTTGGCCTGGTGCGGGCTCGGGCCGCATCCCATTTGACTCGGCCAGGAGCACCAGGGCCCTGCTCGAAGCCCAGCGGGACGAGTGCCATTGCGCTCAAGCTCTCGAATCTGTTGGTTCCGCTCTGAGGCACACTCCGGCCACCTGACGCAGAGCCCCCGAGGGACTCTTCCCCCTCCGCTGCTGCTGTCCAAGAGCCCCTCAAGAAAGGCCCAGGTTCCCTGGCGCTCTGGCTTAGCTACAGTCAGGTCACCTGGGATACTCCGGCTCCCACCTGCCAGGGCTGGACAGTCACTGACTCTCAGAATGTCAGACCCAGAAGGGCTTTGAGGTCATCAGGCCAATCTGCTCATTTCCTCAGGGAGGTGACTGCACCCCCACGGTGGGGACCGTGCACCTGCTTCCACCTGCTGCTGGTGACAGAGCCGAGGCCGGGCCCATGTTTAATAAACTTGCACACGTGGGCATCAGGGCCAAACTGTGGCCGGCAGTGAAGCCCACGAATGCTCCCAGGCCCCTAGAACTTCCTCCAGCCCGGATGTCCTCATCATGCCCCACCCCTCCCCCATCACTCCCTGAGACAGACATGTCCAGGGATCATTCCAGGAAGAGAGGAGCATCAAGTTCAGGAAAAGAGAGGAGGAGCTTTTCCTTAAAAGCTCCTCCTCTCTTTTCCTCTTAATCCTGTGTGTCTCCGTCTCATGGCTCCTAACCTCTGCCCTGTCTGTGCCCGCTCTGCCGAACCCCACAGATGGGCCCAAATGTCTCTCAGGTCCTGCTGTGGAAACATTCCGGGCATTCCTGGCTCCTCCCCTCTCTCTGTGGCAGGTGGTCCTCTCCCCCTCATCCCCAGTGGGGTCCTCTTCAGGCCCAGGAGTTAGTCTCAGAACCAACCAAGGGATTTGAGCCCCTGCCCTCCTCCCACCGCCCCCTCCCTCTCCTGAGCTCCAGCTGAACTCACACAAGCCACTTCCTGTGGGCTCCAATCCACCTGGCAGCCCCAGGCAGGGCAGCTTGAGCCCCAAACAGGGAACTGCACTCACCTGGTTCCTCAGGGAGGGTCTCTCCCATTTCCCTGTGCTTGGGGTTTCCTAGGGGAGCTACGAGGGGCACAGAGGAGGTTAATAGGGGTACAGGGTGAGGCCTGAGTCCTCAGGCAAGGAAGGGGGTGGGGGGGCAGGAATGAGTTAGAACCAACAGAGACCCATCCCCCGTGGAGATGCCTCCCCTCCTCCCCACTCAAAGCTCTCCAGCCTGGGGCCTGCCCACCCTGTAGGAGGGCCATTCAGTTAATCCTGGGGACCCCCGGGACTGTCAGGCCACTTGGCTGTATCTTTCTCAGGCTTGCTCTGCCTTTTAAAAAGCTCTTTTTCAGGCTCCTGGGTGGCTCAGTCATTAAGCGTCTGCCTTCAACTCAGGTCCTGATCCCAGGGTCCTGGGATTGAGTCGCAGCATCGGGCTCCCTGCTCAATGGGGAGCCTGCTTCTCCCTCTTTCACTCCCCCTGCTTGTGTTCCCTCTCTCACTGTGTCTGTCAAATAAATAAATAAAATCTTAAAAAATAAAAATAAATAAAAAGCTCTTTTTCCTCCCTCTCAGAGTCTCCGTGCATCTCCATATTTACTTATCGTCAGTAACTGAGGGCCTGACTGCGCATCGAAGCCAAAGGGCCTTGTGAGGTATGAGAAGCAGGCTTTTCTCCCTCTCCGGGGCTTGGAGTCTTTTTTCCTCTTATTTCTCTGGGTGTCTTTAGATTTTTCTCTCCAGCAAGCTAGCTTTCCAGGACGATGAACCGTGACAATTTGCTTGTTCGATTTCTAGGGCTCCTCGCCTCCTCTCTCTGCTCCTTCAGGGGAGCACTAAGGGAGAAGGAACTGCTTTCCAAGAGTTGAAGTTCTTCGGGGGCACCCGTCTGTGAACAGACATTTAGTGACCCGGTCTCCCTGCCCGGCAAACCGTGCTCATTGCGGGGACGAGGAGGGGAAGTGAACGAGGACTTACAGGAACTTCCTGCCCCTAGTCTTGCCACCCACTCTGGACCACAGTTTTGTTCTCTAATATGGCCTCCGCGGTCTGCATGGCTCGGCCCTTGCCCGCTTGTCTGCCCCACCTCATCTCTCCTTCCTGCGCCTTGCTGGTTCTGGTTTCCACGCCTCACACCCCTTACCGCTCCCTCTTCGCTCCCCCACTAGCCCCTGTCCCAGCCTCAGTGCTCCTCCTCCCCGTGCCTTGGCCCCCACGCTTGCGATGCTCTTCCAGGCCTTTCTGCCGGACTGACGGCTGCCCTCCAACTCGTCCCCTCCGTCAAAACAGCGGCTCTCTCGTGGGCTGAGCGCTCAGCCCCGCTCAACCCCGTACCATCCTGCGAGGTAGGTCTTACTAGTGCCCTTATTTTCCAGATGAAGCAATACGGGCACAGAGACAGTGAAGAATTCACCCAAGGTCACACAGCTGGTGAGCTGTGGAGCTGTGATTTAACCCCGGGGGGACCCGCCGCCCCCACCCACGTGTGTGTTCCTGTCGCTACAAACACCACTGCCTCCTGCAAGCTTCTCTAACCGCTCGAGCTGTGCTGTGACACGTGGGCTCATGTCCCCTCCACCCGCCATCACAGCCTCTGTGACCGACTATGGCTTTCATCCCACCTAAATCTGATGATTTACTTGTCCTGTCTTCCCCGCCGCACTGGGAGCCCCTGGAGAGCAGGGACTGGACTTCTCATCATCCGGGGTGCCTAGCACGGCGCTCGACCCACAAGCAAGTTTTTTCAAGCCTTGTTGAATAAATGCACGAACGCGGCTCGGTCGGTTAAGCGTCTGCCTTCGGCTCAAGTCTCGATCCTGGGCTCGCCGCTCCACGGGGAGCCTGCCTCTGATTCTCTCTCTGTGTCTCTGTCTCTCATGAATAAATACATAACATCTTTTAAAAATAAATAAGCAAATGAATGAATGAATAAAATATGGGGCTACATCCAAACTATGAGGACTCTCTGAGCCCAAAGAGGAGGGTCCTGATGATGGCTGGGGTTAGAGCCTTGGCCAAGTAGGAACTGACAGACAGCAAGAGGAACCCAGAGGAGCCACAAACCTGAAGTTTGCTTCTGCCGGAGGCGGAACCAGGCCACGGCGGCAGCGAGGATGGCCACTGCAGCTGAGCTGGCCACTGCAGCCACAACTGTCATCACCACCGAGGAGTCGCTCCAGTACGATCCTGGGGGAGACAGACCTCAGGACACACGGCCCTCTCCCACATCCCACGCTGTGCCCCAGGGCTTCTCCCCGGGAGCTGCTTTGTGTCTGGGTCCCTGGTTCCTTGTCTGGGTCCCCCCCACCAGCTGCGCAGACAGCACTGCGGCTGGGCATGTGCCTCCCCCTCACAGGTGTCTCGGCTCATCCAATAAAGGCCGACTACTGAGTGTGTGGGGGCCGAGCTCCCAGAGAGAAGGGAGGGGGGCCCAAAGCCTCCCCTAGTTGGAGGCTCCGACACTGGATCCCACAAGGCCTTGAACTGTCAGGGACAAGTCGTGCCTTGGAGAATGAATGGGCACAACATGTGACCTGACTCGGAGGGCCCCACGCTCCAGCCCCTCCTGCTGCCCACGGCCAACATTCGTCACGGCCCCACGTGCGTGCGCTCCGGCGTTTCTCAGATGGCCAAGGAGGCCCCCACAGCCTTCGCCGCGACTGCCCACCCCCGCCCCGTCCTCCTTCGGCCGTCCTGACGCAGTTCCCACCTTGGACGGTGATGGCCACAGGCTGGGAGAGGCGCAGCATCTGGCCGATGATCCCCGTGCAGTGGTAGCTGCCGCTGTGACTGAGGTTGGCTTCCGGGATGAAGAATGTGGAATTGAGAGACGAGAACCGCTTGGATTTTCCGTCCTGGAAGAAGGTGATCTTGTACAGAGGCAGGTTCTTCCAGCTGTGGCACCTCAGCACGATGGGCTCCCCCTTCTGGAACACCAGGCGCGACGTCTGGAGCAGCAGCCAGTCTGAAAGACACAAAGGGACCCTCGGAGCCGGGCGGTCTTCACCCAACTCTGAGACCACCCTTACCTGCGCAGAGGGCAGAGCTTGATGCCAACGGCCCTCGTGTCCCAGGCCAGCTCCTTTGTTTGGGAGCTCTGTCACCCTGGGCCTCGGCTTCCTCCTCTGTGAAGATGGGGCCATAACACTGCCTGCAGCCTCAGCAGTTTCTGGCACATAGTAGGTGTTCAGGAGAGGCTTGTCTTCTCTTTCCTGTCCTGGGAGAAGGCAGCTGCCACCCCGTCCTGCCCAACGGGCTCACCCCGGGAAGAGAGAGCCCGGGGTGCAGTCTGACCTAGGAGATGACAAGTGAGGGGACACAGCAGAGGCATGTCTTTCGGGAGAGTGAGAGGTCATGGACGTCCAAGAAGTATTGGCTTATTTAACATATGTTGGTAAATGTGGAGTTTTACTTCAGCGGGATCTTTGTCTGAGGTCCTTAGCCTATTGTGTCCTTTTTCTCTCCCAATGTTCGTCCTTTGACTGAGGAAGAAAAAATATGTGGTATGTTTGTTGTGTAGGGAATAAAGCCTAAGGTAGAAATTTGTACTCGTGACCTCAGCCCCCGTGCCCCTTTTCCCTGAAGCTGGAGGCCGGAGCAGAGCTGGGAATGGAAAGAGAGGTAGGGGAGAAGACAGCAGCAGATTCAGGAAGGGGGCACTTGGGGGGCTCAGTCAGTGAAGCGTCTGCCTTCAGCTCAGGTCATGACCCCAGAGTCCTGGGATCGAGCCCCACGTCGGGGGGACTCTACTTCTCCTTCTCCCTCTGTGGCATCCGCCACCCCCGAAGCTCACACTCGCTCTCTCTCGCTCTCTCTCAAATAAATAAATAAAATCTTGGGGAAAAAAAAAGAATTAGAAGGGAGTGGGGTTGGGGGGCGGGGTGCAGGAGGAATGACAAGGCCGATCCAGTCTCCGCACTGGCTGGGGACGCGGCCGGCCACGGATGCAGGAGGAGATGCTCGATACCAAGGGAGCGAGTGACAACACAGAGAAAAGTCAGCCGAAAATTGTAAAGCGTTGAAAAATACAGTAGAACCCAGAGAAAATACCAATGTTGCCTCGTAGCACCAACAACTGATTCCGGCACCTCGGTCCCTGCCTGGGGGTCCCCACCACAGAAGACCTACGCGGCTCGAGTGGTTCTCTCTTCCCTGCAGAGTCTCTGCGGCTACCAGGTGATAACCTGGATAATGGGGAGTATCTGCCTTCGGCTGGTCAGTGCAAGGGGCCACCCTAGCTCTCCTTGAGGATATTTGTCGTGGTGCAGATCTTAAAGGCCGGGGCAGCTTCCTGTTCGCAGCACCCACGAGAGGTTCTTCAAGTAATCAGAGGGCCTTCCCATCCATCTGGGAACGAACCTCCTCTGCGATCTCCTAGAAGCCTTGTAGAGAAGCGATAATGCCCACATCTTCACATGTCAGTGGCTACACGGGGACTCAGTCTCAGGGGTGGGATGCCCTCCCCTCCTTGCCTTCCTGGGGGGGCAGGGACACAGATGTCGGACCTCAGGCACCTCCCTCCGGGCCTGTCACTTCCTGCTTCGTGGAGAGGGTGGGGGCGACAGGCCCGCCTTGTGCTTTTGAGGAAAACGTAGGTGTCCCGGGAGGGAAAGGGCCTACGTGCTTGAAGAGTGACAATGACAAAATTTATTAGAGTCGCATGGTGGCTCTTCTTTACGGAGAAGCTACTTTTTGCCAGAAGCTTTTTAAAATCATTCACTTGTTTAGCAAACATTTATTAAGCCCTACACTAGTCAGGGGCTGGAAATGCAAACACAGTTAAAACATAACTTCCAGGGGGCGCCTGGGTGGCTCAGTCAGTTAAAGCCTTTGCCTTCAGCTCAGGTCATGGTCTCAGGGTCCTGGGATCGAGCCCCGCATCAGGCTTTCTGCTCAGCAGGGAGCCTGCTTCTTTCTCTCTCTGCCTGCTTCTCTGCCTACTTGTGATCTCTCTCTCTCTCTGTCAAATAAGTAAATAAAATATTTAACAACAACAACAACTCGCAGGGAGCGCCTGGGTGGTTCAGTCGGTTAAGCCTCCAACTCTTGGTTTTGGCTCAGGTCATGAGCTCAGGGCTGTGAGATGGAGCCCTGGTCAGGTTCTGTGCTGCATATGGAGCCTGCTTGAGATTCTCTCTCTCCTGCTCCCTCTGCCCCTCCCTCCCTCTCCCTCTCTAATGGGAAAAAAGATCAGCAGCTGTTCAGTTCAAATTGCCTGGAGGGCAGGGAGATGCTGATTCCCACCTGGGGAGGGACGCATTAATACCCATGAGCAGACAAGGAATCAAGTCCAAGGGCAGCTGAATCACCACATTCCCACGGCTAGTGGTGTCCAGGCCGAAGACCCAGTTGTGGTCTGTCTATGCTTCGTGATGGCTACAAAAATGGGTTTTTAGGCAGTCAGAATTTCCTTCTGCTTCTCTCATACCCTACGTGCCTGTCTGTAGCCTTGTGACCTTCTTGCTCCGTCAGGACTGAGGCAAAACAACCTGTTCTGAGGAGTCTCTTAGGACCGTCCACCACCACCACACACACTAAGCAAAAGGGGTGGGTGAAAAGGGAAGTGAGTGGACGAAAACATCTTCCAACAACTCACAGCCCTGCTTCCCAGGAACCAGGCTACCCACCCTTCCCTAAAAACCTCTGCCATGTAAGCACATTTCATCTTTCCTTATTCTCCCAGACCCTCCCGGGGCCCTTCCTCCACTGACCGGAAGTCACGTCCAGATGCACGGGGTCACTGAGGCTGGTCTGGTCCGTCTGACACCTGTACTCCCCACTGTCCTGTGTTTGGGCCTTGAAGCTGTAGTTGGACTGGACCAGGGTTGCGATGGAGCTCCCATTATGGAACCACTGGGTGGCGTGGGCTGCAACGGCACGGTCCCCCAGGCACTTCAGGGTCACGGGGTCCTCCTGGAGCACGTTGACCCATGGGGGCTCGAGGTCCAGCACGGCCTTCGGAAGACCTGCTAAAGGGCAAAGAGAGGAGGAAGCAGGAGGAAAGGAGGCCCGAGAGCTAAGGCAGCCCCCGAGTTTCAGACAGTGAAGCGCTTCTGGTCCTTCTAAGGACATCAAGAGTGGAACCCGGCCCGGTACTGCCATCTAACTGTAGGTGATTCCTCTTACCCATGGGTCCCGCCACAGGGGCCCCCGGGAAGCCAGATCCTCTCGGGGAGCTCGACCGTTCCTCATGAAGAGAGGGCAAGGCAAGAGAAAGGGAAAAGGGACAAAGCAAACAGTAGAAATATGTGTATACCTCACCAGGGAAGCCCTCAGATAGATGCAAGTTGAGGTTTTATCAACATGGGAAGATAACCTTGGCAGATGACGGGATTTCGTGTACAGCTGAGACTGAAAATGTCTGGGTTCTTGATTTTACTGAGAGAGAGGGCGAGTTATTTTCTGTGACAGTATCTGTGACGTCTCCCCTTAACAGAACCAGAAGGACTGAAACACCCCTGCACCGCGCATCCCCGTGGCTGCCTGGGAGGAGGGGAAAGAGAAAGGGGAGAGGGAGAGGGGCAGGCAGGGCATCAGCTTCCTGGCCCCACCCAGGTACTGGGTGACTGGTGAGGTCAGTGCACCTCCAAGCGGGGTGCTGGGAGCAGAGGAAGAGGGTGGCTGGGGGAGGGAGAGGATGTGGGGAGAGTACTTACCAGGTGTCCCAGCAACTAGAGCTGTAAGAGAGAAAGCGAAGATCAGCCCAGAGTTTAGATTTGATGATTCATCATTGTAAGAATCACTTCCAAAAAAAAAAAAAAAATTCCCTCCACGCAAATCCCCTTCACTCCCTTGCCCTTCCCTGACTCTTAAATCCAGCTGTACAGTCCACACCTTTACTCGTCCAGCTGTGTGTTACTAAAATAACCACACAAGCAGGCAGATTGGTGTGTCTATAAATTTGTGGCCACCATATTCAAAAGGACATTGAACTGCCATTCTGACACTTTTCCCTAGTAAATTTGCTCTGCTGTTCTCAACAGCAACACTCACCTTTTCCTTGCTCCCAAAACTTTCCTGTCTTCTGCCTCAATCCCCTCTTGCTTAAAGTGGATGCCTTCCTTCATTCTTCACAGAAAACAAAAGCAATTGGACAGGAAATCTCACACCTTCCCCCAACTCAAATGTCTAACCTGTCTGCCCCTCTGCCCAACTTCCTTTCTTGCTGTTGCCTGAGGAAAGCCTCCCTCCTCCTCTCCAAGGTCAGTCTCCATCCTGGTTAGCAATCGCTATCATCCTCACAAGGATTTCCCTCTCTCTGTTATTCCCATGCTCTTCTGCAGCACCAATTTCTCCTTAGCTGGTTTTTTCCCATCGACATAAGCATATTCCAGATCTTCCATTAAAAAAAAAAAAGCTTCTCCCTTGATCCCACATATAATTCCAAAATTATTTCTCTGCTCCCTTTCATAACCAGATTTCTCAGGGTTTTGTTTTTTTTTCCCACATGGGCTGTGCCCCTTTCTACCCCTTCCAGTCACTGTTTCATTCTCCACAATTTGGGCTCTGTCTTCTGCCAGTCCATTACAACGTTTCTCTCTCATTCTTCCCCAGATAAGTGCACATCTTCACCATCTCCGCAGTCACTCGTGCCTGAAACTGTAAGTCACCTTTATTCCCCACTCTCTCCAAAGCCCCCTCCCCCTTCACCTCAGTGAATCTTGTCGTTTCTGCTTCCGACTCAGGCTTTGAGTCCATCAACTTCGCTCCGTGCCCATGGCCGCCATGCTAGTTTAGCTTTCTCTGCCTCCTAACTCCTCTCCTCATTCCTTTGTCCCTCATAATCCACTTTCCACAGAAAGACTAGAGTTATTTTTAAAATATCAGGTCCAATAATATCTCTCCCCTGCTTAGAAGTCTTCAAGGGCCTTTCTTTGCTCTTGAAATAAAAGTACATATTTAAGAAGCCACATGTGATAAGGGCCCTACTCACCTCTCCCACCACATCTTCAGCTCTTCTTCCCCTACTCATCGAGCTCCCGTAACTCCAGCCCTCTTTAAATTCCTCACACTTGGGGCTTTGTGTATGCAGATCCTCCTCTAGACCTGTTTTCTTTATCTCTTTCAAGTGGCTAGATCCTTGCCTTGCTCCAAGTCCCAGCTCAAGTGTCACCTCCTCAGAAAATACTTTCCTTATCATCCTGTTTATCATCCTCTCTTCTTCCCCACAAATACTGTTCTTATCACAGTATCCTGTTTACATCTTCATGGCCCTCTCCAATTTATATTTATGCCTGTGTGTCTGTTTATTTATTGTTTATATCTCCAAGGAGAATGGAAGCTCAAAGAGGGCAATAGCCATATCAATTTTATTTGCCAGTGCTCTGGAAATCGCTTATTGAATGAGTCTAGGTGGGAGATAAGAGAGACCACAGTTGTATTGACAATAGGATGTGAAGAAGATACACACACAGACACACACACACACACACACACACACACACACACACACACGAGAGAAAATATTTTTTAAAATTTTATTTATTTGGGGGCGCCTGGGGGGCTCAGTGGGTTAAGGCCTCTGCCCTCGGCTCAGGTCATGATCTCAGGGTCCTGGGATCAAGCCCCGCATCGGGCTCTCTGCTCAGCGGGTAGCCTGCTCCCCCCTCTCTCTGTCTGCCTCTGCCTACTTGTGATCTCTCTCTCTGTCAAATAAATAAATAAAATCTTTAAAAAAAATATTTTATTTATTTGTTTGAGAGAGAAAGAGTGAGAGAGAGAGAACTCTGGGTGGGGGGCAGAGGGAGAGGCAGAAGCAGACTCCCTGCTGAGAAGGGAGCCTGGCTTGATCCTGGGACTCCAGGATTACGACCTGAGCCAAAGGCAGATCCTTCACCGACTGAGCCACCCAGGTGCCCCCACATAAGAAAAATTTAAGACGCAAACCTGGGGGAAGCTGGCCCTCGATGAGAGTGAGGGTAATGTGAGTGGATGGCTAAGGAAAAGGTTACTCATGCTCACACAAATGTAAATGTTAGAAAGAGGAGTACATTTGTAAGGGGAAGACAATAAGTTGAGTTTGACTATATTTTGTTTCTAAGCCAGCATATCAGTGTGAGGGTATCCAACCAGCAGGTGGAAACATGAAATTGTTGTTGCCATAAGCAAGAAAGACAGGTTTGGAAGTTTGTTGACATAGAAGTGATAGCTGAAAGCCAGTGTGTGGCAGATTGGCAAGAGGGACAGTGTAGAAAGAAGTAGAACCTAAGAGGAGGGGAAGAGGAGCAACAAGAAAGAGAGGAGAAGAGTAAAGTCATCAGTCATATGCATTCCACACTCAACAAACGGTCATGAATACACGCTCAATAGAGTCGTTGTAAGGCACACAGAGACCTTGTGCTTTAGGTCAGGAAGGCTGTCTTGTTCATTGGTAAATCTCCAAGTCCTAGAACAGGGCTTGTTCATGCATTTATTTAATGTTTAAACAAGGCGGTTCGTGGAATCTGTAGAAAGCAGGAAATGCAGTGTCCATATCGCCTGGCTGTGGGGGAAGATCCACTTGGGGCAATGGGAATGTGGTAAAGAGGGTGGAATGGGGGGGGGCCTTGGTCAGTAGGCAATGGAGCAACCCTGGAGGCGTTCTGAAGCAGTGACTCAGCTGCACTTGAAGAAGTCACGGCCTCAGTGTGCAGCACAGATTCAGAGGAGAGGAGAGGACACAGAAGTAGCGGAGATGGGGTCAGAGGCTATTGTCAAAGCTGCGTTATTGAGGGATGAAGACCTAAATATGGTGATCCAACCAAGAATGGGAAAAGCGGAGCAAATCCTGGGTGACTTAGCAGAAGGGCAAATGAAAGAAAAGATCACATTTTGCCCAGGAGTCTTGCCCAGGTGACTGGCATGTTGGTAGCAGAGATGGGCAAGCATATCACCTCTCGAGACCTGAGCTTCCTCACGTGAAAAATGAGATAGTTTAATGCTCCTTTCGCGTGTTATTCTACTTCAGTCCATTTCATCCTGCTCATGAAGGAACACTTTCTCTTCCTCACCTCCACTTCTTATCCCAGTATCATTTAGCATTGAGGGCCAAAGGCTCCCAGAGATGACCAGATTTTACTATGTCATAGCACCTAACTCGAGAGTGGCTCCACATCTTCCTCTGGGGCCATCGTAAGGTGTAGTTGAGGGTGGAAACTCTAAGAATTGAGCTTGGAGAGATAATCCTTGCAATAGGGCTCCCCTAGCTGGCCTCCTTAGACTTCCTCCTTAGACACCAACAGTCCCTGGTCCTCCATCTTGGCCTCGGACCCTGACTTTCTCCCTGATCGCAGCCAGGACCTATCCCCATGTGTGTGTACAAGGAAGCATGTGTGATGTCTCTGGTCCTACAGTTGACGATTCCAGAATTGCCCAGGTTGTTCGTTCTCTCAACCCCTGTTCCCTGGATAACCCGAACCTTCTTTGCTTCTTCCCAGGGAAATCTAACACATAAACAGAATACGCTTCTGCTGCTTGACAGAGAATGGTTACTGCCCCCTCCCCCAAGTGTCCGACTGCTTCCTCCCCACCCCTTATCTAAGACAGGATTAGTCCTTCCACCTAAGATTTGGCCCCCACACATTTCTAAGGAAGGAAAACAGCCCAGCCACTCATTAGTCACTCAAGTCTAGGTCACTAGACTTTCCCCAGAGCAAGTTCAGATGTAGGTGATGGCAGAACATCAGGGACCCGGGTGCCCAGCAATATTGGGGAAAAGACACTAAAAACCGCAAGAAAAACTCTGCCAGTTTTATCATTTGCTGAGGCCAGGGGGTCTGTTGGAGTTTGGTCTTTGTCAGCCTGCTTTACCCTCCTCATTTTCCTGAACGGTTCCCATGCTACCCCTCGTCCTCGCCAAAGCTCAGCCCGACCCGGGGAAGCAGCAAGCTGAGTTAGGAAAGTGCACCTGCCCCTGTCCCTCATGAGGACACCGACTCACCCAGAAATAGCAGAGCTGTCCACAGCAGCATGTCACCCAAAGGATGGCAGGGCACACAATCGGCCCAGTCACTATCAGCAGCAGGGATGGGGAGGACGGAGGGGATCCGCATCAACTGCCGGCTCACGTTGGCTCTGGCAGCACCAGGGTGTCGGGCACAGGCTTCTCTTGAGACTTGACAGCTTGCACCCGAGAGGATGGCCAAATTCTGAAGTCCAAAAGAGGAAGTGAAAAGAAATGTTGTTTTATCATAGGCTCCTCCCCTTCTACCCTTTTTCCTCTCCACTGTTCCCTCCCAGAAGATTTAGAACTTCCCAGAATGGGTCTGGCTCAGCCCAATTCCAAATTCACGGAAATTTTAGAAACTGGGAAGCAACTTCTCCTTCTTCTTTTGGAACACAGCTAGGCTCAAACTCCGGGAGTAAGAGGGGAATGGTCAGAACCTCCTATCTGTTCCTATCTCTTTAGAAAAGGCACTGGAGCAAAGGTGCAGCCAGTTTTCAATTTTATAGATGTCTACAGCTTCCAGGACCATGGTTCTCAGACATCAACTAAGCAGGTATGCTGGAAGGTGATAGGCTTGATTCTTTGAAAATCAAGGAACCCATTTCCTTAGTTTAGCCTTATGTCTCACAGAACTAAATTAGTAACTACAAAGAGGCTGAGGATGGTGCAGAGTTTTACAGTGTACATCACTGTAGCAACTGAGCTACCCAGGTGTCCCAGGAAAAGTGAGTTTTATAGAGCAATAGAAGAGGCAACTAGAAAATGGCTTGATTGGCTTGAAGTTTGGGGATTTTCCTATGAGGGCAGCAGATCCTATTTTCTAGGATATTTTCTATCCTATTTTCTAGGTTAAGGTAAGCTAGCTAAAGCTGAGTTGGAAAATATTAGATGAGATCTCTAATCGGATACGAGCTGGAAGTAGATTTTGGGGGGAGCATTGAATGGGGCCAGTAGTAAAGGCCTGTGGCTGATGGGCTGAGAATTTCTGAAGATTATGGGTATGAGAAGAGATTTGACAGTGTTATTTCCTTGAGTCGTGTAGCTTGATTCCTGTGAGGGCATTTGGGAAGGAGGCCCCAGGAAGGGGCCCCAAGAAGAGCAATTTATGTTCTGGAGATGTTGAGGGTGAACAAATGATTGAAGAGGATGATGACAGAAACCAGGAAAAGGAAACTAGCCTTCATTGGATACGCATGATGCACCAGGCATTTTGCTAGTACTCGAATTTTATTTTCTTTTCCGAAAACCTTGAGGGCAGTGATTCTCAACCTGGGGCAATTTTGCCTTCCAGAGAACGTTTGTCAATCTCTAGAGACATTTTTATTTTCACAACTATTGTTCGGCTATTATGGACATTGCTGCTGTAGACATTGGGGTGCAGGTGCCCTTCTGATCACTGTATTTGTATCCTTTGGATAAGTACCTGGTAGTGCTATTGCTGAGTCATAGGATGGCTCTATTTTCAAGTTTTTGAGCAACCTCCATACTGTTTTCCAGAGCGGCTACACCAGTTTGCATTTAGAGACATAATTCTTATCGGGAAAAAACAAAGCAAAACAAAAACGACAGACTATTTGGAAACCAGGCAAATGAAAGTCTTTAAAGATTTCAGAAATATTAATAAAAAAGTTTAAACTATCTGAGCAGTTAACCTTAACTTATTCCATCTACCAGAAAAACAATTTGGATCCAAGTGTTTTTTAAATTCCACATATGAGTGAAATCATATGATAATTTTACTTTATCATAGCTGCCACATGGCTTTATCAAAGCTTTATCAGAGCTGCCTCATAACTAAAATTTTAAAACAAAAGTTATGAAACTTCTGGTTGCATCTATCTGTAGATCTATATATGTATACATACATGTTATAAATGTGATTTTTTTCCTACCTCCAGATGGTATTGCCGAAATTAATCTGTAAAGAAAGCGCTATCTGACTGGTTTAAATAAAATAAAGCATT
>CM052814.1:6496582-6519035 GCA_028533885.1 Nasua narica | reverse complement strand
TTTTTTTTTTTTTTTGAAGATTTAATTTATGTCCTTGAGAGAGAGAGAACACAAACAAGAGAAGGGGCAGAGGGAGAGGGGGAAGCATACTCCTTGCTGAGCAGAGACCCCCATGCGGGGCTCAAACCCAGGACCCTGGGATCATGACCTGAACTGAAGGCAGACACTTAACTGAATGAGCCACCCAGGTGCCCCTATTTATTGAAACTGAAATATGGTAATGAGAAACACTTGTGTGAAAGAGACAGTTTGATATTGATGTATTCGTCTGGAAATAAGAAAGGTATGAATGATTTAAAAATCAGGAAAGCCCAGGGATTACGGTGCATGGACTTTGGAGATGGACAAACCCAGATCAAAAGCCTTAACGACCCTTACCAGATGTGTAATCCTAGATATACTACCCATCTTATTAAAGCTCTGTTGTTTCATCCTTTAAAATGGAGATTGCAAAAAAAAAAAAAAAATTTTAAAAAAAAATAAAATGGAGATTGCATTAGCACTTACTTTATAACGTTAAGATTAAATCAGAAAATTCATGAATAATGTTGTTTAAAAAAATAAAATTCAACTGAGTAGATTTTGAAGATCTTATTGGTTCTATTCAAGGATCCATTAATTGGGCAGCTTCCAATCTAGTAGATAGAAAAGAGCTCTGAGGAGCTGTACAAAATGGAAGATTTTCCAGGCAGAAGGGAGCAAAGAGAAGAGTTATACTCGGCCAAAAAGAAGATTGGTCATGGCAAGACTGTTTTCCTTTGGAGGGGGTGGGGTGGGGAAAGTCATTAGGCAGGTTACCTAGTTTATGCAGATCAGGCAATTAGTGATTGGGATAAGATTCCATTTCTGGAAGAGCCAAAACTGTAATTACAAAACCCCAGTTTGACGACATGGGGTTTAGCATTTCGGTTTTGTCCTCTTGTTCTTAACAATGCTAAACACAGAACCTGAGGCGGAGGGGGCGGCGCCTGGGTGGCTCAGTCGGTTAAATGTCTGTCTCCAGCTCAGGTCATGATCACAGGGTCCTGGGATCGAGCGTCCTGGGATCGAGCCCCGAATCAGGCTCCTTGCTTAGCAGGGAGCCTGTTTCTCCCTCTGCCTGCCACTCCCCCTGCTTGTGCTCTCTCTCTCTGACAAATAAATAAGTTAAAAAACAAAAAACCCAGGGGCGCCTGGGTGGCTCAGTCGTTGGGCGTCTGCCTTTGGCTCGGGTCATGATCCCGGGGTGCTGGGATCAGGCCCCGCATCGGGCTCCGTGCTCTGCGGGAAGCCTGCTTCTCCCTCTCTCCCTTCTCCTGCTTGTGTACCCTCTCTCACTGTGTCTCTCTCTGTCAAATAAATAAATAAAATCTTTAAAAAAAAAAAAAACAAAAAAACAAAAAAAAAACCCAAAAAACCCACCTGCCTACAAATTTAGTCTTCATCATTACTGTCATTAGACCAAGGAGAGTCTCCTCTCCTCCAATGAGGAGCACGGCTTATGGACCCAAGTTGGAAAGGGACAATCTGTAAACTCCAGTGACTCCAGGTCCCGGCACTCTCAGGTTCTAGTCACTTGATTCAGGAGGTGCTGTCTTCTCTTTTCTCTGCTTGGCTGGGTTTTGTTTCTCTTCCCCTTGACACCCTGACCACCCTTTGAGTGGATTCCCGTGATTGTTTTATCAGTTCTCTCTACGGTTTCCTCATTACAGCCACTTCCTCCGGAGCCCAGCTACCCACACAGCTCTATAATCAGGGCTGATCCCAAAAGAAGAGGAAGTCCGGGAGCAAAGGCAACCACAGAAAGGAAGAAAGGAGAAAAAATGACTGAGATATGCAGGCTCTGGTTTGGGGCATCGCATCCAGGTCCTACACTAGGATCACCAGACCAGCCTGGAAACTTCCACTAGGAATCCATGTGTTTGCCTTAAAGCATTGTCATCTTTTTTTTTTTTTTTTTTACGATTTTATTTATTTATTGACAGAAAGAGAGAGAGATAACAAGTAGACAGAGAGGCAGGCAGAGGGGGGTGGGGAGGAATCGGGCTCCCTGCTCAGCTGACAGCCAGATGTGGGGTTTGATCCCAGGACCCTAAGATCATGACCTGAGCTGAAGGCAGAGGCTTAACCGGCTGAGCCACCCAGGCGCCCCAAAGCATTGTCATCTTTAACAATGTTTTAGAAACACAAATGTCCTAAGCTATGTGGGTCATTAATTTCAGAGGATGCATTTGTTTATCAGTCATCCTTTCTCCGCACAGCATAGAAGAATTTTGATAAGAGGAGGGAGAAATAACATGACAGAAGGCTCTTTCTGGGGCGCCTGGGTGCCTCAGTGGGTTAAGCCTCTGCCTTCTGCTCCGGTCATGATCTCAGGTTCCTGGGATCGAGCCCCACATTGGGCTGCCTACTTGTGATCTCTCTGTCTGTCAAATAAATAAATAAAAATCTTTAAAAAAAAAAAAAAAGGGGCTCTTTCCCAGGAGACCAAGGCCTATGACAAAGTGAGGGGCTTAGACGACAGAAGGCTATTTATCTCCAAGGACCTAAGTTAGGAAAGGAGGGGTGAGACCTGATTTTAGACGTACCTTTGCTACTGCGTGGGCTCGGGCAAGGCATTTTGTTTCTCTGGACCACAGCAAAACAAGGGGGACAGACAGGATGCTATCAGATGTGACTTGCAAATATTTTCTTCCAGTCTGTCTATGACTTATATTCTGATTCTCTAGACATCCTCTGCAGAGCAGAAGTTACTAATTTTAACAAAACCCAGCTTATCAATTATTTCCTTAATGGATTATACTTCTGATGTTGTATGTAAAAAGTCATTATCATATCCAAGGTCATCTACATTTTTCTCCTTTGTTATCTTCTGGGAGTTTTATAGTTTTGCATTTTACCTTTAGGTCTATGATTCATTTTGAATTATTTTTTGTGAAGGGTATAAGGTTGGTGGCTAGATTCACATTTTGCGGATGTCCAGCTGTTCCAGCACCATTTGTTGAAAAGACTGTCTTTTCTCCATTATATGGCTTTTGCTTCTTTGTCAAAAATCAGTCGAGTATATTTATGTGGGTTTATTTCTGGGCTCTCTGTTCTGTTCCACTGATCTATTTGTCCATTCTTTTGCCAATAACCAGATATTCTTTAAGAGTTCTTCTTGGTTTTGTTCCTTTATTAAGAAAGACCACTGACTGTGTCTTCAGTGAATGTGCAATGAGGGAGAGCAGCCCCATAGTGACCCTCCAGATGCCCAGGTTTGCAGAGCTCAGTGAACACTGCTCCTGCCAGGGACCAAGGTGCCACCAGCAGCAGCTCTCGTGGTGTTGATGGAGGGGGTCCCACACCAGATCACCAGGGCTGGTGACCACCAGGTCTGTGTTTGCAAGGAGAAAGGGGAAACTGAGAGGTACAAGAGGAAGAAAGAGGAAAAGCTAATTAATTTAAACCCATGTGTTCTCCATCATTGGGGACAACATAACATTTCTTAATGAATTCGTTGTGAAAAAATAATACAATTAGAAGTATTTGCACAATTAAAAAAAAAAAGAGTTCTTGTTTGGGGACACCTGAGTGGCTCAGTTGGTTGGGTGTCCAACTCTTGATTTGGGCTCAGGTCATGATCTTGGGACTATGAGATTAAGCCTTGTGTTGGGCTCCATGCTGGATGTGGAGCCTGCTTAGGATTCTGTCTCCCCAAATCCTCACAAGTGAAATGTGCTCTCTCTCTTTAAAAAAAAAAAATTCTTCCGGTTCTAGTCAGCTCTTCCTATTCATTAACCTATGTGTTAATAAGCATTGACTCCTATTGGGCAGGAAATTTTTCCTCTAGAATAGTCTTTTTGTTGGTCTAAGAGTTAAATTGACATGAGACAGATAAACAGGAGAAAATCAGTTTAAAGACATTCATACAGGGGCTCCAAATGAATGGGAAGCCTCCAGGCAGACAGGAAATTGAGGCTTATATGCAATCCAGAACTAAGGAGAAGGGGGAGAAGGGGGTAGGGGCCTGGGGCTTCAAAGAGAAGAAAGTCAATTCATAGAAAGATGAAAATGAAAACGAGTAAATGTTGGAGAAACAAATGTTTGCTGGGCCACACAGAAACAATGGGACATAGACAGGAATTTTAACAAATAGACTTTGCTAAATTCCTCCCTGTCTACCACACCTAGTTCATACTATTCTGTAGTTATCTACGGTAATAGCGGGGAATGAGGGGTGGGGGTTGGAGCAGAGGGAGAGGGAGACTTGTGGGCCCAATATGAGCCCGACCTGGGGCTTGATCTCAGAACTCTGAGATGATGACCTGAGCCAAAGTCAGATGCTTAACTGACTGAACCACCCAAGTGCCCTTTGAGTCTTCTCTTAAATTAATTAGCCTAAAATAATCCACATGCCAAAGAGACACATTTTGGGTGGTGAATTTTGCTCCCCACCGTCCTACCTTTGAAACTTCCCTGCAAAATTTCATCATCCTTAAAGCTGTCTGACCATCTCTGAGTCTATGCACATCACACTCAAAGATGACATTCCAGTCAAAGCCTTGGCAATATCAAAATGTTTCCAATTGTGTCCTATTGCAAGGAGAACAGATTCTTATATGCAAATTAATGATTGCCATAAAAATACAAATACTCACGAATTTTTCAAATTCTGGCGGGGGCCGGCAGGGAGGAAAAGATCGATGTTTCCATTCTGCTTACAAAGTTACAACTTGTCAAATTGCTATAAGTCATAGTCAGCTTAAGAAGGAACTTTTCCTTACATCTAAAGAAAAAGATTAAGGAAGCAATATTTCATAAAAAGTCATAAAAGTTAGAATCATTCTCCTCAGTTTATTCAGTCCCATGTAATTAATTCTTGTTCTGCTTGAATCCAGTTTTTCCCATTAGTTCTGGAAATGTTTACCCAGTTAATTTTATGATCTTAAAGCTGTCAGAAAGCTGTTTTTTAGGGGCGCCTGGATAGCTTAGTGGGTTAAAGCCTCTGCCTTCAGCTCAGGTCATGATCTCAGGGTCCTGGGATGGAGCCCCGCATCGGGCTCTCTGCTCAGCGGTGAGCCTGCTTCCCCCTCTCTCTGCCTGCCTCTCTGCCTGCTTGTGACCTCTCTCTGCCAAATAAATAAATAAAATCTTTAAAAAAAAAAAAAAAGAAAGAAAGCTGTTTTTTAGAGTCTTTTTCATGAGTCACCTTTAAGAGGAAGTATTTTTGCAGGAATTCTTTCGTAAAAGCATCTGAGTAAAAAAAATAAATGTCTGTATATGACAAAAGACTTAAAAATGACATGGTTAAAGGTCTCATTAGAGCTAGGACAATACAGTTGTTAAAGAAATGTAGTTATTTCTGTGATATACAATATTTTAAGATAGTAACTAGAACTATGATTGATAATATTATACATATCACATCACATATCATGATATTAGGGATTTTATGCCATTTCTAGAACATTTATATTAATAATATTTACCAATACAGCATAATCTAAGAAGATTCCCATCATTTATTTGACAATGTTTCCCATGTAATGTAACATAACAAATAAACCTAATTAGTTCAATATCTCTCTTTTATAAGGAGAGCAAGCAAATCTTTTCATTTTTTTTCAAGGACCCTCTGAAAAATTCCAGTTAGTTTGAGGTTAAAAAAAAACAAACCTCATTTAGGATTTCATTTTTTGCAAGTTTATCAAAAATATCAAAAAGGTGGGGCACCTGCCTGGCTTAACTGGAAGAGCATGTGATGCCTGATCTGGGGTCATGAGTTCGAACCCCATGTTGGATGCAGAGATTACTTAAAAATAAATAAATAAACTTCGGGAAAAAAATATATCAAAAAGGTTTAAAAACACTTAGTCAAATAGAATCATAGGTCACTCCATAATAACTAATGATACTTAGTTATCCATTTAATCATGGTGACAATTAAAGACTTTGTAGACAGGAGTGCCCGGGTAGCTCAGTGGTTGGGCATTTACCTTCAGCTCAGGTTGTGGTCCGAGGGTCATAGGATCAAGTCCCACATTGGGTTCCCTGCTCAGTGGGAAGCCTGCTTCTCCCTCTCCCGCTCCCGCTCTCCCTGCTTATGTTCCTCTCTCGCTGTGTCTCTCACTGTCAAATAAGTAAAACAAAATCTTTTTTTTAAAGAAAAAAAGAGCAGAATAAGAGTCCAAGAAAATTTTGTCCTCTTAACAGATGGACACACCGAACTTTGGGGTGCCTGGCTGGCTCAGTCAGTTGAGTATGGGACTCTTGATCTCAGGGTTGTGGGTTGTTAAGTTCGAGCCCCACATTGGGTATAGAAATGACTTAAAACATGAAATCTTAGGCGCGCCTGGGTGGCTCTGTCAGTTGAGTGTCCGACTCCTGATTTCGTCTCAGGTCACGATCTCAGGGAGTGAGATCGAGCTGCAGGACAGGCTCCAGCTCGGCTTTGAGTCCCCCTGAGCTTCTCGCTCTCCCTCTGCCCCTCCCCCTGCTTGTGTGCATACCACGTGCTCTCTCTCCCTCACTCTCAAACACATCTTTAAAAATACATATTAAAAACAATAAAATCTTTAAAAATTTTTTGAATTTTGCACCAGTGTACTTTTGATATTAAAACCCATTTTCTTAATTAAATTCATTCCAATCTTAGCCAGTCTTGACCACACATAAAATTCATTTTCGAAGATTTCTTTTGCAAACTGCCGCCACCATGTTCAGGTGTAGAATTTGGAATCCCTGCGTTTCGTTAACAATGAAGCAGAGTTCGAACGTGCCGGCTTTCCTCAGCAAGCTGTGGACTCTTGTGGAGGAAACCCACACCGAGTTCATCACCGGGAGCCAGAATGGCCAGAGTTTTTTGGTTTTGGATGAACAAAGATCTGCAAAAGAAATTCTTCCCAAATATTTCAAGCACAATAATATGGCAAGCTTTGTGAGGCAACTGAATACGTACGGTTTCCGTAAGGTTGTGCATATTGATTCCGGAATCGTAAAGCAGGAACAAGACGGTCCTGTTGAATTTCAGCATCCTTATTTCAAACAAGGCCAGGATGACTTGTTGGAGAACATTAAAAGGAAGGTTTCTTCTTCAAAACCAGAAGAAAATAAGATTCATCAGGAAGACTTAACAAAAATTATAAGTAGTACTCAGAAGGTTCCAATAAAACAAGAAACCATTGAGTCTAGGCTTTCTGAATTAAAAAGTGAGAATGAGCCCCTCTGGAAGGAGGTGTCAGAATTACGAGCAAAACATGCGCAACAGCAACAAGTTATTCGAAAGATTGTCCAGTTCGTTGTTACGTTGGTTCAGAACAACCAACTTGTGAGCTTGAAATGTAAAAGGCCTCTACTTCTAAACACTAATGGAGCCCAAAAGAAGAATCTGTTTCAGCATATATAGTCAGAGAACCAGCTGATAATCACCGTCATAAAGTTCCACACAGTAGGACTGAAGGTTTAAAGGCAAGGGAGCGGATTTCAGATGACGTCATTATTTATGATGTAACTGATGATAATGCAGATAGAGAAAATATCCCAGTTATCCCAGAAACAAATGAGACTGTTATATCTGATCCCTCCGACTGTAGCCAGTACCCTGACACTGTCACTGTTGAAGAAGACAATGAAGGTGAGTATGCACCCGTCATTCAGAGTGGAAATCAGAATGAACCGGCCAGAGAATCCCTAAGTTCAGACAGTGATGGCGCCAGTCCTCTCATGTCTAGTGCTGTCCAGCTAAATGGCTCATCTAGTCTGACCACAGAAGATCCTGTGACCATGATGGATTCCATTTTAAATGATAGCATCAGTCTTCCGGGGAAGGTTGAGCTGTCAGATTACCTTGACAGTATTGATTGCTGGAAGACTGCTGGAAGTTTAGCACAGACCCAGATCTCCTGGTTGATCTTTTCACTAGTTCTGTGCAGATGAATCCCACAGATCACATCGATAATACAAAATCTGAGAATAAAGGATTAGAGACTACCAAGAACAGTGTAGTTCGGCCAGTTTCAGAAGAGGAAAGAAAATCTAAACCCAAAACAGATCAGTAGCGTATCCAGTACACTGCCTTTCCACTTCTTGCATTCCTCGACGGGAACCCTGCTTCTACTGTCGAACAGGGGAACACGGCATCATCAGAAGTTATGTCCTCTGTAGATAAACCCATAGAAGTTGATGAGCTCCTGGAGAGCAGGCTAGATCCAGAGCCAACCCAGAGTACGCTTGTTCGCCTGGAGCCATTGACTGAAGCCGAAGCTAGTGTGTAAATTACTTTGTTTTGTTTAATCAGATACTGTGGAATCAAAAGCACCTTTTGCTTTTCTCACTTACAAACTCTTGCAAAGCTTTCAGCTACATAGGTGCACAAGATTTAATGCACATTGTTGGCCTATCTTTAAGTTGGATTCATATGGCCATTTTTCTCCAGTTGTACTAACTTGGATTTCTATATGCCCATTAACCCCAGTTAAACTTTTGTTTGTTTTACTTGTTTGATGCTGTCTGTTTGCATTGAGTGTAAGTCACTAGAACTAATGGTAGAACCCTTAAACCTTTGTCTGTTCCAGTTTTTTATTAAATATTTTTCACTTGGCTTATTTTTAAAACTGGGAACATAAAGTGCCTGTATTTTGTAAAACTTCATTTGTCTCTCTTGTTCAGAGAAGTTCATTCATGTTCAAAGGAAAGGTAAAGTAAACATGAGTGCTTGCTGTCATATATGGCTCCAGCTCCATGTACATAAAAAAACAGGGGATAGGATGGCATCAACCCCATCCATCTCGTCGGACTAGTTTGAAGTAAAAGTTTTCTGATTTGTTTGTGTTTTTTGAACCATACTATTTAGTAAAATAAATATAATGAATGTTGCGTAAAAAAAAAAGATTTCTTTTCCACAAAACTTCTATGACTTCCGTTTTTTAAGTTCAGATTTTATCCTTTCGTATTTCCCATAACCACTTTTACTTTAGTACAAATTTTCTTTCTTTTCCCTTAACCAAAACCTCTCCATATTTCATAGCTTTTCTTATTCAAAACATGTCCTACTTTACTTGTATACTGAGTTGTTTCCTTATTAGTTCTAGTAGTTTTAACCACATATATTACTTAAAATAACCCTTAGAAACTTTCATTTCTAGTGAAAACTAAGAAGCCAGCAATTGTGACTTGCTATACCAGCATTCTTAGGTTGGCAAATATATGAATACATGTCATAATTTCTAGAAACTTGCAACTCTCTATAGTACAATCTTTCAATAAAGCACATGTTTATTCAATAAACTCATGTTTAACAGATCCAAATTTATCTTTACTTTCTCTGTAATAAGGAGCCCAAAGTAGAGAAACGTATGCTCAGTAATTAATGTTTCATTTTTTTATCTTACCTAGAAATCATCTAGATATTTGATAAATTTCCATTATTTGACTTAATTTGGCAAAACCTTAAGGTTTTAAGTACCAAAGAGATTTGGGAAACTATTTTTGAGTTACCATAACACATAATTATTGCTAAAAAAGTTCACCTAAAACCTTGTTATTCTACTTATATTTATTTAATTTACTGGTTATTAATAATTATGTTTAAATTACCCATGAAAACTTCATGAAACACTAGACAAAATCAGCCATTATTTTTTGCTGACAAATTTTGCAACAGAGATGATGTGAACTTGTAAGCAAACCAACCTGAGTTCCCTCTTTGGTGGGTTAGAAACTGTACCAGGTCGATTTGTCCCACAAAGAAAACTTGTGTATGCAGCAAATAAGGAGATGGGGGAATGGCTTCCAAAGCCTTGACTCCCCAAAAGAGGGTGAATGGGTTCCTTTTGTTTGGAGTTGGAATAAATATTTACATAGGGAAGCCTTGTCACCGTGTATAGAGGCCGGCAAATGGTCATGCATATGCCTTAAGGAACCACACCTATAGGTACATTGTGTTATGTAAATGAGCTTGTGCTCTTCCTAGGGTGGAGATTTTATTATGATAATAAGGTAAAGGTAATGGCAGGTCATTCTAGACGTTACTACAGGGTCCATCTGAGCGGATGTGAGTCTAGGGTGGGGTGAGGGGGTAGGGATGAGGGGTGGGGGAGAGGTATTAAGGCCCAAACATCCGGTGGAGATTTTATCAGGGCAGTCCCCATCACCTGGAGGTGTCCCGGTGTTACTCTGGGTTTCATTTGCCTGAGTTAAGAAGGCAAGAAGGGCACCTGGGTGGCTCAGTGGGTTAAGCCTCTGCCTTCAGCTCAGTTCATGGTCTCGGGGTCCTGGGATCGAGCCCCACATCGGGCTCTCTGCCCGGCAGGGAGACTGCTTCCCCCTCTTCCTCCGCCTGCCTCTCTGCCTACTTGTGATCTCTCTCTCTCTCTGTCAAATAAATATATCTTAAAAGAAAACTGACCTCGGTGCTTCAGAGCCAAAACCTAATGCAAACAGGATCTGTGGAGATGGCTGATTGCTTTGCTGGGCCCAGGAGGCTGCCTAAGGCTAAGGACTTCGGAAAACCGCAGGGCCCCAAAGAAGGAGTTGGGGGTGGGGGGGCTTAGTAGGAAAATACAGGATCTACAGGGTCTAGCTGGTTTCCACAGAAATTGTATGCTAAGAAGGGAGGAGGGGAGGTTTGGGGCAGAGAGGAAAAAGGTTGCTTTAAAATTGAACTTCCCTGAAGCATTAGTGTAGCCATTTTGATTTTTGTTCAACTTTATGCTTTTAAGTGGTTTCTATTTCTGGGATGTTTACATTACAAAGACATGGTAACATTTATATCTTCAAGGGACAGAAAAAGTATTTCAGTTTCTCCAAGGACTTGGGTTTTCTAAGGTCAAATGATTTACAAAATCCTGTGAGAGAAATAGGGAGAGTTGTAGGTTTGGTAAAAAGGAATAAATACTGGTTTTTTTGTTTTTTAAAGTTTTTATTTATTTATTTGACAGAGAGACAGCAAGAGAGGGAATACAAGTAGGGGGAGTGGGAGAGGGAGAAGCAGGCTTCCTGCTGAGCGGGGAGCCCCATGAGGGGCTCAATCCCAAGACCTTAGGATCATGACCTGAGCTGAATGCAGAGGCTTAATGACTGAGCCACCCAGGCACCCCATAAATAGACTTTGGATTGCCTTTAGTGCTGCATTTTTTTTTTTTTTTTTAGTTTTGCAAAGATTCGTAAGATAAGGACAATTGCTTTCAAGTTTTTTTCTTTTCTTCTTAAGTGGAGGACAATTGTACTTCCAATGCACTGATTTTTTATAATATCTGCAAATGTCTGAAGGCCAGTAGGAAGGGGTCTGAGTGGACTTTGATTTTTGTTCTCTGCTTAACTTCTGTTCCGTCTTATTAAGGAGCCCCTATGTTACACGAGTAAGACCATTGTTTAGAATGAGAGATGTCCAAAAATTTTTTTCTTTCAAATATAGCCAATTTAAAGGATCCACCATCTGGCCATTGGTGAGTAGGATTTTATATTAATCTCAGAAGAGACTTAAACCAGTAAGCCTTTTTATGGCTTAACTAAAGATGTGAGAGGTATACCACAAGAGAGTGCAAAAATGCAGCCTTCACAAGATCCAGAAAATTCCCTCCCAAAGATAGTCTAAGAAAGCAGGGGCGGTACTATGAAGGGCCCTATTTTAAACAGCTGTTTCAAAACGCAGGAAATCATGTGTTTTCCCTCCTTTTGAACAGAGTAGGGTGACTTACTAAGCCAAAAGTTCACCACCTCCCTGCCCCCTTTTCATTCCCCAAGCTCTTCAGCTGCCCGCCAGATGCATATGCGCCCTCCAGCTGATGGAGACCTGAGAATATTCTCACTGATCATAAAGGAGACAAAAGAAAACAATGACCGTTCATAAAGGAGACAAAAGAAAACAATGACCGGTCCTGGGAGAAAGAAGGATCAATAGAAAACAAAAGTACCTGCAACAAATTTTTACCAAAGTTGCTACCCCCAAGGAATTAGTTTCAAATATTTTCTTCCGCTTATCTAAATTTAGATTTTAAAAATGTACTCTTACCACTATCACTTCCATTAGACCCTGCAGGTAGATTTCCAGAAGACTGACTTGATAAGAAGTCTCACCTGTTCAGGTTTTATCAGCAGTCCCAGGATCCCTCAGCTGTGGTAGTCCTGGGTGAAGAGTGTCCAGTCAAAGGTTATCCTGCCAATGACCCCCAGCTGTTGGGAAAGGAAAAAACAGTCCTTTACACTCTAATATTCTTTTGATGGGGCTAAGAGTTAAATTGACATGAGGTAGAAAAATCAGTGCAATTATATCCATACAGGGGCTCCATCGGAATAGGAAGCCTCCAGGTAATCCGGCAATTGAAGCTTGTCCACCATCCAGAGCTAAGGAAAAGTGGCTAGGGGCCTGGGACTTCAAAGGGAAGGAACCCAATTCACAGAAAGATGAAAAAGAGTAAATGTTGGGTAAACAAATGTCCGTTGGACCAGACAGAAACAATGGGACATAGAGAGGAATTTTAACAAACAAACATTGCTAAGTTCCTCCCTGCCTACCACATCTAGCTCATGTTATACTAGAGATAACTATGGTAATAGTTATCTGGAGAAGTTCCTCTGTCCAAATTCCTTTAGGCAGTTGGTGTAAGATCAAAGGTTCTTCTTGGACAGAAAGCAGAAAAATCTGGAACCAGAGAAGCTGGTCAATGAGGTCTCTCGAGCAGAAGTACCGGAGGATGAAGAATCAGAAACAGATGGAAGTGTGGTGGGTCTAGACTCAGTTTGCAACAAATCTTACCAACACAAAGGTCCCACAATTCATTCTTTTTATACATCAATTGGAGGATTGCTAGGAAAGGACAAATCCTGAAAGCATAGGAATGTAAGTGAAGATCTCTTCTGATCATAGCAGTTGAGTGAGGTTGCAAATATAAAAGGTATGGGGGGAACCTGGGTGGCTCAGTCAGTGGGGCCTCTGCCCTTGGCTCGGGTCATGGTCCCGGTGTCCTGGGATCGGGCCCCACGTCTGGCTCTCTGCTCAATGGGCCCTGCTTCTCCTTCTGCCTGCTGCTCCCCTTGCTTGTGCTCTCTCTTTCCCTCTCTCTCTCTCTGTCAAATAAATAAGTAAAATCTTTAAAATATATATATATATATATGGTATGTTGTTGTTCATTGAGGAGACTTAAGGAAAAGTACCTCTAGTGGGCTTTAGTTTATTAGTCTAGAAACTGGGAAAAGTCATTTTGAATAAGATAGTGGTAGTCATCTGCTCATCATCTGTTCTTTCCTGTGGCCCCCAGTCTCAGTAGAGGTCCCAGGAAAAGTTTACTCTGGCAAAGGTGCAGAGCAGGTGAGCAGACTAGAGTGAACTTGAGCCCTGGCGGAATTGCAGAAGTGAAGCTAGTCTTCTGGAACCACTGGAGGGAAATGATACTGAGGCTAGCAATAACACTGAATGCTGAGCAAGGGATAACTTGCCCAAGGGTGTTTACTAGAAACTGAGTGATTCAGTCAATACCCAGTACTCTAACCCTATGTTGGCATTATACTCATAAAAGAGGGGGAATGGGGGTGGGAGGAGAAGATGAAGAAATAAAAGATAAGAATCTCTGCCCTGAGGAATTCTCAGTATCATGGGGAAGAGATGATGCATGCTGGAGACAGATACAAAAATAGCACAAATATATCCTATGCTTCACCTGTATTAGCAGAATACAAAGAAACTTTGAATTTATGACTGAATCAAAAATCAAGAGAAAGTATCAATGTTAGTAAAAATGATTATTGATTGTAGTGTTAAAGTATTTCATCAAAAGGGTTTTGATTTTGGACACATCTACAGGTTAGCTGCAAGGTAGGTCTGAGTATCAAGGAGTAATAACATAAATGTGAGAAAACACTGGAGAACATGGTAGCTAAGAAAGGCTTGGACCATTTATGTTCAGGATGGGCAGAGAATTGATATTATGTCGATATTACAAACATAGCCTCAGAGAAAACAAATACCAATATCATGCAGTGGTGAGAATTTAGCATAGGACAGACTATAAACTGAACATATAGTGATGAGAAGAACATATAGAAAAGCCTTCCTCCATAGCATGGCTCCTGCTTGCATAACCTCTTAGTCATAATTGGGGTATAACTCTTAGCCACTTTGGATGAAGACTTTTATTTCTTATTTATTTATTTATTTTTATTTTAGAGAGAAAGAGAGAGAGCATGAGCGGCAGAGGCAGGGCAGAGGGTGAGGGAAAAGAGAGAATCTCAGGCAGACTCCTTGGTGAGTGTGGAGCCCAATATAGGGCTCAATCTCATGACCTTGAGGTCATGACCTAGGCTGAAACCAAGAGTCAGATGCCCAACTGACTGAGCCACCCAGGCGTGTCTGGATGAAGACTTTGAAAACACACCATATCTGTACAGAAACAGGAAGAATGGAACAAATGCGGATACAAAACAACCAGAAAGCAAACAATAGGAGGCAGTAGTATCTTTATATGTCAATAATTACTCTGAATGCAAATAGATTGAATTCACCAGCCAAAATGTACAGAGTGGCTAGATAGATTTTCAAAAACAAGACCTGGGGTGCTTGGCTGGCTCAGTCAGTAGAACACGTTACTTTTTATCTCAGGGTTGTGAGTTTGAGCCCCATGCTGGGTGTAGAGAGTACTTGAAAAAAATAAAATCTCTAAAAGAAAAAGATCCAACTAAGTTCTGCCTACAGGAGACTAATTTCAGCTCTGAAGACACACAGAGCCTCCAAATGAAGAAACAGAAAAGGATATTGCATGCAAGTAGAAACCAAAAAAAAGTGGGCATAGCCATTCTTAGATCAGAGGAAATAGACTTCAAGCCAAAAACAGTAACAAGAGACCAAGAAGGCCGTTATACAAGGATAAAAGGGTCAATATAGGAATACATAACAATCATATATATGCACTCAACATTGGAGTACCAAAATATATTAAGTAAATACCAACAGATCTAAAGAGAGAAACAGACAACAGTACAATAATGGTAGGGGACCTCAATATCCCCCTGTCAGCAATGGATGGGTCATCCAGACAGAAAATCAACAATGAAACCTTGGAATTGAACCACACTCTAGAACACATAACTTTAACAAGTACTTACAGAACTTTCCATCCAACAATAGAATACATATTCTTCTTCAGTGCACATGGAACATTCTCCAGGACAGATCATATGATAGGACACAAAACAACCTTAGCAAATTTAAGAAGACAGAAATCATACCAGCTCTCTTTTCTGACCACAATGGAATGAAACTAGAAATCAACAACTGAAAAAAATTGGGAAGTTACAAATCTGTAGAAACTAAACAACACACTTCTTTTTTTTTTAATGAGCATTTGATCCTTTTATTAACAAAATGTAAGCAAAAAATGGAATGCCTAGATGGCTCAGTTGGTTAAGCACCTGCCTGGCTCAGGTCATGGTCCCAGCGTCCTGGGATCGAGTCCCATGTCCAGCTCCTTGCTCCAGAGGGAGCCTGCTCCTCTCTCTGCCTCTGCCTGCCTCTCTGCCTGCTTGTGTTCTCTCTCTGTCAAATAAATAAATAAAATCTTTAAAAAAAATGTAAGCAAAAAATTTATCCCTCTCTGGTGAAACTTTTCAAATAATTTTATGTAGAGACCCTTGAGATGTATCAATTATAGAACATTAAACAACACAGGGTCAAAGAAGAAATCAAAAAGGAAATAAAAACTTATCTTGAAACAAATGAAAATGTAAATACACCATATCAAAACTTAGAGAATGTGGCAAAATCAGGTGTGTGTGTGTTTTTTTTAAAGATTTTATTTATTTATTTGACAGAGAGAGATATAGCAAGAGAGGGAGCACAATCAGGGGGAGTGGGAGAGGGAGAAGCAGGCCTCCCATGGAGCAGGAAGCCCAATGTGGGACTCGAGACCAGCACCCTGGGATTAGGACCCAAGCCAAAGGCAGACGCTCAACAACTAAGCCACCAAGGTACCCCGTAGCAAAATAAGTTTTGAGAGGAAAGTTTATAGCAATAAATGCACATATTAAAAAATGAGAAAGCTCTCAAATAGATAACTCACTTTACACCTCAAGGAACTATAAAAAGAACAAATTATGCCTAAATTTAGCAGAAGGAAGGAAATAATAAAGATCAGGGTGGAACTAAATAGAGACAAGAAAAACAGAAAGGATCAATGAAACTAAAAGCTGGTTCTTCAAAAAGATAAACAAAATTAACAAATATTTATCTAGACTAACCAAGAGAAAAGAGAGAGAATACTCAAATAAAATTAGAAATAAAAAAGAGACATTACAACCAATAACAGACATATGTAAGACCATAAGAGAGTGTTATGGACAATTATATGCCAACAAATTAGATAAGCTAGAAGAAATGGATACATTTCTAGAAACATACAACCTACCAAGACTAAATTAGGAAGAAATAGTAAATCTGAACAGATCAATAACAAGTAAAGAAATTGAATCATTAATCAAAAACTTCCCAACACAGAAAACCCAAAGACCAGACAACTTCACTGGAGAGTTCTACCAAACATTCAAAGAACGTAACCCCAATCCTCAAACTCTTTCTTCCTTTTTTTTTTTTTTTTTAGATTATTTATTTGAGATCAAGTGAAACCACTAGAACGGGGAGAGTTAGAGAGAGAAACATACTCCCTGCTGAGCAGGGAGCCCAACCCAGGACTCAATCCTGGGACTCAATCCTGGGACTCCAGGATCATGATGTGAGGTGAAGGCAGTTGCCCAACCAACTGAGCCACCCAGGCGCCCCTCCTCAAACTCTTTCAATAAGTTGAGGAGGAGAAGAAACTTCTAAACTCATTCTACAAGGCGAGCATCACCCAGCCAGATGAAAACACCACAAGAAAACTATAGACCAATATCCCTGATGAATATAGATGCAAAAATTCTCAACAAAATATTAGCATAAAACACATAAAAAGGATTCGAGAACACATAAAAAGGATTATACATCATGACCAAGTGGGATTTATCCCCAGGGTGCAAGAATGGTTCGACACATACAAATCAATAAATGTAATATATTGCATTGATAAAATGCAAGATAAAAAAATCACATGATCATTCCAATAGATGCAGAAAAAGCATCTCACAAAAGATAACATTCTTTCATGATAAAAACCCTTACTTTCAAGGAGAACTGGGGCCTCAGTGCAGGATCACCTACACCAGAGCGTGGGAGGAAGACGGGGTTGCCAGACAAGTGGGTTAGAAAAATTCAACTAAAATTTTAAACACATTCCTAAAAGCTGGGCATCGCCAAGTACTGAGAGCCGCTAATGCAAGAGGATTTCACACCCACTAGAAGGAGCCTCTCTGTGGATTCACCTGGTGCTCATGAAAAGAATCGGGGCAGGGAGGGAGACCAGAGAAAGCCTTCGTGGCGGCACACACCTAAATAACAGGAGCAGGTGCCACTGGGGGAAGGGCAGGAGGTCCGCCTGACCCCTTCTCCATAGGAACAACAGCCGTCCATCACTAGGAGAAGGACCCAGGTAAAAAACCATTACAAGAAAACTTCTACCCCTGGGGGAGGGCCTCTAAACCATCCCAGGACCAGACCACAAGAAGGCTTCTACCATCAGAAGGGGAGCAGGATCATTGACAAAGCCCTACAATCAAGTTCCGGGGACACAGAGCCCGCCTAAGACTGAGGGCAAGCCCGAAGTCCAGGACAAGAGAGAAATCCCTGTTCGCACCCCCTAGGCTAGCAAGTCCTGACAAAGATACAAGAGCCCTCTACCCCTGCAGGAAGTCCACCTGCGGTGCAGGCACAGAGGAAAGCCTCAAGTGGAGGGTAGAGCAGACGCACTGAGAAAAACCCTCCAGGAAAACCAGCTCTGGTTCTTGCTTCCCCAGTGCTTGCGGCACCACAAGCAAAGAGAACATTAGAAGAATTGAAGCCAGCCATGGCAAAAAGAAAAACCCAAGCCCGGCTCTACTCCTGACTAAATTGCCTCAATCCTCCACACCACTAGCTTCGCAGAAGGAGTGCTCATTTCCAAGCATAAATAGCATTTACTTCAGTCTCTATCCTCCTATACATGATGTTCAGAATTCAAGAAAAAATTATAAAACCACAGGGACACTTGGCTGGCTCAGTTGGTAGAGCATGTGACTCTTGATCTTGGGGTTGTGAGTTCAAGCCCCACACTGGGTGTAGAGATTTCTTTTTTTTTTTTTTTTTTAAGATTTTATTTATTTATTTGAGATAGAGACAGTGAGAGAGAGCATGAGAGGGGAGAAGGTCAGAGGGAGAAGCAGACCTCTCGTGGAGCTGGGAGCCTGATGTGGGACTCGATCCCAGGGCTCCGGGATCATGACCCGACCTGAAGGCAGTTGCCCGAAGGCAGTTGCTCAACCAACTGAGTGGGTGGGTGTAGAGATTTCTTTCTTTTTTTTTTTTTTAAAGATTTTATTTATTCATTTAACAGAGAGAGAACACAAGCAGGCAGAGAGGCAGGCAGAGGCAGAGAGGAGCAGGCTCCCTGTGGAGCAAGGAGCCCGATGTGGGACTCGATCCCAAGACGCTGGGATCATGACCTGAGCCAAAGGCAGTTGCTTAACCAACTGAGCCACCCAGGCGTCCCGGGTGTAGAGATTTCTTAAGCAAATAAAAACATTTTTAAAAAAAATTTTGAGACTACACAAAAAAAGATAAAAACAGTCCTGTCAGAAGACAATGCAAGCAAGAGAAACTCTCTCAGAGATAATCCAGATACAGTACTATCAAATGTGGAATTTTAAATAACTATAAGTAATATGTTAAAGGCTCTGGTGGAAAACATGGACCACCTGCATGAAGAGAAAAGGAATTTCAGTGGCGAGATAGAAACTATAAGAAGAGTCAAATGGAAACATAAGAAAATTGTGAACGTGACAAGAGAGAGGAAGGATATATTCATCGGTAGACCCCAAAGAGCTGAGAAATAATCAGAATCTTCAAGATGCATTCGTAGAAAGTAACCAAGCTGAAATTCAGAGGGAAAAGAAAGTGAAGGGGGAAAAAAAAGGAAAATAGAAGAGAACATCTAAGAAATGTGGAACAGTATAAAATGGTCCAACAGAAGTGCAATTGGAATTCCAAAGAAGAAAGGATGGGCAGAGGAGACATTTGAGGAGATAATGGACCAAACCAGAGATCCAAGAAGCTGAGAGAACCCTAGGCAGACTGAGCACACACACACACCACCTAAACACAACCTATCCAAACTCCTGAAAACCAAAGAGAAAGAGAAAGTCATCAAAATACCAACAGACCTTTCTTTTTAAAAATCCTAGGGAGCTGGGATATCCGTGCCATCACCTTAGCCAGCTACTAAAAGGGTAATTGCTCCAGAGGCTATCGTAGAGATCAAGACATCTAAATCTTTCTCTTGACCAACTCACAATTGTCTAGAAGGTTTAAAAAGAAAAAAAATTAAGATTTTATTTATTTGAGAGAAAGATTGAGCACAGAGGGAGAGGGAGAAGGAGAAGCAGACTCCCCGCTGAGCAGAGAGTCCAATGCAGGGCTCAGTCCCAGAACCCTGAGATCATGACCTGAGCCGAAGGCAGATTCTTAACCGACTGAGCCACCCAGATGCTCCTAAAAAGAAAATTTTTTAAGAAATAGAAATGAGCAAAAGGAGAATGGTTGTGCCCAGTTTCTAAAGCATGCCACACAACAGCAGTCCCTTTCCAGAATAGGTAGAAACCTCAGGTTAGCCAGATGTTGTTTTCCAGCCTTCCTTTCAGGATGAAGACCTCAGGTCATCTCCTCTGGCTCCAGGTGGCTGCAAAAGGCTGCCTTCCTTCCCTCTTCCCTTGGAGGGGAAGTCCCTTTTCTTTCTGCAGTTCAAAGTTTCCTCCCACTGAGTTGTCCTAGATGTTGCCTTGGGTCCTGTCACAGGAAAGGTTCCTTCCACTCGAAGCACGGGGAGTATTCAGAATCCTCCCACTTGTCTAAGAAGCAACTTTGGAACCCCAGGAACAGGATATAGTCCCCCCTGATGTCTCATTGCATTTAGCAGGACCAAAATACTTTGATGTTGTTCATCACCTTTTTCATCATGACTTAGGGTCCTCCTTGCTGCTCCTCTGATGATTCTTCTTACTCCCCCTGAATGCTCACCTATCTTTACCCACCCATTAAATGCTGGTGGCTCTTCAGCTTTCTGTCCTCCACATAACTTCTCTCCTTTCCAATGATTTCTTAAGTGGGGAGACACTCCCCCAAGGAAGAGAAAAGGGAGGTAGAGGTATAGTTTGGAAAGCTTGTTCAGCATTATTATACTTTTATAGTTGTACATTTGGCACACCAATTTTGAAACTTAATATAAAATTAAAGATGAAAAATTTGTATGTTTATGTTTAAAAGGGTTGAGAACAGACATCAAAGAATGGAGAGAGGCACCTGGCTGCCTCAGTCAGTGGAGCCTGTGACTCTGGATCTTGGGGTTGTACGTTCAAGCCCCACATGGGGTGTAGAGATTACCTAAAAAAAACTTTAAAAAAATTTTTTTGAGAAACATGATTCTGTACTTTTTTTTAAAGAGTTTATTTATTTGAGAGAGAGCACAAGCAAGCGAGAGCGCATGAGTGGGGAGAGGTGTAGGGGGCGAGGAAGAAGCAGGGCCTCTACTCCAATACTGGGCTCAATCCCAGGACCCCCAGATCATGACCTCAGCTGAAAGCAGACGCCTAACTGACTGAGCTACACAGGTGCCCCTCCTTTTTTTTCTGGAGCTCAATGAAGCGATTGAACTCACAATCCTGAGATCAAGACCTGAGCTGAGATCAAGAGTCAGACACTTAACCAACGGAGCCAGCCAGGCACCCTGATCCTGTGTATTTCTTATTTCTTCTAGATAATTTTATCCACACCCATGGCTCCTTCTATCCTGGTAGTTCTCAACTGAAGTGATTTTGCCTCCCTGGGGACATTTGTCAGTATCTGGAGACATTTTTTGGGTATTATAAACCAAACGTTGTAATGGGTCGAAGCCAAGGATGTTGTTGGATACGCTCCTCGGGCACAGCGACCCCCACCACAAAGGTCATGATCCTGGAGTCCCGGAATCGAGTTCCGGGCTCCCTGCTCAGCAGGGAACCTGCTTCTCTCTCTGGCCTTCCCCTTCTCATGCTCTCTCTCTCTCATTCTCAAATAAATAAATAAAATCTTTAAAAAACAACAACAACAAAGGCATCATTTAACAAATAAGTAGCCATGAACGAGGAGACGATATTTATAACGGGTGTATCTGACAAAGGAGTCTTATACCTAGAAGCCATAAGGAACTCCTACAAATCAGTAAGAAGACAGACAACACAGTCAAAAAGCGAGCAAAAGATTCAAACAGACACCTCACAGAAGACGATATCCAAATGGCCAACTAAGCACATGAAAGAAAACCCAACATCATTACTTACCAGGGAAATGCAAATTAAAAATACAATGAGTTATCGCAATATACCCCCTGATGGCTAAAATTGAAAACGACAATGCCAGTATATACCTCAGTTAAAAACAAAACCAAAATTGGCCAACAGATCAAGTTACCACCCTGCCCCAAATCCTTCAGTGACTTCGCACTGCCTTCAGGATGATATTCAACGCTTCAGGGTAGTACACAGCGTCTGAGGGTGCATCTATCACAGCTGTCCGCACCCCAATCCTGTGCTCCACTAATACCTACCTCCTTACTGTTCCCTAAATTCGCCACGTGGTGCCATGTTTGTGCCCATGCTATTTTCTGTGAACAAAGCTATTTTGCCAACTCATACTCATTCTTCAAGGCCAAATTTCTTCTTCATAAAGCCCTCCATGAGTTACGCAGAGCTAATCTGTTGTTCGTGAGAGGAGTCGGATAAGAGTTGCTGACTCTCCAGAGACTCCCCTCCCACCACAGAGATCTCTCCTTCATGAACACAGGGAGCCCGATGTGCTATATTTTGGAACCTGGACATTGGGATAATGTAAACGGACTTTTTCTCTTAGAAATGTAAGCCGTTAGCTACTCTCTACTGCCCTCTGTTGAAACAAAGTGGGCAATGTGAGTCTCAGCCGCAGGACAAAGATAGTCGGTTTTCAAGAAAACTAAAGAAAGGGGCGCCTGGGTGGCTCAGGTCATGATCCTGGGGTCCTGGGATGGAGCCCCCCATCCTGCTTCCTTGCTCAGCAGGGAGCCTGCTTCTCCCTCTGCCTCTCCCACTGCTCACGCCCGCTCTCTCTCTCCCTCTCTCTCAAATAAATATTTTTTTAGAAAAGAAAACTAAAGAAAGATCTGAGTGAGTGGCTTAACACAAGAAAACAGCCAGTCTAAGGGACTAGGGAAGTAGGAGTGAGTCAGGTTTAGGAGGAAGAAGAACCTGAGAACACTCTTACTTTAAGCCACTTGCTCTGTTCTTTGGCTTCAGTGACTCCTGACATCAGATAATGATATTCAGAAACTGTCTTGTTTTCACTCATCTGCACTCTGGCTTTGGGTCCCAAGGG
>CM052814.1:6478571-6496082 GCA_028533885.1 Nasua narica | reverse complement strand
GCATCAGGCTCCCAGCTCCATGGGGAGTTCGCTTCTCACTCTGATCTGCTCTCTCTCACTCTCTCTTTCCTAATAAACAAATAAATAAAATCTTTAAAAAAAAAAAAAAGAATCTAAGTCAAAGGAGTAACACTGTCTCTTCCTTTCCACACATCGCTTGAAAATATTTAACATTTTTTTTCCAGCGGAAAAAATGTGGCGTAGTGTGGGCCTATATGTATGTGGAATTACTGTAAAAAATCCAGTTGCAGAAAAGTCTCATAATGCAATATGTAAACAGTATCAGCAACAAATGAACAGAATATAGAGATGGTTAGATGGTTAAGTGTTTACGTGAATATAAAGGCATCGGGCAAGTTCTGGAAGGACATGACATTTTTGGTGGTTCCTCTCGGGAAGGGAGAAAGATCATTAAGAGTCACTTTCACTTTTGCTTTAGGAACTTCTGAAGTGCTTCTGTTATTTAGCAGCAAGAGTGTATTATCGATTCATGTGCACATTTTCAAACAGAAAATGTTTAAAGAAGACAACGACCAAACACTGGTGAGAGGGACAAGGACCGAATCTCCAGGGCTGGTTCTGGGCTCTCCTCATACTCCTTCTGAGGCCTCCAAACCCCCTCATCTCCAGAGAGATGGCATCAAGTAATGAAACAAAAATGTTTTTCCATCTCCTTTCCAAACTTTCTTTTGGTGTTCCCTTTTATTTTCCTGGATACTGACTAGTTTGCATGTGAGTGAAAGCATGAGTTCAGGTTTAATGATTCATTTTTACAGGTTAGAGGTACTCATTTGCTAACTCTGCTAGAAAATTCCTTTAATTCCCCAAAGTTGCCCACTGGACTTCCTTAGGATTTTGGGAAGACAAAAGTCTACTGCATTCTGCCGTGTCTAGAAATTACCATTGGGGGACACCTGAGAGGCTCAGTTGGTTGAGCAACCGCCTTCGGCTCAGGTCATGATCCTTGAGTTCCGGGATCGAGTGCCACATCGGGCTCCCAGCTCCACAGGGAGTCTGCTTCTTCCTCTAACCTTCTCTCCTCTCATGCTCTCTCTCACTTTCTCTGTCTCTCAAATAAATAAATAAATAAGAAATTTTTAAAAAAAAGAAATTACCATTGGAAGCCAGTCTATTTAAGATAGAAGGAGCTAGACATAATCATTACCTCACTTGAGGAATGAAGAAACAGGGGTTTAGGGAAGAGAAGTGGCTTGACAGCTAGCTATGGTCCTACTGAAACCGAAACCTGGATTTCCTTCCTCCTTGGCCAATGTCCTCCCCCAAAACCACACCATCAACACTTCCTTTGAAACTTTAAATGTTTGCAAGTCTGAGGGGACTCTACGGGTGTTCTGACAGGGATACCAAGTAAGGCATTTATAAGTCACTCTAGCAGAGAATTTCAAAATTCGAGAACATTCTTTCATGTCAATAAGCTATATCATGTTCACGAGCACAGCCAAAGTAAACAGGCTGACTCATCACAAAACCAATTTTATTTCCGTGTTGTTTTCTCCCCCACCCCTCGCATCTATGACTTCCCATTGTTTGGAGTCGGCTTTCCTTTTTCCCCACGACCACCTCTGTAGGTGCCACTGGAGGTGTGTCTGTTCCCAGAGCGCTCTGTGTGCCGTGTGTGTTTTCCAACTACATTTGAGACTCGGGGTCTGTGAACCCAGGTAACTCTCCTGTTACCTTGTACTGTTCCAGGGTTTTCTCTGCCTCCTGCTCCCTGTGTCTCACTCTCTGCCTGGCCGTCCCCCGCCTCCTTCTCTTCGATTCCGCCAGTTTCCTTTTCTGTTTCTTTTCCTCACTTGACTGGATGTTTAACAATGAATCTTTTTTACCAAATGACTCTGATATCGATTGTATTTCAAGTTCAGAGAGTACTATATTTTGCTGTTATACAAGTGGAGTATTTCCTTTAAAATGGAATTACATTTCTTCTTTCTCTGTCTGGGCCTTCATTGTTCATTTCTTTGTGGATCAGCAATGCTTAAGGAAAAGTGAGGAGCCATCTTTCCTGTAGTTGACATTCATTAAGACGGAACTGTCTAATCAGAGGGGATCTTAGCAAACATAAAGGCCACCTTCTCCTCTGCTGGATGTAGAGACTGAGACCTGGTATGATCCGGTGACTTGTTCCAGGTGTCATAAGCTAGGTCGAGAACTCCTGGCCTCCCTGTCAATATTCTTTCTCTTCATTAAATGCCACATTTTCTCCCCTATTCACTAGTAGCTCTTTCCAGAAAGAGGGTTTTGTACCCTTTTAGTCGGTGCTCTGTAAATAACCTATGTATCTATCAGGATGTCTTTGTCTCCAGGTAGCAAGCCTTGACTTAAACAGGTTTAAACAATAAGGAAATGTATCTCAAATTATAAAAATCTGGACTGGTTGCCTCAAAAGTTCAGTGACGTCACCAAGGCCACATTCTACCTTTCCCCTCCCTTCCTTTCTGCCCTCTTGGGTAGTTTGGCTTTGGCCTCATGCCAGCTGCCCTCAAAGTCTTACCAACAGCTGCCCGCAAACCTTGAGACATGAGTCCTTGTTTATGTCCAATGGAAGACAGAAGCAAGTCCTTTCTGCCGGATGGGATCTTTTGGACAATGTTCCCTCTTCCCTCACTTAGCCAATAAGAGTCAGGAGAATGCTCTATCCTCACGGCTTAGTCCAATCAGGATTCGCCTCCAGATATGGGATGACCTGGGCTCCTGAATCAAATCAGCACTGTGTTAGGAAGGAAGAAGGATGGGTATTGGGTAGTGTTACCCCTTCATTGTACGCCATATTCTACTTGTTAAGTCAACTGAGTCCTAGAAATTTTTGAGTTGCAGAGAACTCAGAAGTTACTTTGGCTCTGAGTTCAAGAAGTCCTTATTTCCTAGATATCTCAGCAATTGCACTACAGGGCTAAGCTGAGAAAATGCCATGAGGTACACTGTTTTCTCGTGGCCATAATTGTACCCAAACTCCTGGGAGGGAGGGAAGGAGGGAGGGAAAGAGGGAGGGAGGATCCAGTAATGTCTGTCTGTCACCAACCATCTCCCTTCTTCTTGTGACTGTTCTTGAATAAGATGAAAATTCTTTCCTTCTCTCCATTCTACAATCTTCCGTACGTGTCCACGGAGACTCTCTATTTTAAAGATTTCACTTTAGGGGCACCTGGGTGGCTCAGTGGGTTAAGCGTCTGCCTTTGGCTCAGGTCATGATCCCGGGGTCCTGGGATCTAGTCCTGCTCTGGGCTCCCTGCTCAGTCAGGAGTCTGCTTCTCCCTCTCCCTCTGCTGCTCCCCCTGCTTGTGCTCTCTCCCTCTCTCTGTCAAATAAATAAATAAAATCTTAATAATAATAATAATAAAGATTTCATTTTAATCACCATACCCTCAAAAGATCAGGAAATCCTCCAAAAGTTACCAGAGTCGCTAGCTGTGGCATACTGACATATGGCTTCAAATTCTTTGACACTTTCTCCATCAAGAGATGGGTCTGTATCTCCTACCTTTGATGGGAAGGGAGGGCGCTTATAACTGTTCTTGTTGCCAGGTGAATTGGGGAGACCCCAGGCCCGGGCCCTCGACCCAGCCTGTCCCAAAGATGTCACCAAAGGTTCTTGGTCTCCTTGAGAGAAAGAATTCAAGGACAGACACAGCACAGTGAACAAGCAACCTAAGGGGGAAAGTTGATTAAACTGAAAAGCACCCTCTCGAGATGTGAGGGCCTGTGAGCTCAAAAGATCGCTGCCGGCCCCTGGGATTGAGTTTCTAGTGTGTTTTGAGAGTTATTAACTAGGGGTGGCATATTCGTTACTATGGGGCAGGAAGCAGGGTTTTGCACTTTTTCTTCCTTATTGGTCAGGGGTTTCCGTCAGGGCATCCGCCCCAGGTGGGGGCCTATCTGGTTTGATCCGGCTCTGGTGGCGGGCTGCCCGGAAGGCTTCTGACTCTCCTGGTAGCTGCTTGCAGACCTCCAGGTCTCCTATTAGAACCTACCTAACGGCCTAGGCTAACATTCCGATAGCGGGCTGCCGTCGAAAGTGAAACCAGTCACCCTAATGGTCGTCAAGAAAGTTAAATAACCTGTAGATAACTTCAAGTCTTTCCCTTAAGACAAAACGAAATCTCCTTTTCTTTCCTTGATCCCTTCTAGCTACTGCCTTCTCATTCTCCTTTCTTACTGTCTCACTCAGGGTTCTGTCAGCAGCTGTATCAGAATCTAGGTATATTAAGGAAAGGAAAGGAATTTACTGGATGGAAACTGGAGGCAGGTCAGTCTCTCCGCTGCTGGGATGACTAGCAGCCGAGCTTCTCCTTCCCTTATGAATGGACCTCCCTTATAAGTGAGTGTCACTTATTCAGGATTCAACGTTCAGAAGTTGGCCAAGCCTAGATCACATGTCTGCTCCTTGGCTTCCTGTCGGAGTCAGCTCAGGCTGCTATATAACAAAGTACCACAGACCAGGTGGTTTAAGGAACAGAAACTCACGGGTGCCTGGGTAGCTCCATTGGTTAAGTGACTGCCTTTGGCTCAGGTCATGGTCCTGGATCCTAAGATGGAGTCCTGCATCAGGCTCCTTGCTTGGCAGGGAGACTGCTTCTCCCTCTGCCCCTCCCTCTTCTCATGCTCTCTCTCTCTCTCTCTCTCAAATAAACAAATAAAATTTTTAGAAAAGAAAAGGAACAAAAATTTATTTTCTCATAGTTCTGGAGGCTAATAGTCTGAGATCAAGGTGTTGTCAGGGGTGGTGTTTTCTGAGTCCTCTCTCCTTGGCTTGTAGACGGCCATCTTCTCCTTGTGTCTTCACACGGTCTTCCCTCCGTGCCTGTGTCCTCACCTTCTCTTCCTGTAGGGACACTAGTCAGATTGGGTTAGGACATACCCTAATGACTTCATTTTAACCTAATGAACTTTCCAAGGTCCTGTCTCCAAATGCAGTCACATTCTGAGCTACTGGGGGTTAGAACTTCAACATATAAATTTGTGAGAGACACAGTTCAGCGGATAACACTTGCCCAAGGTAGGGAAAAGGGGGATCTGGCCCTCTTAGCTTATGTAGTAGAAACCGGTCACCACTTTTTATTAAGACTATTCACAGTGGGGGCTTCCTCAAGGGAGAATGAGATGCTGATACAAAGAGGAGGGGGTATGGATCCTGGACAGCCCTAGCAAAGGTCCACCATGCCTTCATAATGGAGATTCTTTTCTTTTTTTTTTTAAGATTTTATTTATTTATTTGACAGAGAGGGAGATCACAAGTAGGCAGAGAGGCAGGCAGAGAGGGAGGGGGAAGCAGGTTCCCCACTCAGCAGAGAGCCCAATGTGGGGCTCGATCCCAGGACCCCGAGACCGGGACCTGAGCTGAAGGCAGAGGCTTTAACCCACTGAGCCACCCAGGTGCCCCCATGATGGAGATTCTGAGAAAGGCTAGTAATTCATGAAAACACTTTCTCACTTCTGCTCAATTTTCAACCAAGAGTTATGAGTTTCTGTCCCCCACCCCTAGCCCCTGAAATTGTTCAGGCAAAGGTCATGAATAGTTCCCGGAAGTCCACATTGAAGGACTTCTTGAACTTTCTACAGCACTCAACACGGTTGACTTCTGCCTCCTTAAAGATTCTGCTGCCTGGGCTTCCCTGTTCTCTCTTCTCCAACCTCCTATCCAATCTCCTCTGTCAGCCCTTCTTCCTTTTCACATCCTACAAAAGTTGCTGTGTGCCAAGTTTCTGCCATTGCTCCCCTTCTTCTCCAGCCCCTCCCTCCCATCTCCTCTACTTCCTTCCCTCACTGGCGCTCCCCCTTTTTTCTCACTCAACACTCTGATAGAGAGATCTTACCCATACTATATTTGAACTTAGGTCCTCTGGATGGGTTTCACATGGAACTTCTTAAGTTATAGGGAAATTTATGTGTATATTTATTTGCGTTTTTTCTTAGGAAAAGGACTAAAGTTTTTATTAAACCATGTTGATGCCTCCTAAATCTTGTCTTTTGTCCAGACCTGCCTTCCGAGTGCCCAGGCCATATGTCCAGCTGCCTACTTAGAATCTCTACCTAAGGGCGCCTGGGTGGCTCAGTTGGTTAAGCGACTGCCTTCGGCTCAGGTCATGATCCCGGAATCCCGGGATCGAGTCCCATATCGGACTCCCAGCTCTGCGGGAAGTCTGCTTCTCCCTCTGACGTTCTCCCCTCTCATTCCCAGTCTCTCGCTCTCTCTCTAATAAATAAATAAATAAAATCTTTTTAAAAAAAAAAAAGAATCTCCACCTAAGATCACAGCTACCTCCAGCTTACTAATGTCAAGAGCTGCGATCATTATCTTCCCCCTCAAAGCCTGTTCCTCTTCCTTTATTTCTTACGTCCATGAAATGTACCACCATCGTCCTCCTAACCAGATCAAGAAGGGGCACACTGCCCAGACCCCTCCCTCCCTACAACCCTCGGAGCCAATCACTCATCCACATCTTGTCCTTTCCACCTTCACGTCTCTTCTAGAGGCTTCCATTGCACTTCCACTTCTTTGAGAAGAATTCCCTCTTGGCTAGACTGTTAAAATAACTTCCCAGCTTTTCCCTCCACCTTCGATCTCTCTCCTCTCCGGTATATTTGTTAGGCTGCTATCAGAGTAATTTGTATAAAACATAAAACTGATCATGGCATTCCCCAGCTTAAAATGTTGATGATCGGTTTTATATTCTATAAAAATTATTCTAAGAGCAATCTAAGAAGGTATAGACTGTTCGCCATGACACACAAAGTCCTTCATGACCACTCCATAGATATTGAGGGCCGAGGACATGGGAGGCACTGTGCTACATGCTGGGGATTTAATATAAACAAGAAGAACAGGTTCCCTGCCCTCAAAGACCTTACCGAAATTTGATGATACCGCAAAGGAAAAGCACCAGCTTGGCAGTAAGGGGATGGGGGTGTCACAACTTCATTCGGGTCACCAGGGAAGGTCTTCAATGCCCATCCTGCACTTCCTCTTCTTTTTTTAAAAGATTTTATTTATTTATCTCTTGGACAGAGAGAATGAGCACAAGCAAAGGGAGAAGCAGGCTCCCCGCTGAGCAGGGAGCCCAAGGCTGCCAGGCTCGATCCCAGGACTCTGAGATCAGGACCTGAACCAGGGACTGACGAACCAGGGACCAAGGCAGAAGCCCAACCTACTGAGCCACCCAGGCGCCCCACCCCTAACCCTTTAGCTTGTGCTTCTCCTTTGTGGTTCTCACTGATCTTAGGGAGCTGTCCCCAGCTCTGCAAACACACCAGCCTATTTCACCCCATCTTTGCCCATGCCTCTCTGTTTCCTGATATGCTTTTCTCTCAAAACCTTCCTGCCGAACTTACAATTATCTTTTGCAATCCAGTTAAAGCGTTCTCTCTCCCAAGTGGACTCGTCCCACAGATGCCTTCTTTGTGCCTTTGTGCACAAACAGAATTTTGCAAATACTCTCGTAGTGCCTACGGCACTGCAGGCACTTATCTGCTGGGCTCCCCCTACGCAGGTGGGAGTCTGGGGGGATGAAAACTGGCCTGGTAATCTCGGAACCTGGTGCCGTGGCTGGCATTTCAGTGTTGAATGGAAAGGAAGGGGGGAAAGGAAGGGGAAGAGGAAGGGATGGCTGGGTGGCTGAGTCGGTTAAATGTCTGCCTTCGGCTTGGATTGTGATCCCAGGTCCTGGGGCCAAGCCCCGCATTGGGCTCCTTGCTCAGCAGGGAGCCTGCTTCTCCCTCGGCCTACTGTTCCCTACTTGTGCTCTCTCCGTGACAAATAAATAAAATCTTTTTAAAAAAAGAAAGAAAGGAGAGAAGAGCTAGCCCAAGACCATCTGTCTTTTAAAAACTGTGAGTTTTAGCTACCCCATAAAATTAGCCCTTGCAACCCCACGCTCAAGCTGATGTTGGCTTTGTAAGCCCTTAATGAAAACCTGCGGAGTGCTCCCCACTCTTGCGGTCCTCCTGGGGCTCCCTCCTTCCTAGGGCCCAGGCCCTGCAGCTGACAATTCCTCCCTGCACGCGAAGACCACAGACAGATGAGTCAGAGGAGACGATAAAACTGCAGAAAAGGCAAACTAAAGGGAATGCCAGGAACCACGAGCCATGTGCGAGAAAGCCACACAGAACTGTGAAGAACAGAGAGTGCAGGGGTGGGGTGGGGGGATCCCCCTTCACCTCGGAAGCCTTCCACAGCCCTGGGGTGGGGGCACTCTCCGGGCCCTTGGTTACCCAGAGAAGCATCCTACGTGCCATAGGTGGGGCTTTACGTTTTCAGACACCCATCTGGATTTTGCAGGCTGTAATCGCTTGAGAGTGAGCACTAGTCGGTTCCAGTCTCCTAACCAGACAGCTAACCCGAGGGCCTGTGGGGGAGGGGCTGCTGCCAGAATGCATGAAGGCGGGCGGGCGGAAGGGGGGATGAAAGAGGGGCACCAATGAACACTACTAGGAGCAAAACAAAGCAACACAAAATCCTGAGAAGTGGTTTCATATGATTTTGGAGTGGACAGGAGCATTGGTCCGAAGCAGTGGTCAGCAGACATCCGTGCCCACCCCGCCTCCCCTCTACCATTGCCAAACCTCCCATCTGTCTGCTGCTCACCTCCTGGCCTTTTCCAAGGTTTTTCCAAGTGAGACCTAGCCCAGCTGTCCGGAGCCCAGTGGGGCAGTGGCACTGCCAAGCAGAGCCATTTGATTTCCTGCCTGTGACCTGGATTTAAACAGAGTGGAGGGGGGAGGGGACGAACGTGCACGTGTGGGGGGGGAGGGGTGCATCCAGGGAGCGCAGGACTGGTTTGCAACCTGGTGGCTTCTGGGTCACTGCACCTCCACCTTTTCCGGCAAAGAGCCCAGGCCAGCCCAGGCCCAGTGGGTCCCCGAGGGGCTGAGCTCGCCCTAGTGCTGTGACTCAGCTCAGCCCTGGCAAGTGCGGGTGGGAGGTAAAGAGCTCCTGCCCTCTCCTCCTCGATGCCCGATGCCCGTCCCTCCCTCCCTCCTTCCCTGCCTTCCCTGCAACCAGTGACATCCCCTCCTCCCAGGGCCCATTCCTCCCCCACTGCCTGGGTTTCCTTTAACAGAGGGTGTGAACCTCAGGGTTAAATTCAGGCTAAGAAGTGCATTGCAGATCCCAAGGCACATGCATTTTGGATTTTGAAAAATATCCTGGTGGAGACAAGTGGGGGGAAGGACGCTTTCTGGCCGTCTGCGGATTGAAATGCAGCAGGCAGGCCCCACGGAGCGGTGACAAGTTCTGAAGTACAACCAGGCGCTCCCTCTTGGGTCTCGTCCCCAAGGTTCTGATATCTTGTTTTGGGCGCTGCGTGGATCCAAACCCACCAGGTGGGGGAAGTACCTTGAGATGTACCGGGAGGCCCTCTCAAGGACCCTGTGTCACTGGACCCTGGGGGCGGGGGACACCCCACGGCAGCTTCTCTTCCAGACTTTTTTTCTTCCCCTTCCTGCCCTATCACGGGGCTCACTTGTCAGAATTCTGGTTCAGAAATCAGATGACGTTCTAGGAAAAGGAACCTAGAGAGTAATGAGCTGAGGGGTGGGGGGAAGAGACTCTTTACTTCCTCTCTTCGAAGGAGCTGCGGGTGTCCCTCAAGGGCTCAGTGCATCTGCGGGGACTTGTTCGCTCTGATGTGACAACATGTGGCTGCTTCTGCCTTCAACGGCTCTGCTGCTTGTGGGTGAGTCAGAGTCACTTGGGCCGAGAGAGAAGCTCCAGATGCCCAGGCTTCAGCAGGGCCCACTTTTCGGGCGGCGGGAGAACCCCTACCAAGGAATAGGACCCCTTACCGCAAGGAGAGCGCTCCCTAGAGCTTCCAGGACAAACCCCTGAGGGGCTAGAGACTGAACTCCCGCTTGGATTTGGGCATAACCAGGAAGCAAGAGGGGGAGCGGGAGGTCTCTGTGACTTCACCTTGCTGGGGCTCAGTTTCCCTATCTGTACATTGAAGACTATGGACCAGACAGATGGTCCCTAATTTCTGTCTCTTTCGTTCTGACACCCCTGGGTTCCCCTCTAAGACTTCTGATTTCCACCCTTTGGGCAGGACTTGGGTTGAGGGGGGTGTCTCTGGCTTGATTCAGGGAAATTCAGTCTGTACCTTGGTTTTGGGAGTTTGAATAGGGACTACGGAGGAGCGGAGTGGTGTTGAAAGCAGGGATAGGCCGGATAGGAGGCGTAGACACTGGTGGCTAGAAGGCAGGCGGGAAAGCTAGCCACCTTACATCCTTGATTCTGGGCGACTCAGACTCCCAAGGCAGGGGCTGGCCGGGGAACTTACACTCCTTCCCCACTCCTGCTCCCTCCTCTCGGCTCCTGCTCAGTATGTGTCTCACTCTTTTGTCTTGCAGTTCCTGCTGGCCTGCAAGCTGGTGAGTGGGCTTTGTGGTCTCTGGTGGACGGAGGGAGGCACGCGGTGTGTAATAGCCACGGGGCGTTGGGAAATGGGCACCAGGCGGGAAACTGATGGCCTCGGTGGTCAGGGGGCACTTCCCAGTTCAGTGGGGCTCGGCCCTAGGCTCCTCTGGCGAGCTCTCCTCAGGTGAGTGAATGGCCAGAAATGGGGCTTACGGGCCTTGAAGCCCAGATGCTTTGAGTCTGAGTCACCTCGGGCTTGCTCTGTCTCTGAGCCTCCCCCAGAGTGCCGGCATAGGGCCTGCCCCCTCGCTGCCCTCATCCACCTTCTCTTGGATCCTCAGCGGACCTCCCCAAGGCCGTGGTGGTCCTGGACCCTCCAAGCAACAGGCTCCTCACGTTGGACAGTGCGACTCTCAAGTGCCAGGGGGCCCATCCCCCTGGGGACAACTCCACCCAGTGGCTGCACAATGGGACCCGAATCTCCAGTCAGACCAGCTACTTCATCAAAGCCGCCAGCGTGCGAAACAGCGGCGAGTACAGGTGCCGGACGGGCCTCTCCGAACTCAGTGACCCCGTGCAGCTGGAAGTCCACACGGGTGAGTGGACGAAGGGGAAGGGGGACTCCCCAATAAAGGGGGAAAGCGGAAGACTTGAGAAGAGCTGAGTCTTGGGGGTTAAAACTGGGATAAGAAGATCCGTGGCCCCCGCTGAATTACATCAGAGTCGTGGTCCTAGCCCCAAGCGGGCCTTAGGCCAAATGTCAAAACCTGGTGCCTAATGGCCCCGGGACTCTGCAGGGCACAGTCCCCGCAATCACCGTTCCCATAGAACGTACCCCAGGGAATGGTGTCACCTGAAGGTCAGGCTGTGCCACTAGTGCTCAATAATATTTATTGAATAACTAATGAATCTGTTCTTTTGACCTCCATCTCCTTCCGACTCTCAGATGCACGTGCTGTAAGGGACCCTCCAAACCCTGCTAGACGGCCCAGGGACCTGTCTACCACTCTGTCCCCATCAGGGCCACACTCAAACTTAAACTTCAGCGTAGGGCACCTGGGTGGCTCAGTTGGTTAAGCATCAGCCTTCTGCTTAGGTCATGATCCCAGGGTCTCGGGATAGAGCCCGGGGTCAGGCTCTCTGCTCAGTGGGGAGCCTGCTTCTCCCACTCTCTCTGCCCCTCCACCTGCTTGTGCTCTCTCTCTGTGTCTCTTAGTAAATACGTAAAAATCTTAAAAAAAAAACCACAAAAACACAGAAGTCTTTAGCACTGTTTACAGAATGCACGCTCAGAAGCGGGGGAGGGGAGGGGTGAGGGGAGGGTGTCAGAGACAGGGCTGTGTCCTGCTGCCCCTGGAGTCACACCATCTGGCCCAGTACCTGCAGTGTCCCCCTCGCAAGCCCGATGCTACTTCAGTGGCCGCCTCAGTTGCACCACTTGTATGGGTGAAGGAGTCTGGAGGGGAAGCCGGGCCTGACGGGGGGGGGGGGGGGGGACTGGGTATCAGACACCTATCTTGAGAAATTAAGGTAATAAATTCACAGAGATAAATTTCTAAGTCTTTGGATTAATAGTTGTGGCTCCAACGTGAAATCGATACATGATGGACAAATCTATACACGAATGGTCTTTTTAAAAATTAATTAATTAGAGATAGAGAGAGCACACGCAGAGAGAGAAGCTGGCTCCCCACCGATGTGGGGCTCGATCCCAGGACCCTGGGATCATGACCTAAGTGGAAGGCAGACACTCAACCAACTGAGCCACCCAGGCACCCTCTGGGATTATCTTTTAAGACTCACTTCACTTATCTCCTTCTCTGAGAAGTCCTCTCTGTCCCATTCTCTTCGGCCTTCGAGGCCTTTGTTCTTTGTCTATTGTAGCACACTGTGTTGGAAGTATTTCTGCGTACATGTATTTCTATTCTTTGAGGTTAGGGATCATGTGTCTTCGTCATCAAGCAGCCCCAGACCGCACAACACCTGGTAGATAGCGAAGGCTCAACCAGATCTTCGCCGAATGGATGTACCTATGGACATTCATGAAGTCTGTGGTAGGACAGATTGGCCCAAAAGCCACCAGACTATATATGCATTCTTATAACTGTAATCTTATAATAATAATGATTCAACTCTCTGCTGAAAAAGTAAGTGGATATATAGGTACATGACCTTTTCAGATAAATATCTCTTAATAAGTAATTAAGGTTGGCAGATCTCCCTAGGAGAGAATTTTCATGTCCTACGCATTTTGTTTAGCATAAGGTAGTAGATCTTTTAGATTACGGGAAGCTTTATGGTTCTGTTCTTATTACAAAAGTCATTCGGGTTCATTTTCTAAAATACAGAAAAGTAAAGGGGTAAGAATTAAGATGACCTATAGTTCTATCCCTCAGGGAAAAGCCCTGCTAATATGTAAGCACGTTTTCTTTCTTTTTCTTTTTTCTGTGCTTATCTTTTTTTCGTATTCTGTCTCTTTAACTCAGCATCGTCTCATGAACGTTTTTTCTTGTGTCACTTAAAAATATATTTGCCATATGATCTTTATTTTGGTCAGCTTCCTGACCGTGACTTCATGTTCTCTCCGTGTGAGCTCTGGTTACGTGGCAAGACAGTCCCGGTGATACAGGATTCTCTGTCCCTAAGGGTCTGCTCAGTGATGAAGGTAACCTTGCTGAGGCCCTGGGGCCCTTGAGAAAGGGCCGGCTACCATGAGCACTACCGGTCAGGCCCTTCTTTCCTCGCCTTGACTTTCATTCTGGGTTATGAGTGACAGTTTCTGTAGCCAATCCAGGGGACACCCAATGACCTCTGTCCCACAACTGTCTGTTCCTTCTGAAGTCTGCCTTTCTTTTTAAAGGATTTTATTTATTTACTTGACAGAGAGAGGGAGAGCACAAGCAGGGGGAGTGACAGGCAGAGGGAGAGGGAGAAGCAGACTCCCTGCCACCCAGGGAGCCCGATATGGGGCTTGATCCCATGATCCTGAGGTCATGACCTGAGCTGGATCCAAGAGTCAGGCACTCAACCAACCGAGACACTGCCCCCCACCCCAGTGCCCCACAAATCATCATTTTCAAATGCAATTTTTACTCTTTGACCTAGGACTTACGGTGGTTGCTTATTACCTGTCATAGCAAATCCCGGGGCAGCCCTAAGGACCCTGCAGATGGCTTCCCCTCCCCCCACCTCTTCCCTTAGTCCCTCTGCTCTACCTTTGTGGTTTGATTTGTGTGGCCCTCTTCCCCGTTCGATGAAAAGCCCCGGTGTGATGTGAGTTCTCCTGCAGAGCCCTGTGGGCATTCCTGCAAAGAGAGCTCTGCAGGGGTGGCGCCCGGGCTGGTTCTCCATGACGCCCCAGGATCTTGGTGCTGAGTGCCCCCTTCCCAAGCTCTGTGCTCGGATCGCTGAGGCCTCCTGGGCCTGTGGCCTCCGTGTCTTTCAGGCTGGCTGCTGCTCCAGGCCCCTCGGCTGGTGTTCCAGGAGGGGGAGCCCATCCGGCTGAGGTGCCACAGCTGGAAGAACATGCTCGTCCAGAACGTCCAATATTTCCATAATGGAAGAGGCAAGAAGTTTTCTTACAGTAATTCTGAGTTCCACATCCCAGCAGCAACAAGCAAACACAATGGCTCCTACTTCTGCAGGGGGCTTATCGGGAAGAAAAACGAGTCTTCAGAGGCTGTGAACATCATCATTCAAGGTGAGAGCTGTGCAGTCCACGAGGGTCCAGGACCCCCGGGGCACGGAGTGTGCACTCGTGCTGCGAAGACGAGTAGAGAGGAGATTCTGGATTCCGTGGGCTTCTTTACAAGGGGTTCTGAGCGCTGTCCCTGACCACAACATTATGAGGTTATAGGGAGTATAGAGTCTACTTTACGGACGAAGTAACTGTAACTGAGGCAGCAGAAGGGGAGGGGCGTTAATGTGTCTCTAAGATCACACCGGAGATTCAAAGACCTTTACACATATTTAACCACTAGCTAAAAGGGAAGAATTGGACAGATGCCAAATTTCTGCCTTCACACCTGTCATTTTCTCCTCCTTCTCCTTCTCCCATTAGGTCCAGCGGCTCCATCCACCTCAGCACCCCTCGTATTTTGGCCCCAGATCCCCTTCTCCCTGGTGATGGCATTCCTATTCCTAGTGGACACAGGGCTCTATTTTGCTGTGCAGAGAGACCTTCATAACTCAATGAGGGGCTGGAAAAACAGCAAAGTCTCCTGGAAACAGGGCCCTTAGGACAAATGGGGGTAAGAGCTCTGAGCCTCTTTCCAGATTCACAACCCCATCCTCCCCACCAGGCAGCTCTGGGAGCAGCAGGAAAACCACACCTCAGGGTCTAGGCTGAGGGTCCTCCGCTCAACTCCATTTTCTCTCCGTCTCTGCTGGAAGGAAGGCCCGTGATCCCAGGGCCAACCATGAGCCCCAGTGAGACACAGTGCTCAGACTTGAAGTCTCCGAGCTACCCAGATACTTTCTCTGCCCAACTATCTGTCCCAGCAAAGCCACAATGCGAACTCTGGATGGTGACCTGATATATGAACTTGTTCCTAAATAACAGGATGAGGAGATAAGAGAATTATGGCCGAGGACCAGCTGGGTAGTGGTCTACATTTGTTGCTGCAGGGTGGGTTGCCTTTTAGGCACCCTGAAACCCTTTCCAGACAGATTGTGGGGGCTGTTGAGAGTCTAGGGAGACAGCAGAACCAGCGAAGGGGGTGGATGAGAAAGAGCAAGGCAGTCCAGGATGGACCAGGGGTGACTCCAGCCTGCGCTGTCTTCCTAGAACACGAGTGGTGGTGTAGGTGCAGAAAAATCACAGGGGTGACTTAGAATTGATGTTTCAGGGGGGAGACCTGTCAGAACCGGGATGGCGTGTGAGTACTTAATGATGAAACCCTTGATGCCATGAGTAGAAGATGCTCCCGGAAGGGGGCTGGGGATGGGAGGGTCCTGGAAAAGAGAGCACAGAATAGACTCTGCATCCATAAGGAAGGAGAACCACACTGGCCCAGATGAAGCCCAGGGAACAGAGATCGCTCTGGGTCTGAACTGAGAAAGCAAGACGGGGGAGAGCCAACGAGAGCTGCTCGGTAGGCAGCGGCCAGGAGGTGAGGACATTTGCGGGCCAGGATAGTAGGAATTAGAGAGAGGAGAGGCGGGGACTGTCGCCAGCTCTCTGCTTTAGGATTTAATACATACAGCTCCAGCTCTGGCTTCACACCGTTCGTCCAACAAATGCTGGATAAAAGCGATACGAAATGCACTCAACTCTGCTGAGCTGAACTCTGAAACTTTGAAATCCCTCGGCCCGTCAGTGACTGTGGATTTTAGGGGTGGGGTCATGAGCGTTGCTTGTGGAAGAAACTTAGCTATCTTTTTCTGTTAGAAGCTTTCAACAGAGCATTTCCTGATTCCAATAAAGCATTGAACAAAATCGCGCTTGCTGCTCTCCGAAGATGGCAAAACCGTGATAATAAGACCTGAATGGTAAAATCCATTTTTCCTCCTGTTGTCCGAAAATCTACCGGGGATGAGTTTGGGTAACGGAATCATATCCGCACAGCTCACATGAACCCAACCAGCTGGGGACTCACCAATCTTGCTGAGGTAACTGGGTGAAGGGGACTTTTACAGGTGATGCAGGATGGGAAGGTGGGCTGGCTGTTAGAGTCAGTTCCAAGCAGGTGGGGGGCAGGAGAAGGCACCCCCAGGAAGGAAGGAAGGAAGGCTCCCTGCTCAGCCAGGAGTCTGCTTCTCCTTCTGCCCTTCCCCCTGCTCTCTCTCTCTCTCTCTCTCTCAAATAAATAAATAAAATCTTTAACTCACATCTTTTTAGTACCTATGATGCCCAAGCTTGGGTTTAGGCACTGAAGATGGATGAACAACACAGGGTCATTCCTGGAGGAGCGTTCCTTCCAGGAAGAAAGGCAAGGAGGAGAGAAGGAAGAACATGCTGGGAGAGGAGGCTCAGTGTCCTGGTGGTGAAGGATTTACAGGCAAAGGGGACAGACGCTGAAGGTCTATGGGCAGAGATTCAAAAGCCAGAGTAGGGCTCAAGAAACCAGTTTAGCTGTTTTTCAGAGTAAAGAGCCAGGGAGGGAGAGGAGCGAGTTCAGGGGACGGATCATGAAAGGCACTGCCTTCCAAACTAAGGAGGGCCCAGGCCACGCAGGCCCTTGAGGGATTTTAAGCAGAACAGGTTTGCATTTTAGGAAGCCTCTTTGGCAGCTACGTGAAGGAAGGAAGGCAGAGGGGAGCTGAAGACAGGAACCCCCCCTGGAAAGCCAGGTAGTTACCTCAGTAACCCAACCGGGAAGTGGTGAGGAAGTAGAGGAAGCGAGGCCGGAGAGGAAGGTGCCCACTGGCAAGAACTCAGAAGGCCGACTCCAGGCACGGGTAACCAGTAGGTCTCGGCGTGACTAAGGGCCCAGGTTCCGGACACGACTGTCTCAGGAGTTAGGAAATCCAGGCACAAAGGCCAGGCAGGCACAGACGTGCTACCGAATTCATCTTTGGCTTATCAGAACTTGTTTCCTTTGTTCGAAAAACATTTTGAAAACATGTTTCACGGGGCCCTTTTCGTAGAACCTGGCTTAGGTTTCACGGGGCCCTTTTCGTAGAACCTGGCTTATCAGAACCTGTTTCCTTTGTTCGAAAAACATTAGTTTCACGGGGCCCTTTTCGTAGAACCCAAGGGGAGCCGCTAAAAGGCTTGCTACTGAGGGGGCGACCGTGCAGTGCAGACCGACCGTGGGTGGGAGAGTGAGAAGCCCACAGCGTCAACACCTCCGGGGCCCCAGAGAGAGACACACCCCTGGGTTCAAAACGCTCAGCGCCGTCCCTGGGTGGGCTCGAACCACCAACCTTTCGGTTAACAGCCGAACGCGCTAACCGATTGCGCCACAGAGACAGGCGAGAACTGCTGCCTCTGCCAAGTCAGTTCACCGTAGAGAACATTCGTACTGCTTCCTCCCGCGCCCCAAAACCCGGGCGGGGGAGGAGAAGCTGACGCGGGAGCCGGGGGGCGGGGCCGGTCCTCTTTCGGCGCACCGCGCGGCTGGAGCAAAGCCGGGCTTTCCTGCGCGCTGGCACCTGCTTAGACCTGGGACCGGCGTCGGGGTCCCCCCGGACCCGGCCGAGAA
>CM052814.1:6360840-6478071 GCA_028533885.1 Nasua narica | reverse complement strand
TTTGCTCTTTTTGTGTCCCTCTTGGCAAGAATACAACTAGTTCATGGTAGTCCTGGTAGTTCCTCGTAAGTTGTGTGATCCTGGTTGATGACTTCTCAGCTCTCTCATTTGTTCCTAGGCTTTTAGCCTCTAGTCACGTAAGAAAGTCATCTTTCTTGTCGCTACCCTTGTATACTCTGAAACTAGTGGGCTTCTTTATTATATGATGGTACGAAAATATACGGGGTTTTAAAAAAAAAAAGCTTTTTGGCCCTATCAATCTATCCATCTGCTATAGTCCCTCTATGTCTAGCTAACTTGCCCAGCGAATCTTTATAAAAAGCTTTTGAATCAACCCCATATGTATCCAGGAGCAATCAGTGTTTTCCACTGATATCTGCTTTATTGTCTAGTATAGAAATGGCATTCTATTATTTTCTATTTTATGAAGATGACTTTGATCACATTTTACAAGCAGCATGAATTGAATTGTTTAATTCTAGAAGGCTAACCATATTAAGAGTACCACTGTTCGTGTTTTTCTGAGCCTGAGTTGGTATAATGGATGATTTGGGTTTCTCTAGCCAGGAATTTCTGAATGGCAATATCTACTGGTGGAAATGTCAGAGGGTTTGGTAAAAATGTCCAGGCTATACAAAACCCTGAAAATTTATGTTCGTACAATTTCCTAGAGCCGGGAAAATTACATTCATTACTAAATCTTATTTTCCTGATTTAAAGTAACTTGCAGGTTAGTTTCACATTTCAGGGTAAAAAATTATAGTTGTACTCATTATAAATTAGTAATTCTCTCTGGAGAGCAGGGCCCTTTGGCAATATTTTTTAATCACTATGGGAGTGAAGGGAGGAGTGCTGGGGGAAGTGTCCAACTTACTCTGTATCTCAGGTCTCCACAGGCTGTTTTGGCTCTCCACGGAATATTTAGTACTGCTTGAGAATCACATTCACTTTGGAGATCACTGCCTTTTTTTTTTTTTTAAGGTTATGTTTTTAAATAAACCCTTGACATCTGGCTTTAAAATTCGTAAAGAGGCAGTGTAAGTGGTTTTCATAGAAATTTAGTGAAAGAAGATCATCAGACTGCTTTCCCAAGTAGGGAGGTTAGTTCAGATCAGCAGCAACCTGTTTCCCCCGCACTCACCCACCCCTGCTCCACTCCCTGCTCCCTCAAGCCATTCTCACGTTCCTCTGGTGGTGAATTTTGTCTTACTTGTGTGCAGGTTTCAACTTTGGGAGAAAGAAGTGGTCGCTTCTTGGTGGTGCTAAGAAATTGGGGAGAAAGGAAACAAGGATCCTAGTGTCGCACAATATGGATGGTTTCGTGTTCTGGCTATTAGAACCACGCAACTGAGACCTACTTGCAATCTCCAGGTGAAGAAATAAACCCTACAGAATAATGCCAGTATTTGACTAATGATCTGTAAATATGATCTGAAAGAGTAGGCATATAAGGGCAGTCTCTGTGGTGCAATCGGTTAGCGCGTTCGGCTGTTAACCGAAAGGTTGGTGGTTCGATCCCACCCAGGGACGCCTGGAACTGTAGTCTTCTCTTTTTCTCAGTCCTTCCTCTAGAACATCAAAGTTCTATTACTAATCCAAAATTCTATGCATTACCTGTCTCGTAAGAGGCATTTCCCAGGTCCCACTTCCTATATGATAAGGAAATGTCTAGGGCCAAACTAGAGATGGTGGGCACTCTGTTCCCCTTAGAAGCAAAACCTTTCAGAACTGCTCTTCTGCAGAATCCCACAGCCAGTGGGCCTTTGCAAATGAGCACTGCTAATACAGAAATCAGTTAAGGCTCTTTTCCATTTAGTTAATTCTTGCCACAGATGCTAAACACCTGGGGAAACTCAATGATCTCTGGCCAAGTTTAAAAGGGATTAAAGTTTAAAGGAATTCATGCATTAATGTGCTCTAATTTCTCCTGCTACTCACTTGTAGTTGGACACTGCCCTTATACATAGGACTGGAGTGAAGGTCCTAGAAATAACCTTTTAAGGGCTTTACCTGTGGCTCCAACTTTTTTCTTTTCATATTACACTCTTTTTGTGATCTTGTCAACTTTTAAATTTGTGTCTCCAGTACTCCTCTGAATCCTTAACCTTTCCATGCATCCACCTGCCTGCTTCACATAACTCCTTGCCTTCTGGGTCATCCTCTCCCAAACTGAATCTAACTTCCCCCCAGTCTCCTAGGCAGGAGTCTTCTCCAGTGGTACCATCATCACCTTTAGCAGCAAGGCGACTTCCTTGAAGTCGCTTTCTCTCACCCAGCAAATCCATCAGTCATCAAGTTCTTCCCATTTTAACTTCCCTGCCTTCCCTTCCTGTTAGCCCACCGTCAGTTTCCCTGGGGAGCGGACCCAGGTCAGCTTGAAAAGTCCTGGTATAGTACGAAGTATGTGTTTCCAGCACTCTGTTCTCTGTTCCCACGCCAGGAACTCCAGTGAGCTGGACTTTTCACCCTCTGAGATGTCCTTCTTAGCTCGGGAGTCAGGACAGGAAGACCACAGATAGGAAACTCTGTTGGCTAAATCGAACTTTCTTCCTGAAGACTTTTAGAAAAACAAAATCCTGGCTGGTCCCTAGTCTCTGAATAGGTACCTGTTATTCATCTTATTTATGGTTCGGTTCATAAGCTACTTCCTGTAGTTCCTGACAGCGTGAACAGGGCGATCCAGTTTTGCTGTCTGGGGGGAATATCCAGTACAAATGGCACACCACAGTCCCTAAATCTTTTGTCTGCCAAAGCTACAAGGCTATGGAGGCTACAAGGCTATGCTGTGCACTTGCCCCATACTGGCTGAAGGAAATTGGCTTTTGGAATCATCCAGATCTGCTGTGTTACCAGGTTTTCAGGCTCAGGATAAAAGTGCAGGGTCTTTGGCTGCATAGAGTTGAGCTCCCCAAAGTGCTAGACCTGGGGGCTGGCAGTTAACCCATGGTATACCCCGGTGTTTGGCCACAAATTATTCAATAGGAACTGCCAGCCCATGGACTCTGCCTGAGCTTTGTAGTGCAATGAGTTAGAGTTGCTGCTATTAGGCTAAAACTTGGTGGTTCACAGTGCTCCCGGAGATTGCTATCCTTTGAGCCACAAACATCCTTCCTTTGCCCCCAGAACTCCACGTTCTCCATCTCTTCATAAGCTACTAATCTCATTTCTGAATTGTTCCTGGTATACATGAGGCTCCTTGGGCAGTTTCTTTCTTTCTTTTTTTTTTTTCTTTTTTTTTTTTAAATCTTAAGCAGGCTCTATGCTCAGCGTGGAGCCCAATGACTCAGAGCTCAAGCTCGCAGCCCTAAGATCACGACCTGAGCCAAAATCAAGTGTCGGACGCTCAACCAACTGAGCTCGGGCAGTTGCTTCTAGGTCAAAAGACTTTTGTGCTCACTTCGGCAGCAAGCATATATTCAAAAACTGGCCAAAAGGCTTTGAGTAAAAGAATAAGTTATCTGGCCCCTGTGTTGGGACAGGTGTGGGCCAACTGCTCCCGGCACTGTCATCCGGAAGGGGGAAGTTGAAGGCATACGCAGTCACCGGCCCACAGCAATTCTGACATCCAGTCAGGTACGTGTTGCCAGTTCCTTGATGAAGCCCCATTACTACTCCCTGGGAATGATTTTCTGTGGCTCTCACTTCGAACTCCTGGATTGGCCTTACTTTTTCATGAGAGTAGTCAGAGTTTGCAGCTGATCATTTTCTCAGCCTGCTTCCTGACCACAGAAGTTTGGAGCTCCAAGGGCTTTCATTTTTATGCTGTCTCTGTTCCTTTCAGTCCAACCTGATATACTTCCTTTAAAAGCTAAAAGAGTTTCTTATAAATACATCAATATATACTTCATTATTAGGCAAAAGCCACACTTACAGATCTCTTAGGAATCATCCCTTTTCTACATTGGGCCCCTGGTAAGATTGCTGTGTGTCAATGTCCTTAAGATCCTTAAAAGCCTCCTTAACAGGAAAGGTCTCTGAGGCATGCCCTTAAGATCAATAGAATACCTCCTTTGTGAACCCAGATGTCCACTGACAGATGAACGGATAAAGAAGATACACACACACACACACACACACACACACACACACGAATATTACTCAGCCATCAAAAAAAGAAATCTTACCATTTGCAATGACATGAATGGAGTTAGAGGGCATTATGCTATGCGAAATAAATCGGAGAGAGACAAATACATGATTTTACTCGTACATGGAATTTAAGAAACAAAACAGATGAACATAGGGGAAGGGAGGAAAAAATAAAACAAAAGCAGAGAGGGAGACAAACCATAAAAGACTCCTAACTATAGGAAACAAACTGAAGGGTGCTGGAAGACAGGGGTTTGGGGGATGGGGTAACTTGGTGACGGGCATTAAGGAGGGCACATGATGTACTGAACACTGGGTGCTATATGCAACTGATGAATCACTAAACTCTAGCTCTGAAATTAATAATGCACTATATGGTAATTAGTAGATTTTAAAGAAAATGAAATGAAATAAAATAAAAAGAATGCCTCCTTTCTGTCTGGAAGAGTCTATGAGGCACTACTTCAGTCTTCTTGAGGTCTTAACAAAGAGTTCTGTAGATACAGCTTTAGCTTCCTCTTTCCCCTGGAACCATGTTTTCCTGACAGTGCCTTGGTTTGATCTCTTCAGCTCACCCTTTCTTTCTGAAGCATTTGCTGGGTGAAAACTTTCCCAAGCCTTTACATTTCCTCCAAATTTCAACTGAAAACCGAGTAATTACTTCTTTAGCTCATCTCTTTTTCGTAGTGTTTTGTTATAGGCAGTGCAAGGAAGGAAAAATTATTTTTCCTGTTATCTTCTTGGTTCTCTGGCTGGGGCATTGTAAGATCCAGACTGGCAAAGGACAGGTCACCAAGAGAAAAACAGTTAATCAACGCATGCAGCTTTTTTCACACAGGAGAAACCTCATGATGAGTAACTCAAAGGGGTGGTTAGAACTTGAGCTTATATAGCATCTTAACAAAAGAAAAATCAATGTGTACAGAAATGGCAAGACAAAGGAAAGCGGTTTTCCTTGTCAAGGGTAGCAAACTGTGGGATGATAAATATATGAGCAAACTAATAGAGTAAGGTTTGCTTGTGCAGGTCCCTCTTGGAACTGACTTTATGTCTCCTCCTCCTCCTAAGATTTTCATAACTTTATTTAAGCAATCTCTACCCTCAACATGGGACTTGAACTCACAACCCCAAGATCAAGTCATGTGATCTACCAACTGAGCCAGCCAGGTGCCCTACTTTATGTCTTCTTCATGGCTATAAAACCTCCCCAGGAGGGGGGATTTATGGGAATCCTCAATTTTCAGAAGTTTTTGCTTTGAGTCAGATTAGGGAACTCTGGGAAGGCTATCTTTCTGCATCCATTGATGCTCATTTGTCTCCAGTTTAAAATAATCCCTAAAAATAACCATTATGCCAAAGTGGCATATTTTGGGGTGGCATATTCTGGTCCCCTACAGCAGCTAAAAGAATCCAAACAGCTCTTCAGTCCTTTCTATGGGAAATTACCTAGCTCATCCCTGGATTCACTAGGTGCATTTTCTATTCTTCGCATTACTATAGGAAACAGTGCTGCGGTACTCTCTGATACTATAAAACAAGGGTGCCTCTTCCCGTCTGGTTTCCAATTATATACTCCTCATTTCAGCTCAAGCCATCACTGTCAGCCTTCTTGAGGCCCGTTAGGTTCCCAACCGCCAGCCACATGTTTTAGCTATTGTTAGCGTAGCATTCCTTTTCCAGGCACCACATTCCTTTCTGATGACCTAGTGCTGCATATAAAAACCACACTAAATGCAGGGGCAGAAAACAATGTCAACTGTGTTATGCTCAGGACTCAACAAGTCAGGATTCAGGTGTAATTCCCACCAGCCATTCAAGAAACAGAATGTCCCTGTTACAGAAAATCTCTGAGAGACTAGAAAAAAGGGAGTATTTCCCATCTCATTGTAGGCAGTTAATAGAACCTGGTCAAAAGCCACTCAAGCACAGTGAGAAAGAGAAAAATACAGGTATAGTAATTGCCTTTGGGGGGAATGAGAGGAATTATTTGATGAGAAAAGAGAGGATTTCAAAGGCCCTGCTATTATTATATTCTGTATTAGGGTCTATGAAACATTTGGGCTCTTTTTAAAAATATTCTTTTGTACTGTGCATTTGTGTTACCTATAGGTTTAGATTTATACTAGATTTCATTTCATTTAAGTTTGGTGGATCAAGAAAGTTGATGGGGATAAGTACAGTGATTTCCTCACTTTTCATTGCTGACTGCCAGTATGTATATTTTAAATACAATAAAAGATAAAACGGAAACTAAAAAACCAAAAATGTCTAATTATGACTATAGTAAATTGAATTGTATCCCTCAAAAAATGTATGTTCAATTCCAAACAGCCAGTACCTACGAATGGAACAGGTCAATTCCATTTCTTATTTGGAAATAGGATCTTTACAGATGCAATTAAGTTAAAATGAGGTCATATTTTATTAGAGTGAACTCTAATCCAATAACTACTGTCTTTATAAGAAAAGGAGAGGGTATACAGAGACACAGAGAAGAAAGCCTTGTGGTGACAGAGGCAGTGATTGGAATGTTACGACTATGAGCCAAGGAACGCCAGGGATTGCAGGGAAGTCAGGAAAAGGCAAAGAAGGATTCTCCCCTATGGGTTTCAGAGAGAGTGTGACCCTGCAGCACCTTGGTTTTGGACTTCTGGCCTCTAGGTCTCTGAACGAATACCTTTCTGTTGTGTTAAGCCTGTAGTTCTCAGTTATGGCAGCCCTAGCAAACTCATACAATTACCATCATATTAAAGCTTGTTTGAAGTGTGACGGGGGAAAGAGAGGAGCTCTGGGGGGAATGGCGGTGTGTTAATTTCTTCATACTTCAGGTTGGGAAGTGTCAAAGAAGAACCAGAGCTGAACAGTGGTCAAAGCAGAAACAGCAGATTGTATTCAGGAACTACTGCAATGAGGGAAAAGCGAATCTCAGGATAGAATTGGGATCAATTCCAACAAGTAAGGACTTAGAGCCAAAGAGCAGAGTGGGTGTTAGTACATATGAAATTACTAAGAGAAAATATCAGCTAAGGGGTCATTCTGACCTAAATGAGTTCTTGCTCAAGGTTGGTCAGTGTGATCAGATATCAAGAGTGGGAGGTTTCTCTAAATGGGCCTCGCAGGATTATTGCTAAAAACTTGGCAATTCAGGCTTGACAGAGATAAAGACTGAAGCCCTAGGTCAAAACTGAGTTAAGAAGAGGACTTACAGGAATCTGACTATGGTTCAGTCAAGGAAAGAGTCTTTGTCAGAAGTCAACCCACACTGTCAAAAAAAATAGAGTTAAAGATCCACATGGCATCATAATTTTATACATAAACAACAGATGAGGTAAAAAGAGATGCTGAACCTTTGAACTTAGAGAAAGAAAACACAACAAAGAAAATATAGATCGCAGAGTAAAATATATATAAATAATATAATTAAAGTTATCTTACACTGAAATGAACAAACTTAAATACACCAATAAATATAAAATAGGATTATATCACCTACTAAGGGAAAGAAATCAAGGGAATCTGGTCCCCAGATCAAAACCAGTGACATTAGATCTTTCTTATCATGTGGACCTCAATTCTTGGGGAATATGAATGTGGGTATGAATGAGGTCAGGAACCCTCTTTCCTCTAAAGAAGATGAAGTAGAGTCATTTTCTAATTTAATATGTGATCTCAGTTCAATGGGCTCTAAGTTACTTCCCTAGATGCTGATTCAAGAGCCAATCATACGTCGAATCATAAACAGTTTAGAATTCATTTATCCAGAAAGTCAAAGCCAATATCTAGTCTTGACCGTTCCTATGTTTCCTTACCATACTCTTTCTTTGGCATGACTTTGGCTCTATTTCTGGCCTCCTTGCTCCCCTTTGGCTATTCCCTTTATCTGAGTCTGATTGTTAATTCTCATAAATCTATGACCCACCAATAACCTCTCAATTAATTCTTTTTCTGCCTAATTTGCTAAGCTTATTTATACTGTTTATATCCAAGCCCACTAAAATTTAGACATCGGTAACAGAAATAAATGGGTATCTGAAATGGTGAAAGGGCTTTATTGAAGTAGAAGGCAGGCAAGATATTGTGAATATTCTGGAAAGAGAATCTAACTCGATGTCTGCTGTATAGCAGTTAATGGTCATCTGTTGTTATCTGGGAATCTGCATGGCTAATGACTTAGGACTTTGCCACAGATGTGAGAAATTTAGACTAAGAAAGTCTCCTAAAAAGAGAATGGTGTAATCCATCCCCTACATTTTCAATTTATGGCACAGGTTAAAATGAAGAGACTTCAATGACCTCCAAAAGGGATATACGAAATTGTTTCGCCTTGTTTCTTTTTTTATTTTTTTTCTGACTGAGAAAAAGAGATCACAAGCAGGCAGAGAGAGAGGGGGAAGCAGGCTCCCCACGGAGCAGAGAGCCCGATTCAGAACTCGATCCCAGGACCCTGAGATCATGACCCGAGCAGAAGGCAGAGGCTCTAACCCACTGAGCCACTCAGGTGCCCACCTTGTTTCTTTTTTCACGGTTTATTATTTAACATACAACAACCTGCCCATATTTAAAATATACAACATGATATTTTGACATATGTATGCACTCGTGAAGCCATCATTATAACCAAAATAATTAATATATCCATCACCCCCAGAAGTTTCTTTATAGCCCTTGATAACACCTCCCTTCTTCCCCTCACTAAGTCATGCCCCCTACTGACCCGTGCATCTCAAGCAAATACTGATCTGCTTATGGTCACTGTAGATTAATTGACAGTTCCTAGAGATTTACTTAAATGGAGTCATATAGAAAATCCTTTTTTTATTTTCCTCATTCTAGTACCTGTGTAGTGTTATGTTCATACCCACTAGGATTGCTATCATTTTAAAAACAACAACAGGGACGCCTGGGTGGCTCAGTTGGTTAAGTGCCTTCGGCTCGGGTCGTGATCTGGGGGTCCTGGGATCGAGTCCCAGATAGGGATCCTTGTTCAGCGGGAGCCTGCTTCTCCCTCTCCTTGTGCTCTCTCTCAAATAAATAAATAAAATCTTAAAAAAAAAAAAAAAAAAAAACAACGACAATAGAAAATAGAAAGTGTTGGCTGGAAGGAGAAATGAGAATCACCAAACATTGCTGCTGAGAATGTAAATGACCCAGTGACTTCACTACAAGATAATTGAAACTAGATACTCAAAAGTAGTCCTTGCACATGAACGTTCATAGCTGCACTATTCACAGCAGCCTAAAGGTAGAGACAACCCAAATCCATCCAGGGAGGAATGAACCATGAACAAAATGTACGGTATACATACAGTGGAATATTATTTATCCATGAAAAGGAATGGAGTACTGATCCGTGCCACAGTTTGAATGAACTCCGACAATAAGTTAAGTGAAAGAAGCCAGAGACAAATCACATATTGTGCGATTCCATGCATATGAAATATCTGGAGGAGGTAAGTCCCTAGGAACAGAAATCAAGCTGATGGCTTCTAGAAGCTGGGAGGAGCATGTATTGAGGAATAATTGTTCATGGGGATGGACGTGGGGCTTTATCTTGGGATGATGAACGCGTTTTGGAACTAGATAGTGAAGATCGTTATGCAACCTTAAGAATGTACTGAATGCCACTGAATTGTTCACTTTAAAATAGCTAAACTTATGCTATATGCGTTGCCTTAAAAAAAAACCCAAAAAACCTCAGCATGGTCCCTGAAGTCCGATGGTCAGCAGGTTTGATCACAAATCAATACATTGGCGGTTCAAGTCCCCTATGGGAGGTGGGTTACTCACCTACTCTTGCCCAGCCCTGCTGCTCCTCTGCCAGACGGGACTTTTTCTTTCCTAACTCACCCTTGTCATGTGACCAGATGAAAGCATCTTTGCACAGTAGCCAGAGGGGGCGGATCTCTGAAAAAGCGTTGATCCTAAACTGAAGTCTAACCAAGGCAGTCAGACCAAGTAAAGCATATGGCCCTCCCTCATGTGGGGGAGCCTCAGTCAATCAGACGGAGGCCTGAACAGAATAAAAATGCTGCCTGTCCCCCATCTAATAAGAGCGAACTCCTCCTGCTTGACTGCCTGTGAACTGGGACATCGGGTTTTTCCTGCTTTGGGGCTTGGACTGGGACATTCGCTTTGCCAGCATCTCAAGGCCTGAATGTGGACGTGACCAGCCCCAGCAGCTCCCCTGGTTCTCAGGCCTTCAGATGCCACCTGGGACTAAGGCATCACCTCCCCTGGGTCTCCAGCGTGCCAGCTCACTCCGCGGGGCCCGGGACTCATAATCAGGAGACCCTTAGAGACCACCAGAGATGTAGATCTCCTATCCGTCCCAGTTCTCTGGAGAATTCTGATACGCCTTCCATGCAGGGCCCGTCTTCTCCCTCCTCTCATGAACTCCTAGAAGAAAATCTGAGGCTCCTCAAATGAAAACGGAAACATTTATAATATTTTTTTAATTGGAAACATGCTACTGAATGCAATCTGAAGGAGAAAAATGCATGCCCATTGGCCTACTGCCTTCAAACCTCACGGGAGCAGCTTGAGCTGCTGAGGCGAAAACACACCCCGGAGAACTTGGGGGTGTCCTTCCTAGACGGAGAGCCACAGAGGTCCAAACAGAAAGGACTGTATGCCTAATGGATATGATGGGTAGTGAAGGTTCTGAGTTTATTTCCAAGGGTGCTGGGATTCACCAGGGGTGGGGCCTGGGGCAGGGCTCCTGGGCCGGGGGAATGGAGAGAGACGGCTCAGTTTGGGAAAGCATGACCTTAGATCCAAGTGGTGCGGTGCGGAGCTGACCGCCCCACCCAGGAGTCGGCCTGGAAGCTCAGAGAAGGAGCGGGGCCTAATATTTGCAGCTATGGGGAATAGAACACAAGGAAGGTCACATACCCTATGTCTAAATATTTTAAATTTCTCAATTAAGCTAATAAACAGTAAAATATAATAAGATCTTCCCACCTACCTTGACAAAAAGACCTTCTTAAGGACCCAGGAGGCCAGATTTGCATTTAGAATTGTGGGACTCCTCAGAGCTCTGTGTCTGAGCCCAGTGGCTCAGGGCGACCCTCTGCTCTCAGTTCTAGCTCCTTCCTGCAGGGAGAGGGGTCTAGTGCAGGTGTGTGGGCACCTCCCCTCCCACTACCGGGAGCTGATCAGACCCCTGCAAACAGCCTTCCTTGGCCACCTGTTGATCCTCACAGGCACAAGCCGGCTGGGGACACTGATGGGCGGAGAGCCCTACCCAAACTTGAGGCATTTGCCTCGGGTCCTTCCGGGTCCCTAATGACAGAGCCAGGCCTGGAAGAGGGGGCAGCTCCAGGCGGGCCTGTCCCATTGGACCAGAATATCCCTCCCTGTACCCCGGGGAGGCCGTAGTGGGAGGAGATGAGCAATAAGATCCTTTCGTGGGAGGTGAGGGAACGGTAGAGACACAGGTCTTCCTCCGCCAAGCGTGGGAAACTACAAAAGCGGGAGAGGCCCAAACATTTTAGGAATGAAGGGGGCAAAAAAGAAAGAAACATGAGAAACGCTTGTGGTCAGAGGGAGTCAGTGATGAAAATGTAGGAAAAATTGTCCTCTTCCCTGGCTTGGCTTGTGACAATCTTTGTTACAACTTTTCTGCTACCGAAGTCCCCTTCCACCCCCTGACCCACGTGGCAGTCACTGCCTCCAGCAGCACACGCCTACTTCAGGGCAGTCCCCAGACATCCCCCAAACTCTCTGACAGGTGCCTGCAGCATTCTGAAGATCTTATTCCAGGAGAGGCTGCCGATACGGTCTTTATACCTGTCCCTGGTGGTCTAGTGGTTAGGATTCGGCGCTTTCACCGCCGCGGCCCGGGTTCGATTCCCGGTCAGGGAAGCGAGGTTTTTTATTCCCCCTTCGTTTTCTTTTCCCTCTGACCACCACCACCACCACCATTCTGTCCTTGCTGGATCCTGGCTGCAGTCCGGGCGGGTCGCGCTCGGTGTCCCAGGTCGGCAAGTGCCCACGTAGCTCCTGACTCTTGCACGCCCAGGCCAAGCTCGGGGGTCCCCAGGTGAAGACGGTGGCTGGCGCAGTCCGCGTGCCTCTTAAGCTCTCCCCAGGTGACTCGGAAATCAGTTTTGAGAACCTCAGGAGAAAGTCACTGCGGAGCCGAAGTCTGGGGTCTTATAAGTGGCTATTTTAATAGGCTCAGTCCTCCTCTGTTTATGATAGTTCCTGTCTTACAGGCAAAGTGAATTAATTACCATATAAAATTACATTCTTGATTTTACAGAAGACCCAACGGCAGAGGATCTGGTAAAATTACCTGAGCGATCTACACCTCTGGGATGTAACTTAGGGTTTCAATGAATGGGGGAAACATTACATTCATTATCGAAACCGCGCCTATGCCAATCCAACCGTAATAGATGTTAAGAGTCATTTGATATAACTCACACTTGTTTCGTGTAGAAATTTTCTCATAGGGAAAAAAATTTACCCGTAATTTCCAGTAGAGGGAGGCAGAGGCGAGTTCGAATCCGGATAGAGGAATTTCTCATTCTTCACAGGTACATTGTTCCCTCAATACTGATATACCTCCGGACCGGATGACAAGTGGGATGCGTGGAAACGAGCCTCGGTGAAAGCGGAGTTGCTCGGAGCAACAGTAGAAGGCGGGTGGTGATCAGAAAGAAAAGAGGCTTCCCTGACCGGGAATCGAACCCGGGCCGCGGCGGTGAAAGCGCCGAATCCTCACCACTAGACCACCAGGGAAGGGGTGTTGGGCATTCTTGGGCAGAGCCTCCTGAAAAAAGATCTCGGGACTGATTCAAACATACATTAGTGATTTGGGAGGGGGGGATGTCTTACCAGCAAGCCAAAGGTAGAAAATGGTAGAATATGTGTATTTAGAAGTAAACTGAGAACAGTTGAGTTCACTCTGTGCAACATTTCCACTGTTTTGCTAAGGACAAAGGACAAAGGTTCGTGTGCCTGTAGGAGCTAGGAAATATGGATTGTGTGACTTCAGTGATGCTGCCTATGAATTAAATGCTTTTACATTTGCACTGTCAGCTAAACACAAATCCGGACTTAGATAAGGAGAGACTGCTCAAAAAGACTGTTGCAACAGAGAAAAAGCTCCAATCTCAGAAATCTGCAAATATCGCAACATCAAACAGCAAGAGGCGTTCTTTTCACAGGGAGGAGTAAGCAGAGCTTAGCAGCAACTTTCAAGGAGAAGCTGAGGCAGCGGGGCTGAGTGAACAGAGAACATGAGAGAGCAGTTTCCCAGGAAATGTGTTTCCCTTCGGTCAAGGGATTGGAAAGGTAAGCTAGGAAATGCCACACATGCTGCATATGGGTGTTTGCTCAATCTTGGACACAAGCCAAAGTCCAAGGACCTCGGGGGAGGACAGAAGCTTGACTACAAGTTGGCTCAGGCTAAAGCAGAGAATGGGAACTGGCCCTTGCGCAATCTAATGATAACCGGCAAAATTCATCCTAATTATTTTGATTTTTCCTTACATAAAATGACATCAAACAGCAGATTTAAAAAAAATCACAAAAAGCTGGGAGGAAGGCCACCCAAGAAGGGGGACAGCTTTATATTCCGCGACCTCTAGCAGCACTTTCTTTGCTCTTTTCTGAACAAGAGGCTCGTGTTCTCATCTTCCAGCTGCTGCGAGTTCCAAATGGGAAGTTGCATTTCGGAGTCTACATCTGTGTTACGGTGATTTCCAGCTTCCTGCTCAAACGTCCCAGCTGGAGTTTGAGTTTCGGCTTCGTTGCCCATTTTCACTGTTCTGGGGCTCGAACGAGCGACAGAAGACCCTGGAATGCCCAGGCCACACCTCCCACACTGGCATCCGGCTGGGCCCTGCACCCAGCTGATTGCTCTTTTGCTTTGCCTGTAGGATAGAGGTCATAGAGGTCAGCAGTTGCAATGGCCAACTGCCCTCCCCTCCAGCAGGAGCTGAGCGGGGCACACAGAACAGGGCTCTGGAGGGCCAGAGCCCAGGGTTGGATTTTGCTGGGCCCGTTGCTTTTGCAAGGCCCAGCCTCACCTCTGCTCGCCCATTCCCACGTGGGGCCGGCAGCCTCACACCTCCCAGCAAACTCTGTGTCCCGGGTGGGAAAAGGGGCTGCCTCGGACCACCTGTGGGGTGCAGGTGGACTTTGACGAGGGGAGGGGTGGAAAACCGGCGATGTTTCTGGCGTTTCCACCTTGTGCCACCCCGATACTGGTCTCTCGCTGCAGCAGAGGGGACTGGACGCTGGTGGTTTCCTGGGAGCTAGGACACAAAAGCCATCAAAGCCTTATAGCTCGTTGGACCCAAACTAGAACGAGCAGATAACCGACTTTGACCAAAAGCCCCAGCTCCTTCCTCATTGGCGTAGTGGTGATTTATTCCCATCTGTCATGTCAGATTACGGTTTAATCCACCGGCCATTTAACCCGTTTACCACATCACTTTTGCTTACTTCTCTTATTTCCTAGCTTACAAGTAAAAACAAGCAGTTAGTTACCATATAGAAAGACATTGCTGTTTTACAAGAAATCCAAAGGGATTAAGTGTGGCATTCCTGATCTTGGAAGCCCAGTACGTGTATTTGCATGGCTCTGGACTGCCCTGAGGGGCACTGGAAACATTGGCACAAAGGCCAAAAAGGTAAAATTACTGGGCTGCCTAGAACTCTAATTTTAACTAGTTTTAGGGCTTCAAAGTGAGAGAAAATTTCATAATTACTAATGGTGTGCTTCTATTGACAGAATCTTTCTAGATTTAGCAGATATCTGAAATATTGTGCATGTTTCCGAGTGGAAGTTTAATAACAGATCAGTGATTCCACGGCGGGAGGGGGGAGAGCATTTTGGAATGACTGGAAGGACAGCTTCAATCTTCACAGCCTCCCTGCCCCTCGCCAGCCATCAACCTAGCAACGGGGGGGTTTGACTCTGCCCTTAGTTTCTCTTGAGAATCGCAGCGAGAAGGACCAGGAGCTCACCGCCACGCTTAATTTACACCTTTGAGTAAATGATCAGTGTTCTGACCTTTAAAATATATTTCAGCAAGAAGTATGAACTGGCTTACAGAGACGTTGCTGAGATGCCCACTCCAGCTGCCCCCTCCCTCGGTCCCAGCCAAGGGTCCCTTCACCCAGCACAGGGTCCATTTTAATTCTGGACTCAGGTCTCAGCTCTGCGGGAGAGAACCAGTGGCCTTCCGCTGGAGCAGAGCGTTGGGACGGATGAAGCGAAGTTCTGGGCTCCCGAAGTTGTGGTGACTTCCGTGTCTGGCTTCTGGAATGAGCCACGTCTGTCCTGCCACCAGGCTCAGGGTCGCCGCGCTGGGTGCGGGGCTGAGGCGAGGTCCGGCACGGGGCCCAGCAGGGCTGAGCGCGAAGCACAGACTCACCTCTCTGCAGTGAGCACCTGGACAGATTTAGCCCAGGAGTCGAGCTAGGGAGCATGTGCGGCTAGGGGCACTGGCGGCTGCCACCTTCCGCTTTTAACTCATGTTTGGGGGTGCGATCCCATCCCTGGACAGCCTTTCCTGATGCAACTATCCTGCTGCCCTCTGAGTTTCCGTTTGCCTTCCCCGGTTCTGCAACTTTCTAAGTCTTAGTTTTGGTCTCTGCTGAGGGCCCCAACTCCTCGCCTTCCCCCGACGAAAAGAGAACATGCTAGTGTCTGTCTGGCTAAACAGTGTTAGGACTTGTAAGATAACTGTGCCCACCCCTAACACGCCAAGTGTCCCAGAGACCCTGCCTCGGTTATTTGACACTGTGATGTAACAAGAAATGTATGCTTTGGTCTTCATTGCAGGCCTCCTGCCAGAGCTCCTAAAACCTTTGTAATTTCCTAAGAAAGAAAGAAGCTAGAAGGATCTTTCGTTCTCACCTTTCTTCTTTGCCCTGGTTCCTGTCCCAGAGCTCCTAAGTCCCTTGGAACTTCCTGGAGAGGCGTGTGTTCTAACGAGGTGACTCCTGGTGGGCTCCTGGAGAGCTTCAGGAGGGCGTCTGGTCACCAGAAAAACCATTATGATTAGAAACTTGGAAATTTCAGTGACATTCCCCACCTCCTCTGGAGAGAGGCTGGAGACTCAGTTAATGAGGGATTGTGCCTCCTTGATGAGGCCCCCACCAAAAAAAATAATAAATAGAATAAAATAAATAAAATAACATAAAAAAATAAATAAAATAAAATAAAATAAAATAAAATAAAATAAAATAAAATAAAATAAAAAATAAAATAATCCCCGAGGTAGGGGGTCCGCAGCGCTTCCAGGCTGGCCAACCCATGGAAACCCTAGGCCCCCTCCCACCTACCCTGCCCTGTGCTTCTCCACCGTCTGGCTGTTCCTGAGTTGCATCCTTTTCTAACAAACCGATAATGGGGTAGGTAACCTGTTTTCCTTCCTTCAGGGAGTCATTCTAGCACGGGACCACGCCGGAGGAGGAGGTGGTGGGAGCCTCTAATCTACAGCCGGTTGGTCCCAAGCACAGGTGACAACCTGCACTAGTGACAGGTGCCTGCAGGCGGGGAAGGGGTCTCCGGTGGCACCGAGCCCTGACCCTGTGGGATCTGACGCCGCCCCTGGGGGCCCAGGGCCGGAAGGGAGCCGAACTGGAGGACTCCAGCCGGCGTCCCAGGCGGGGGCTGGCGGGGGTGGGGAAACCGCGCGGCCCGCGTTTCAGGAGCCCCGGGCGGCAGCCGGCGGCTCCCCCTCCCCGCAGCGGCCACGCCGCCCCAGCTCGCGAGGGCCCGGAGCTTCCCGGCGGGGGCGCTCCCCCGGTCCCCGGCCGCCGCTCGCAGCCGCCCAGCGGCAAGTCGGGTTTCCGGGCGCCGGCTGCCGGCCGGTTTCCGTAGTGTAGTGGTTATCACGTTCGCCTCACACGCGAAAGGTCCCCGGTTCGAAACCGGGCGGAAACACACGTCCCTTTTGCCCGTGGCGCTGGCGTCCTGTGGCCCAGTCGGCCCCACCCCTCCAGGCAGGAGGGCGGTCGGCAGGTGGCTGGTCCCCACGGGAGCCACAGGCACCTCCGCCGCTTCCTTTGGGCTTTGTCATTTTCCGGCCCCAGAAAGGGAAAGCAGTCGGTTCCGATCCGGACGCCTGAGGACCAGGTTCTCGGTCAGACGCGGCTCAGGGGCCGACTCCTCTCCGGGGAATCTGCCAACCTGCGCGGGGACCCAGCCCGTTCGGGGCGATCGTCCGGCTTTCCCCGGATGGCCGGCAGGACCGAGGAGCCGGGACCCCCACCAACCCTGTCTTTGCTGGTGTCTCCCCTCGGTTTCGGCTCCCGCCATCCAGCCGGTTCGCAGTCAACAGGCGTCATTCCTTTCTCCCGCCCTCTTCTCAGTCTCTCCCCGCGGGGAATCCTAAAGTCCTCGGTTCTCAATCAGGTGGGAACGATAAGTTTTCCTTTAATTAAAAAGTTATTCTCACAGGCCAACCCCTCCCTCCCCCCAAATAGGCAAAAAATTTGAACAGACACGTCACCAAAGAAGATAGATGAACAAATGATCACAAGAAAAGGTGTTCAACGTTATTTATTGGAAGAACGCAAATTAAAAACAATGAGATGCCACTACGTTATTCTAAATGCCTGCCCTTCAGGCTGTCAACGATGCGGACGATCGGATACACGCAGGCACTCCTGCTATGAATCTAAACTCCACTTCGCAGTTTCTTTAAAAGTTCACCTACTACAATATGATTCTGCCATTCTAATCCTTGGGCTTTATGACCCCCCCGCCCCAAAACAAGCAAATGTTCATACAGCTTTATGGGTAATAGCCAGAAACTAGAAACAACCCAAATGCCAATTAACAGGTGAAGGTAAATTGTTTTATCCCCATGTAACAGAATAGTCCCCCACCCTCCACCCCCCCCTAAAAGGGAATGAACTATTGATACACACAACATGGATCTCGAAATTATTATGCTGAGTGAAAGCCCAACCAAAAGAGAGTGCTGTCTGACTCCATTTATAAAATTCTAGAAAATGGGGGCCCCTGAACGACTCAGTCGGTGAAGTGCCTGACTCTTGATTTTGGCCTGGTCATGATCTCAGAGTCGTAGGATCAAACCCAGGAGTCCAGCTCTGTGCTCATGGAATCTGCTTGTCCTTCTCCCTCTGCTCCTCTCCTGCTCTCTTTGTCTCTCTCTCTCTCAAATAAAGAATAAAGTCTTAAAAAAGAAAATTATAAAATTCTAGGAAAAGAAAACTATAGTGATAGAAGCCGATCAGAGGTTGCTTTGGAAGTGGGAGGAGAATGGCAAGTGATAAGAATTAAAAAGGGGCCCTCTCTCTGCTCAGCTGGGAGCCTGCTTCCCCCTCTCTCTCTGCCTCTCTGCCTACTTGTGGTCTCTCTCTCTCTCTGTCAAATAAATAAATAAAATCTTTTAAAAAAATTAAAAATAAATAAAAAATAAAAAGGGACCCAAAGAAATTTTAAGGGAGGGGGATGGCATTGAGTATGTATATTATTTTAATTGTGGCCAGCTGTGTTATGACTTTCATTGCCCATAGGCACTTTGACCTTCGTGGGCCACTTCCTTCATAAGAACATATATTTAAATATTAAAAGCCTTTAAAAATACATCAATATAAAAATATTGTACAAATGTGTTGGTATAAGGATGAATATCAACATGTGAAAATATTTTCTTTAACATAAAAATTCATTATTTTCTTTGAATTTCAAAGAATTTTTAAGAATTAAAGCATTTTTAAATTTAGAATAAATTAAAGCATTTTCGTAGGTGTCTGACTACAGCGCATAATGGACAAGTCAGCCCTGGAGTTTAAAATGGTTTCATAGGTCAGTACATGTGCCCAAACTTAACAATTTGTACATTTTATTTTTTATTATCATCATTATTATTATTTTTAAAGATTTCATTTATTTATTAGAGAGAGAGAGATCACAAGTAGGCAGAGAGGCAGGCAGAGGGAGAGGGGGAAGCAGGCTCCCCGCTGAGCAGAGAGCCCGATGCGGGGCTCCATGCGGGGCTCGATCCCAGGACCCTGAGATCATGACCTGGGCCGATCATGACCTGGGCCGAAGGCAGAGGCTTTAACCCACTGAGCCACCCAGGCGCCCTAACTTGTATATTTTAAATACATACACTTGCATGTCAAGCTTGCCTTATCATAGCTGTTAAAAACTGTTTTAGCTTTTCTCAGAAAAAAATAAACACGTATGTGAAGCCTGTTCTGGATACTCATATAAATACATATTTTAAAGTTTTTTTATTAAAAAGTCTGTACAAGGGGCGCCTGGCTGACTCCGTCAGTAGAGCACATGACTCTTGATCTTGAGGTTGTCAGTCTGATCCCCACACTGAGAGTAGAGATTACTTTAAAATTTTTTTTTCAATTCTAAGGAATCTTAAAAAAAAAGGTTTGTATGGAACAAAAATATGTATTCACAGCATTAAATAATTTTTAGGTGGACCTCAGGTACAGAATTAATCTCAATTCAGTGTCCTCTATGCCCCCGGATGAGTACAAAACTATTCTGGGGGGGGGGTCTTAATGTCTTTTCTTTTATCCCTATTCCCTACTCCCACCCTTACTAAGGGGTTTGATGTGTACCTTGGATGTGTATGTATTCTTGTAAAATGTCCAGCTGTTGTGTGTGTAATTTTTGCACTTGGCACTGTGACTTCATGGTCTACTCGTCTTGTTGTCTGCACATTTAGTCCTTTGTTTCTAACTGCTGTCGATAATTTTATAGTGAGCATCCTCCCACTTCACTTTCCTTTCCCTCGTGATGGATATCAGGCCGTGATGCACTCCCTGCTATAACAAACAATGCCATCGTGCATTCTCTATTAAGCACATATTTAGAAAGAGCCTACGTGCCGGGTACTGCTCTGACCTCTGGGGATTGGGTCATGACAAAAAGAGAGACAAAACAAATCCTTGCCTGCATGAAGTTTACATTCTAGTGGGTGAGACAGACCATAACAAGATAAAATATATAGCATATTCAGTGATGATAAGTACTAAGGGGAAATAGCAGCAGAATATGAAACATCTGGCGGTGTTCCTGAGTGCGTGTGTATGGGGTGGAGGAGTAGGGAGAAGTGTATCGGAAGTTTTAGATAGCGTGGCCAAGGAAGGGCCGCTGAGAAGGTGATTTCTTGAGTTAAAACCTGAACGAAGTGAGGAAACTAGCCCTGTAGATGCCTGGGTGCCCAGCTTCTAGGTTGGGGTGGGCAGCAAGTGCAAAGGTCCGGTGGCAGGAGCTGTTGTGTTCCAGAAATAGCAAAAAGACCCCTGTAACTGGATCAGAGAGCGCTAGAGGGCAGTAGAGAGCCTTGTAAGACATAGTAAGACATTTTTGGCTTTCGCTTTGCTGAGAGCAGGGAATGTGGAAAATGTATTTCCCTGCGTCACATAGCAGGGCAGAGAATGCATCTGAGAAAGAGAGAAGCCTCAGCCAAATAGCAGTGGAGAAGGAATAGCTACAGCTTTTCTGGTGACCCTGTTTCTATCTCTATCTGGAGCCCAAAGTGATTGATGGCTCACCCTCACCCTTGTTCCAGACCAATGCCTCTAGCATTCCTGGGTTACCCATTCCATAACTCCTTTCTGAGTAGATGCCAGAAAGTCGGGCTGGTTGGGGAAGAAGGGGGTGGGCAAATTCCTCAGAGCTTTGTGGGCCTTGAAAAAAGTCCTTCCCTGTTGCTTAGAAGATTTCAGGGCTTTACGGAGGGTACAAAGAATTAGTAGGGGGGCAGGCCTGTACCACTCAGACTGGCCAGGATCTTCCCAAGTCTGATCCTCGGTGGGACACACATGGGAAATCCAGGGACGGGAGACAGACAAGTTTGTTTCCAGGAGCAAACAAGTCCACGGCTTAAGTTGTAAGGTAAACCGCAGGAAGCACGGTGGTCTTCTCACCCTGCTCCCTTCTCTGCTGTCAAGCAGGACCCAGGCTGCTGTCACCCCAGGTCCAAGGAAAGTATGATGAGCCTCCTGAAGTGTTTCAGGATAGATACAGTGAGACTCGCCTAAGAAATAAGAAAGTGGCTGCGTCACATGTGTTTGGGGCCTGAAAGGAGTAGTCTGCATGTTAGCGTAGATAGTTCGGTTCTAAAAGGAGACCCGGAAGCCAGCAACGAGGAAGCCACGTCCAGCCACGGGAAGGTCAGAGGTGTCCTGGCAGCCCGCCCCAAGAAGCCAGATCAAACCAGTCAGGCCCAAGATGGCAGATGCCAGGACTGGAAACCCCTGACCAAATAAGGAAGAAAAAGGGCAAAACCCTGCTTCCCGCCCCAAGTGATAAATATTCCATCCCCTAGTTAAAAACAGTCAATAAAAGATAGAAACCCAACCCCCAGGGTGTGCAGCCTTAGCTTTCAGAGAGGCCACACTACACGGGCAGTAATTCCCCAGTTTCAGTACTGCAGGCAAGAGCTTCCCACGCTGCTGGGGAAACGGGCTCCATCTGGCTGAGTCAGGAGTCTCGGGCATCACCATCCTGCGCAGCTCCAGTTAGAAGACTAAACAAACTTTCCCTCTTTGTTTGGAAACAGCCAGTGAATAGCAAAGGCCAGAAATGCATCTGTAATTCCCACACTTGGGCCCTCTGTCTAAGTGGTCAAAAAGCTGGAAGTACCTTAAAGCGCAACCATAGAATCCTGCATCGTGCCTCACTTTTGGACTCATTCAGGGGCTCAAAGTTACGTTAATTGAATAAGACTCGGGCGCAGAGCGTGCGTAGAATGTGTGGTGTTTGGGTGAGGAAAAGTGGAGAAAATAAATGTATGTGACGTAGAGAACAAAGGCAAAAAAAATGTAGATAAAATTACATTTCCTTAGAACACTGACAAATACTTGAAATCAGCAGAGGATAACACTTCCCCAGGAACTCCCAAACTTAACGTTAATGCCTTCCTAGAGAGAAAAACCACCTTAGCTTGACAATAGCCAGGTCTCCAGGATCCTGAGTTTTCTTTAAGGTATGAAAAATCCTTTTGGAAACTTCCCTGTGTCTTTACCTCCCCGGACTTCAAAATATAAAATCAATTGTTTCTCACAATCCCAGCCTAGCTCTTTCTGCCCAAGAGTCCTGCCCCTGTGCTATAACAAAACCACATTTTTGCACCAAAACTGTCTCAAGAATTTTCTTGGCCCTTGGCTCCGGAACCCTACTTCAAACGTATCATATGCACATATAAATAGCCACATGTATAAAATTACCCAAGAAGCAGTTACAAGAAACGTAGCTGTGGTTGCTTCTAAGAGAATGGGGGACTGAAGGCAGAGTCAGAAAGGAGACTTACTTTCCCTTGCATATACGTTAATGGCTGAATTGTTTTTATTACATCACATATTATCTACCAAAAAATGTCAAACGTTTTCAAAACAAAAATAGATAAAAGGTCAGTGCAACACAAACTTCAAGTATGATAAAAAGACATGATGTATCATGGAAAATGAGCAGCGTAGATTATGATTAATTCTCATTACAAAGATAAATAGGGACACCTTAACTCTCATTTCCCCAAAATTAATTCGTCACACGGCGATTTCGCCTTCCTACTCCCGGGGCCGTCCGAGTGACGCCTAATCCCTGACCCCTTTCGCGCGCGAGTCACACCCAGGGACACGGAAGAGAGTCGTCCCTGGAACATCGACCCTAAACAGCAGCCAACCTCGCCGGCCTAACCAAACATCCCGGAAAACCCACATCCGAGCAGCGATACGGAGCCCAGAGTTCCCCGGAAGTTCGAGAAGGCACAACGCCCGGAGCCGGGGGATGTCCCCGCCCTCGGAGGACCATGTACCTCCACCCCCTGTTACGTACAGCCCCGCCTCCCACCAGCGGATGTCCCGCCTCCCTCGCCGCTTGTTATGTCCGGCCCCGCCTCCCGCCGGCGGACGTCCCTGCTCCCCCGCCCTCAGTCACGTCCGGCCCCGCCTCCCGCCGGCGGAAGTCCCCGCTCCCCCGCCCTCGGTCATATGCGGCCCCGCCTCCCGCGGACGGACGCCCCCGCCCCTCCGCCCCCGGCCACGCCCTCGCCCCTCCTGCTTGTCGCCCGCCGACACCCCCGCCCCCGCTCGGGTGGCCGCCCCGGCGGTCGGCAGGCTTCCCGTCAGTCAGGCTGAGTCAAGGCCGGAAGGTGGGAAAGAGCTGGTGTCGGTTCCCGGCAGTGAGGGCAGGATGACGCGGAACGGGCAACGCGCCGCGGAAGGGAAGCAGAGCTGGTCGCGGCTGGGGTGGGGAGAAGGGGCAGGCCCCAATCCGCCGCCCCGCAGCCTCCCCCAGGCGTCCGTGGCTCGGGCCCCGGTGCTGGGAAAGACCGGGCTCGTCCCGGGGGGAGTGGCGGTCCACAGACCTGGACCCCCGGCACTCATGCGTGGCCGTGTGGCGCCCGCTCCCGTTCGCTGGGCTCCTGCGTCTTCACCCTAAACCTCTCTGATCCCAATTCTAACTGTGGTATTTAAAAGGATTCTATGGATGTAACAACGGGGGAAAGCCCGCTTTAGGAGAGTGCTTGCAGAGTCTTGAATTTGCTAATATACATTTTTTAATCATAATAACTAATTTTTGTTTTACATTTACCTTGTATAAGACTAAGTGATTTACAATGCCATTTAATCGTTTTAACAATCTTAGGAGATAATCACCATCAAAATGCAACAGATGAAGAAATAAAGTTGTTAAAGGGACATGCCCCTGGTCCCATTCTAGCGATGGGGCAAGAGCCAAGCTCAGGTCATTTATACTGATTGTCCACAAATTGCTTTCTAAGTTGGAGCATCAGGAGAGATCAGCCCTACAAATGGGGCACTTTGTCTTGGAGTCCCTAGAGAGGGCAGCGGTGAGGCCCAAGTCAGACAAGGGATTTGAGCCCCCTACCCACGATGGAAGAGGTGGTTTGCCCCCTTTGACCACAGGGTGAGGCAGTGGGGAAACTGCAGGAGACTGACGGGGTACCAGCAGTTTCCTGCTCCTGCTCCTCCCTACACCGCTTGCAGGACAGACCCAAATATTCCCATGAAGCCCTGCGGTGGGGCCAGTGCTGGAAGGAAGCAGATCCTCCAGCTCCTGAGGAAATGGATTTAAAAAAACCCAGGGGTAGGAAGTGAGAACGCCCAGCTCCCCAGCTAATCCAACCGCAGTGGGAATTTTGGGGCAATGAAGAGAAGAATGGATTCTGAAGAGACTGGACTATCTCCTTCCAAGGGAAGACATCTAGACAAGTACAAACATCTTTTAGGGAATGAGACATAGCAGCCCGTTGGGCAGGCACTTTGCAACTAGAGGAAAATGGGTGAACTAGTTAATGTCAGGATGAGACTCCAAAAGGCCCAGCAGAACAGCTGCAACGCAGCAGAAGGTCCCCAGGGACAAGGCTAACGCAGCTGAGAGCAGGAAGGGCCCAGAGGCCATGATGGTTCCACATTCGCCTAGACGTCACCCTGAGGGAGTGTTCTGAATACTGTGTAACTAACCGCTCCAAGGTCAAGAATTGGGAAAGAGTAGAATGGGGACAGTTTCTGTTCCAAAATCTCTGGGACTTCAGCTGGGAGACAGAGCCTAGAGGTGACTTAACAGGCTGGCACTGGCATTCCCCGGAGTCACTCCTTCATGTGCCTGGAGGTTATGCTGGCAGGCATTCCAGTAGGAACACTTACACGTGGCCCCTCCATAAAGTCGGCTTCCTCACATCAGGATGGCTGGATTCGGAGAAAGCATCCCAGGAGCATGGAACAGAGGTTTTTTAACTTTTTTTGAACTTTATATCACTTCCACCTTAGTCAGAGGCCCACCCAAATTCAAGAGGAGAGAATATAGACTCCGCCCTTCAATGGGAGGAGAGTCAGCATCACATTTAAGAAGAGCAGTGGTGGGGCCCCTGGGTGGCTCAGTCAGTTAGGCGTCTGCCTCCGGCTCAGGTCGTGACCCTGGTGTCCCGGAATCGAGCCCCACATTGGGCTCCGTGCTCAGCAGGGAGTTGCTTCTCCCTCTCCTGCTCCCTCTGCTTGTGCTCTCTCTCGAATGAATAAATAAAATCTTTCAGAGAAAAAAAAAAAAAGAGCAGGTGGTGTGGAATATCATCGTACAACGTTCATGAAAAATTAAGAGGAATGACGAGAGACCAAACATTTACCAAGAGGGACTGAGTTAACTCCAAAACACTGTGTTTTGATTATCTGTTGCTATATAACCACTTCAAAGTTGAGTGGCTTAAAATCATTTACTCTTTCCCATGGTTCTTTTGATTCCCTGGGGCCCAGTTGGGCTGCTCTGATGGGAGTTTCGCTTGAGCAGAAATGATCAAGATAGCTTTAGGCCTCTCGCCACCATGGCCTCCGTCTCTGGCAAGGTGAATGGACTTCTTACAGGCAACTGACTTCCAAGAAGAAACATTCCAACCAAGGCAGACAGAAGCCACAGATCTAGTAAGGCTTGTACTCCAGAAACTACATATTAGGGCTTCCATCTCATTCTGTAGGTTGAAACAGATCACAGGGCCAGCTCCAATTCAAAGGGAGAGGAAATAGACTCCGCTCTTGAAGGGTGAATGCCCCAGTCATGTTGCAAAAGAGCTTTTGGGATGGTACTTGCTGATGTGGTCTCTGTGGAGAACAATCACCACTACTATGCAAAACAAGAAGAAACGGAGATCTCAAATTGGGCAGTTAAATTTCCCCCTACTTCTCCCCATCTTGTGGGGCAGAGGCTTAGGAACAAAGTTAGATCAATTTTAAAATATGCTACCTGCCCCCCCCCCAGCATATTTGAGTATAAACGTAAATCACGAGCCACTACATATGTCAAAATACCAGTATGCACTAGAAAAAAAGTGGAAATATCGTGATTGCCCAACAACAGGGCAATGACTGAGTTATAGTAGGTCTCCACGATAGACTATATTAGACAGTCATGTAAAAGAATGAGACAAATCTATATATACTCATGGTTCTATCCTATTGAGCATCTGTGATTCCATTTGGCTATTGGGCCTCTGAACTTACTTCCTATGTTTGGGGGACTACACTCCACTTCCGCCTTAGACGATACAGTTTTCTCCCACCATAAAATATTTGATACTCATTTTTCTAGCTCCCATTGCAGCTGGAAAATCTACAGTTTAGATGCTGCAGTCCGACATCTTGAACTGGGAACAGGTGAGGGAGAGCAGCAGGGAGGACGGTGAATGATTCTTGGTGAGGGTCAGTGGCAACAGGGACAACGTCCTCCAGTTTCTAGAGTTATAGTGACAGTGGCTCTAATAGCAACACCCAGTGTCCAGCACCCAGGACTCACCACCTGATTTGTAGGGCTCAGTGCAAAATGAAAACGTGCGGCCCCTTATTCAAAAAGTATGGGGAATTTCAGGATGGAAACAGCAGAGTATGATGCCAAGAGCACAACCTTTCTAAGTGCAGGGTGGCAGATGACTACACGGCCCACGTGTGCAAGGGGCCAGCCGGGAATGCACCCGAGAGTCACACATGAAAGCCACAGTGGTGTGTCCAGTGACGGTGGCCGTTCCAGGGGCCAGTTTTGCAGGAACATCAGGAATAACTTAAAATCTAGGAGCTTCAAGTTGAATTCTCTAACTTCCCCAGAAACTATACGAGTTACACAATGTCCTTTCATAAGCTACTTTTCTGCTGAATTGGCCAGTTAGTCTGTGTTTCTTTCGGCTAAGGACTCTGATCTCTCATAGATACATTATATGAAAAAGGTAAGTTGCAGAGTAATGTGTATAGTACAAGAAGACATAAGGATCTGGAAGAATATGTAACGAGGGCTTACAATTATTTAGCACCAACCTGAACCTGTAAAACTCCCAGAAGAAAACATAAATGGTAAACTCCTTTACATCAATCTTGGTGATAACTTTTTGGATCTGATTCCAAAACCAAAGGCAGGAACAGCAAAAACAAAAGTGGGAATACAGTCGACGAAAGCTTCTCCACAACAAAGGAAATCATCAACAAAATGAAAAGGCAACCTAGCAAATGGGAGAAAATATTTGCAAATCATATATCTGACAAGGGGCTAATATTCAAAATGTATAAAGAACTCATACAACTCAATAGCAAAAAACCCAAACATTCTAATTAAAGAATGGGCAGAGGATCTGAGAATAGACATTCTTTCCAAAGAAGATATAGATGACCATCAGGTGCATAAAAAGATGCTCAACATCACTCATCACCAGAGAAATGCAAATCAAAACCACACTGAGGTATCCCTTCGCACCTGGTAGAATGACTGTCATCAAGAAAACGAGATAACAAGCACCAAGCACCGATGAGCATATGGAGAAAAGGGAACCCTTGCGCATGTGCACTGCTGGTGGGAATGTAAATTGGGCAACCACAGTGGAAAACATTGTGGAGGTTCCTCAAAAAAGTAACAGTAGAACTACAGGGGCGCCTGGGTGGCTCACTCAGTGAAGCGCCTGACTTAGGCTCAGGTCACGATCCCAGGGTGGTGGGATTGAGCCCCACATCCGGCTCCCTGCTCAGAGGGGAGTCTGCTTGTTCTTCTCCCTCTGCCTGCTGCTCCCCCACCCTTGTGATCTCTCCCTCTGTCAAATAAATAAATAAAATTAAAAAAAAAAAAAAGTCGAATGCTCAACTGACTGAGCCACTCAAGTACCCTGTGTGTGGCTTTCTTTGCACATGTCTGTTTGATTTTCTAGAGTGAGAACATATTCCTTCTGTAATTAAAAAAAAAAAAAAAAAAAAAACTTAAAAAAAAAAAGAGACCCCTGAAATTATGGCCAGAGGATCTAGATTCTAATTTCAGCTCCAAAATTCACTGCTTATGGCCTTGGACAAATTACTAAGTTTCTCACTATCTCAATCTTTACATTTTTCTAAATGAGAGAAAAAAATCCATATACTCTTTTAAAGTGGTTGAAAAAGACAAAAGCAACATTGCATATTACATGCAAGGTTTTGCAGCATTTCAGCTGAGAAAGTTCTTTGAGATACTTCGTGAAACATAAGTCCAGCAGTGCAGTAGTGGAGGAGAGGCTGCCTATCGTGTGCCTCTCCCACTCTCGGAGTCTCCGTGCACATTAGGAAGTTCAACATCTGAGAATTCCCGTAGGAAAGCAACCCGTTTCACCTCATTAACACGATCAGATTAAAGGAAGGCCAGAGACTTTCGATTTCAGAGTCTGGACCTTCAGGAACAGGCCGGTTTGGAACGGTGACAGCTGGTTTGGCAACTTCCCAGCTATGCTGCTGTAGACCGACTGTCTCACCTTCCCGTGCTTCCCTTTTCTTCTATGTAAAATGTACTAAAGCTGTTCTCGTTCTGTTGGGAAATCGTCAAGCATGAAGGTCAAGAAAGACGTTTTAGGGTTGCAACTTAGTTGATTCAAGAAGCCCCGGGACAGGACCCCTGGGGCAGAAAGGTTTGGCTGAATCAGGCTGGCGGTGACAGGCTTAGGGCTCACGGGGGAGGGGACGTGCAGGGAGTGTTCGGTCATGACTGTTTCTTCCGAATGTCCGCTGGCAAAACTACTTTCGCAAGGTTTCTCTGGTGCTTATCATTCGGCTCCGTAGTAACTGGGTGAGATATACAGGCAGGCAGTCGTGAGACCCCGTAAGAACTTAGCACCCAGGGGCGCCTGGGGGCTCAGTCGATTGAGCGCCTGCCTTTGGCTCAGGTCTTGATCCTGGAGTCTTGGGATCGAGCCCCATGTTAGGCTCCCCGCTGAGTGGGGAGCTTGTTTCCCCCTTTCCCTCTGCCTACCACTTCCCCCTGCTTGTGCTCGGGCTCGCTCTCTCATTCACTCTCTCAAATAAATAAAAATAAAAATTAAAAAAATCTTAAGAACTTAGCACCCAGCACCTAACTGATCCTAATCAGAACCACGCAGGCCATTCGTCAGCCTTCTGGGCTAAAGCTGACCATTTCTCTGTTCCTAGCCCTCATCAGTTTTACACGGGGTTGTTAGGAAAGTAAGTAAAAACATTGGCATATTTTAATGGCTCGAAAAATAATGATGATACTGATGGAAGTCGTCTGATCCAGACTTTTTAGGAAATTATTGACACTGAGCCTGGTTCCTGACGAAAGGAAAAGGAAAGGGTAAAAGTCAGGAGTGGTGCGAGGCCTGAATGATGACTGCGGGACGTCTGTGTGCAGAAGGAGGGAGGCAGCAGCTCTGGACAGCAGGGCTCCTGCGGGCCTGGGGAGCCGGAGGCCAGAGGGCCTCTGCCAGCGTTGGTCACTGGTACCCAGCCCCCACCCCCTGCTACCGACTCCCCCACCCCGCCTCTGCCAGCATCAGCATCGGTCACTGGTCGCCGGTACCCAGCTCCCCTGTTGCAGTCCTTGGCAGTCCTTGGTGAAGTGCACAGTGCCCACTACTTGTTTTTCTTCAAGTTTTTATTGCAGTAAAATACACATAACAGAAAACTTACCATCTGAACCCTTTTTAAGTGCACAGTTCAATGGTATTAAGTACATTCATACTCTGGGCAAGCATCACAGAGAGGGGGGCAGGCAGAGGGGGAGAGAATCCTAAGCAGGCTGGGCGCCCAGCACGAGCCTGGCACAGGGTTTGCGCGCAAGACCCCAAGGTCATGACCCGAGTGGAAATCAAGGGTCAGGCACTTAACAGACTGAGCCAACTAGACATCGGGCCACCACCATTCTACTTCCTGTCTCCACGATTTTGACTTAGTCCTCATAGAAATGGGATCATTCCCTACTTGGCTTTTTGTGTCTGGTTTATTTCACTGAGCATCAAGCCCTCGAGGTTCATTATTAAGGCTGAACAACATTTCACTGTATAAGGTTCATAATTCTTTTTGTTACATTAAAAACTAGGGTCTGAAAAACATCGTGATCTGGGGCCTGCCCTTCAGCAACATGTTTGGGGAAAGAGACATGCTTTGCCCATCAGCTGTCCTCCTCGTCCGTGGACTCCTGGAGAACTACGTTGCATTCTGCACCCGGGAAGGGTTACCGCACCGAGCTAGCCCAGTGGTTTCCCTACAGAATTTCCATGTGTCTGGAAATTCACTGTTTAAATAGAAGAAGCGAAGGCAAAAAAAAAAAAAAAGGTGCGGGAATTGGTGGAAACAATTACTCCAGCGCGCAATTTCCCGGACGGTGTTCTCCAGTTTGCTAGGTACAAGAGCAAGACAGAGAGAAGAATCCAGGAGTTTTATAGGACCAGAGAGTGAACTTAGGAAAGTAGCCTGTTTTTAGTGTTCATTTCTTTTTGATTCTTACTGAAAACGGTAAAGGGATTAGACACACACTGAATTGGCAGCTCCCAAATATTGTTGGCCGAGGCGAAGGCGACAGAGGGATGCGGTGGGGAACGTGGCATATACTCTGAGAGCTGGGCTAGCTGTGAGACGACTTTCACTCGAAAGGTTTCCCTGTGGAGAAGTTTGCCCCTGAGTTGCTTCCAGTAGCTAAGGTCAGATGAGACCTAGAGTGGCCAGAACACAAGGATCCTCCCATCACTCCCCCCAGGGGTCACTTCCAGAGTGGGCCAGGCTGGAAGGGACTCCCCACCAGGAACGGAAGACGCTGTGCCAGGGTCTTTCCCCTGACCTGTGTTGGGGAAGACCACGCTTTCACGCTTCTGACCGCAGGATCTGACCCCAAAGACTCCAACGTCACTAAGGCTCTGGGAGAGTCCCGAGGGACAGGAGGGACTCCTGGAATTCATCCCTATCACACCTTAGCTGATTCCTGAGAATCCCTGTTCATCCCCTCTACTTCTCATCAGGGCTTCCCCCTAAGGCAGTGCCTTGTGGGCACACAGTGACATCAGCACGTTAATCACCTCTTTCTGGCCCCAGGCGGTGGGAATCCTCCACCCACAGGAAGCTCAAGTTCCTCCTCCAAGCCTTCAGGGCTCTCAAGAGGCTGTCCTGTTTCTCATCCTCCCAACTTCCTTCTAAAACTGACTCTGTCCCTGACTCTTCGCTCTCCCATTGCTCAGCATCTACTACCACATCCTCCCGCTGGTGACTCTAGCACTTACGTAATTTAAGGAGAGGGGGGGCAGGAGACAATGAGCGAAAGATTTCCTTTGCGGTGCAGCGTTTCGGGGGACTAGTTATAAAACTAGCCTCCGCTAGAGGGAGACTTCATCTCAGAAAAGAAAAGATGGGTCATTAGATTGAGAGGAAGCAGTGGTTTTAACTCATTTATCTAACTTTTGTATTGCGGCCAGCTCTTTTTTTTACAAAAAAATTTTGTTTTGAAAATAAAAGAATTCATTCTTTTTTTAATTTTAGGAATTGTTTTTGTTTTTAAATTAGTTTTATAATTATTTAAAATAATGTACATTGTTCTAAAATCAACTCTGTGAAACAAGGTTTACTCAAACTTTCTCTTCTATCCCTGTCCTTTTCACCTTATTCTTCCCTCTTCCTAATTATACTGTTTATTTTTCCACCTTTTTTTTTTTTTAGGTTTTATTTATTTATTTGAGAGACAGAGACAGAGACAGAGGACGAGCAGGAGGGAGGAGGGGGAGAGAGAAACGGGCTCCTCGCTGAGCAGAAAGCCCGACAAACAAGAGCATACTATTCATTCACATGCACCTGTCCTACCTCTCGCTTTATTCACTTGAAAGTATTTCCTGGCGATCATTCTATAGTAGTAGCACTTTAACTCATTGCTTTTTTTTTTTTTTTTAATCAGCTCTAAGCCCAAGGTGGGGCTTGAACTCCAGACCCCAAGATCAAGAGTCCCATGGTCTATGGCCTGAGCCGGCCAGGCGCCCATACAATTGCATAATATTCCACTGTGTGGCGCCATAGTCTTATCGACAGTTCCAGCTGTCAACGCCGCGTTTAATAGCACATACTTTTTTTTACATTTTTGCAGGAGTATCTGGGATAGATTTCTAGAAGTGGGGTTGATGTGGGAGCAAAGGCAAAAGAAAAATTTCCTTCCTACTTGCAGCCCACTGACAAGTCCTTAAAACAGGCAGAGGGACATTCCTTTAGGAGTCCAGCTGCCTGGGTGTTAATACTTTGCTAAGGGCGAAAGGCAATCGTAGCTTAATATCATTCCGACTCCCCAGGGTCTAGTAAGTCTTCTTTAACATATAAAAATTCCTTTGGAAACTTCCTTTTTCCCTACCCACCAAGATACATGTTGGCAATCTTCCTCCAAGATTACGGCCCAACGATATACATCTGAAGGATCTCAATGACCAGTGTTTTATTAGACGGTAATAAATGACCTTTTCCCAACAATAGCTTGCCCGGTCGAGGTCCTGGAAATCTGGCTTCCAAAATTCCTTAGAGACTTAGGCTCTCCCTAACCCCTCCCAACTTGAAAATATGTAATGGGCCACTCCTCACGGACCCAGTGCTGTTCTTTCTGCCCACGGTCCTGTCCCCGTGCTTAAGTAAAACTACTGTTTTGCGCCAAAGATGTCTCAAGAGTTCTTTCTTGGCCATCAGCTTCGAACCCCAACCATTTCTTACGTCAGGATTGCTTAATTAAAAGGTATTGCTGGTTGTGCCGGCTAGCTATTGCCAAATCTCCAATGTAGAGGTTGTCCCGGTTTGCATTTCCACACTCAGCTTATCGGAGTGTCTGTTTCCTCCCAGCATGGCCAGCAAAGTGTGCTATCAACATTTCAGATGTATGCCTATCACAAGGGTGAGATATATATCTCCCTGTCGTCTTAATGTGCATTTTTTTTAAAGTTATGAATAATGTTGTACATTTTCATATGGTTAATAGCAATTTCTTTCTTTCCCTGTGGTATGTCTGATAGCAGTAGTCCAGTTTTCTAGAAGGTTATTAGAGTTTTTTCTTCCATATTTTTAGTTTTCCTTTTATCAGTAATATTAATTCTTCATCTGTAATTTATAACGTATTTCCCAGTTGTCATTTCACTTTGCCTTTGGTTGTTATTACATATTAAAATCTGTCCATTTGCATCTATGAAGAGCCTCATACATTCTGTTTCGCTTGGGTTCAATTAATATGATAGATATTAATGGATTTCCTAATCTGACTGTCCATTCTTGCATTCACAGAGTTTTCAGCCACTTGGCCATGATAAATATTTTTTTAATGTGCTGTTGGATTCTGCTTGCTAATGTTTTGTGTAAGATCTTTGCATGGGGGAGCCTGGCTGGCTTGGTCCGAAGAGCATGTGACTCTTGATCTTGAGGTCGTGAGTTCAAGCCCCACGTTGGGTGTAGCGATTACTTAAATAAATAAATAAAACTTGTAAAAAAAGATTTTTACAGGCACCTGGGTAGCTCAGACGGTTAAGCGTGATCCCAGGGTCCTGGAATTGAGTCCCACATCAGGCTCCTTGCTCAGCAGGAAGCCTGCTTCTCTCTCCTCTCCCTCTGCCTGCCTCTCTGCCTACTTGTGCTCTTTCTCTCTGTCAAATAAATAAATAAAATCTGAAAAAAATAAAAAAAACCTCATTCATTAAAAAAAGAAGGAAAAATAGTAATAATGAAAACCAGAGAAAGTTAAACAGCTATCAGAGAAATATTTATATTAAATATCTATATGAATTAAAGTAAAAATGAATGAATAAACATTACAACTCAAGAAACTAGAAAAAAAAAAAGAAAGGTAAACCATTGACAGCAGAAGGAAGGAATAAGTAAAAAGGAAGGCAGAGATTAATAGGTTTGAAAATGACAGGAATAAAAAGTAACACTAACAAGTCCCAGCCCATCTGTTTGAAAAAATAAAATTAACTTCTTAGCTAAACTACTCAAAAAAAGTGGGAAGAGGGCTCCTGGGTGGCCATCTTTGGGTGGCTCAGGTCATGATCCCTGGGTCCTGGGATCGAGCCCCGAGTGGGGCTCCTTCCTTGGCAGGAAGCCTGCTTCTCCCTCTCCCACCCTCCCCCGCTTGTGTTCCCTCTATCGCTGTCTCTCTCTGTCAAATAAATAAATAAAATATTTCAAAAGAAAAGAAGTGGGGTGGGGGGAGACAACACAAATACATGAAATTAGAAATGAAGAGACATAGGAAATTGTAAAAATATTCTATGCAACTATATTTGAAAATCTACATTAAGTGGATAATTCTGTAGAAAAATCCAATTTAACACAATTGACCCCCGTGGAGACAGAAAGTCTAAACAGACCATTTAACGTAAACAAAATTAAACTAGTTAGAGTTCCTACAAAACAAATCCGGCTGGGAAACAGACAGTTTCACTTGGGGATCCTCTCAAACTTTACAAAATAAAGCCTTCTTAAATTATTCTAGAGCATGGGGGCGCCTGGGTGGCTCAGTGGGTTAAAGCCTCTGCCTTCGGCTCAGGTCATGATCTCAGGGTCCTGGCTCAGGTCATGATCTCAGGGTCCTGGGATCGAGCCCCGCATCGGGCTCTCTGCTCAGCGGGGAGCCTGCTTCCCCTTCTCTCTCTCTCTCTGTCTGCCTCTCTGCCTACTTGTGATCTCTCTCTCTGTGAAATAAATACAATCTTAAAAAATATAAAAAAAAAATTATTCTAGAGCATGGTGAAAGAAGGAAAACTCCCAAATTCACGTCATGAAGGGAGTTATGAATTCCCAAACCTGAATTTTGGAGCCATGACAAAGACTATAATAAAAAAAAGAACAAGGTAGGTCATTTCACTTATTAATATTGATCAAATATATATATATATTTGATATATATAAGATTTTATTTATTTATTTGACACAGAGAGAGCGAGCACAAGCAGGGGGGGAGGCAGAGGGAGAGAGAGAAGCAGGCTCCTTCCTGAACAGGAAGCTCGATGCAGGATTTAGTCCCAGGAGGGGATCACGACCTGAGTCCAAGGCAGACGCTTAATCAACTGAGCCCCCCAGGCGCCCCATCATTACTATTTTCAAAAAAACTCTACAACTTGTGTTGCATTTCCCCTTTGACCCAAGAGTGATTTAACAGCATGTTTTTTACATTTCCTGTTAAGAAGAGCCTTTTTGGTTTGTTGTTGTTAATACCTAGTAATATTACATTGTGGCCAGAGAACACTATTTCTTTTATTATTTCTTACCCTTGGAATTGACTGAAATTTTCTCTGAGGCCTAAAATGTGAATGTGTTGTGAATGCTTTAAAATGCATTTGGGGACCGGGCACCGGGGTGGCTCAGTGGGTTAAATCCTCTGCCTTCAGCTCAGGTCATGATCTCAAGGTCCTGGGATCGAGCCCCACATCGGGGGGAGCCTGCTTCCCCCTCGCTCTGCCTGCCTCTCTGCCTCCTTGTGATCTCTCTCACTGTGTCAAATAAATAAATAAAATCTTTTAAAAAATAAATAAATAAAATGCATTTGGGCGGGGTCCCTGGGTGGCTCAGTCAAAGTGTCTGCCTTTGGCTCAGGTCATGATCCCAGGACCCTGGGATGGAGCCCCACGTGGGGCTCCGTGCTTCTCGCTCTCCTCCCTGCTCGTGCTCTCTCACTGTCTCTCTCTCAATTAAATAATAAATAAAATCTTTTTTAAAAATGCATTTGGGAAAAAAGCATCTTCTCTATTATCAAGGTTCAGAGTTTAATACACATTTAATCTATCTTATTTATTGTTGTTTAGGTTTTCTACGTTCTTACTAATTTCATGTTCGCTTCATCTTTCTAGATCTGAGACCTGTTACAGTCTTCAGTTACTCGTGTGCTTCTGTTTCTTCCTGTATTAAATGTAATTCTCTCTTCTTTTTTCAAATTGCAGTAAAAGTTTATCTTGTAAAACTTTTTGTCAGAATTCTCCTTTCTTGGATATGACAATTGCAATCCTGCTTCAGTTAAAAAACCCGAAAACCAAACCGAAACAAAAAAAACCGACTCTGGTACATTTTTGTGTTGGTCATTTATTTTTAGCCTTCCCAAGTCTCATTTCAGATGTGTTTCATTTACACAGACCGCTGCCGGGTTTTTCTTTGTCACATCATTTTCTTTAATAGGTACATGGTAGACTCCTTAATATATTTATTGATGTGATGAATATGTTTGACCTCTGATCTGCCTGTCTTATGTTTTTATTTTTATTTTTTAAGATTTTATTTATTTGAGAGCTAGAGAGAGAGCACAAGTGGGGGTAGAGTCGGAGGGAGAGGAAGAAGCTGAGTCCACACTGAGAGGGAGCCTGGCATGGGGCTCGATCCAAGGACCTCGAGAGATTGTGACCTGAGCCGAAGTCAGATGTTTAACCAGCTGAGCCACTCAGGCGCCCCTATGTTATATTTTTATATATTTAAGTCTTACACCATGTGATCTATTTCATTTGCTTCCTCCTCTCCCCTCACGTCCGTTTTTTTGGTTTTTTTTGTTTTTGTGTGTGTGTGTTTTTTTTTAACATATCTTCTGGTATTTGGGAAGAGTTTGTGTTTTTGTTCTAATGGTTGCCTTTATCCTAAAACTTTTATACAGTACATAAGTTCTCTCTTTTTGGCTACTGTTTGTGTGACCACGTGAGAAGATAGAAAATATCTATATTGGTCTTTGCCCCTCCCAACCCTGTTCCTGGCAGAGCTCCTAAAACCCTCGTAATTTCTTAAGTGAGAAGAGCGCTAGGAGGATTTTTTGCTCTGATAGTTGGCCTCTGACCCTAGTTCCTTACACAGAGCTCCTAAATCCCTTGGAATCTCCTGGGTAATAGGAGTGTCTTTTGTTCTAAGGCAACTCTGGGGGTGCTCCTGGATGGGGGCTGGTCACCAGAAAGAGGGAGACCTGATAAGAAGCCTGGAATTTCGGCCCCACCCCCATCCTCCGGAGAGGGAGGAGGGGCTGGAAATGGAGTTAACGATTGATCAAGCCCAGGTGATGAGGGCTCCCTAAGAATCCAAACAGTACCGGGTCTGGGGGCTTCCAGGTGGGTGAACACGCGAAGGTGAGGGGTGTGCCCAGAGAGGACGCGGAGGCTCCACACCCCCGCCCGCATACCCTGCCCCAAGCATCTCTTTCCTCTGGCTCCTTAATCATATCCTTTTATAATAATAAGCCGGGAAACAGTACGTGAACAGTTTTCCTGAGTTCTGTGAGCCACTCTGGCAAATTAATTAAACTCACGGAGGGGCTTCTTTGAACCTTTCCCTTACAGCCATCAGGCAGAAGCCCCGGTGACAGCCAGGAATCAGCAGCTGATGCCTGAACTGGGGGTGGCTGGAGGAGGGCAGTCTTGTGGGACTGAGCCCTCACCTCAGGGACCTGATGCGCTCTCCAGGTGGACTGTGTCGGAACGGGGTTCAATTGCAGGCCGCCCAGGCAGGCTCACAGAACTCTCGGTGTGGGCCCCCCCGCTGGTGTTGGCACTGCTGACTGTGACAGCAGTGTGTCCCTAATACGGAGGAACATCAAATCAATCTAGGAATCTCTCTCTCTCTTTTTAATGTCTTGTTGAGTACTTTCTATAATTTTTTTTAAGTGGGCTCTACACTCAACACGGGGCTTGAACTCACAACCCCTAGGACAAGAATCGAATGTCTCACCCACTGAGCTGAGCCAGCCAGGCGCCCCAGTCTAGGGCTCTCTTAACCCTCGTCTCGCTCTCCTCCAGCGCCTAACCGGAGCTTCTAGTCCTAGTTAGCATCTGCACCTGACGGTGACCACTTCTCACATACTCTCCCTCAACTCTCCTCAATGATAGCTGCACTAGATTTCAGGGCTGCCAAGAAACCTGGGAACATCAAAGAATACTTATTCATGGTTTCTTGAGATCGTGTTTCAATACACGATAAAATAACAGTATCTGCTTTCAGACTTCCCGGCCACCTTCCTTGTCCAAGCACACAGCTATCAGATGCTAACAGTTTCCATTACAGCCAAGGAAACATAAATTTAACTCTCACCACTAGTGAGAGATGCTGATGTCTCTCCCATCATTTTGGTTGAATACAGCTTGTTCTCTGAAGTCCTCAGGAAGTGTTCTGATCAAGACTATTCTTTTAGGGTGTGCGTGGGGAGATATAATAGTTTCCAATAGAGGGGAAGAAAATAGAATCAGAAATCCATAATCTATAGAGATGTTTTGAAGTAGCTTCTATATTTACGGCCGGCCACCCATTTCTTCCCTGCTTACTGTGCACGGAACTGTGCTGTGTGTTGAAATCTAAGGGAATCTACAAAAGGCATGGGACGTGGATAGTTCAAAGGTGGGCCAGTCACTTGGTTGGATAAGATCCTGTGAGCCCAGGAAACTAGGCACAAGCCAGGTTCTAATCTAAGACTCACCGCCACCTGCGCCAATGAAGGAGCATGCAGGGTACCTTGGAACTATCTGGAAGAAACACTGGGGAGCTGAGTATGACTAGAGACAATGATTGAGGGGTCAAGTTATGATAGATGAGATAACCAAAGTTTTACTAATGAGGGACTTACTAATAATTTCTGGTGTTAAAAGTTACCATGGGGAAAAAATACAATAAAATAAAAATTACCATGGGAAGAAAATCACATCGAAAGTACATGTTGCTGACTTTTGTCTGTTATAAATTAGAAAGCACCACATAAGGTAGTTTGTCTAACAATGCAAATTTTTGAGGGAGAAGTTGCTCTAGATCCCTTTAATATTTGGGAAGGATTATGGGATGAAATCAATTTTATCAGGACTCCAAAATTTGCCAGAGAATCTGACACAAGGCTGGAGGGGGTGTAACCTCTTTGTAACCAAGGCAATTGGGCAACTTCTATCACAGTGCAGCAGGGTGCCTGACTGGCTCGATCCTAGGAGCAAGCAACTCTGGATCTCAGGGTTGGAAGTTTGAGCCCCACGCTGGGTATAGAGATGACTTAAAAATAAAATCTTAAAAAAAAAAATGCAATACCTTTTGCCTGTATAATTTCATTCCTATAAATTTATCCTGCAAATTTGCTCACAAAGACGCAAAATAACACCTGTACAAAGTTACTCATCTCTGCATGGTTGTAACGGCAACAAAACTGAATGTTCAACAATAGGACACTGATTAGATAAAGTGTAACACATCATCCGTGTACTATCACACAGCTCTAACAAAGCTCTTTATGCACTACTGTGTAATGGTACTCAAAATATATATATATTTTTAAGATTTTCATTTTAAGTAATCTCTACACCCAACGTGGGGCTCGAATTCACAACCCCGAGATTGAGTCACATGCTCCACTGACTGAGCTACCCACGCACCCCCAAAATGTATCTCTTAAACTTAACGTAAATCGTATGGTACCCTATGATTTGTATAAAATGTAACAGCAATGAAAATACATGTTTCTGTTTATCATTTCTATTTCTTGTCTAGGCGCACAACCTTTGAAACACTACACAAAAACTGCTAAACTGGTTATGGGAAAGTTATTATTTCCTTAAAAAAGATCCTCCGGTTCCAAGCAAAAGCAGGAAATCTTTATCCTCGATGGTCTCTCTCCACTGAAACTGACCAGTATTCTCTTTCACCTTCTCCTTCTCTCCTGTTATATTACTAAGACTCTGATTGCAGGAAAGATACAAGCCCAACGTAAGAAGATGCTGGCTGGCTTGCAGAGAAGTAAGAATGAAGCACACTCGTGAAAAACAGATGGGAAAAACCAAACCAAACCAAACCAAACCAAACCAAAAAACTCTCTTCTCGACCATGTTCTACCTTTCACATTTTTGTACCCTTTAAGGCCCAACCGTACTTCTTACTTTTGGGATCTGCTATATATCTCCTATAGCTTTATAAATAAATTTCCCCCTTTTCTGTTTAAGGTAACCTGAATAGGTACCTCTTTTTACTGGCCGGTCTTGAGCCAGCAGGGATGCCAAAAGTACTGAGCATTCACTATGCCTCGGCGCACTCCTGGGTGATGTCACAGACGTTTACGGCTCAAAACTAAGACTATCCAGGGGCAGCTGGGTGGCCCAGTGGGTTAAAGCCTCCGCCTTCGGCTCAGGTCCTGATCTCAGGGTCGTGGATCGAGCCCCTGCATTGAGCCCCTGCATCCTGCTCTCTGCTCAGCAGGGAGCCTGCTTCACACCACGCAACCCCCCCACCCCCCCGCCCGACTTGTGATCTCTTTCTCTGTCAAATAAATAAATAAAACCTTAAAAAAAAAACAAAAACAAAACTAAGACTATCCCCATTTCATGCCCTAAGGGAACCAAGCCCAGAAAGATTTAAGTCACTTGTTCAAGGTCACACACTTCCGAAAGAGCTAGAATTTAAGCCAGGCAGTCTGACTCCAGAGTTCACGTGGGTGGTTACCCTCCATTAGGTACAATTTATCTGTTACCTGTAGATAACAAAGTACACTTGTAATTCAATGCAGATGGTCACAATCCAGATAAAAGATGTCCTGAGGTCTAATTTCAGGCACCAGAGAATTGAGGCAAATGATGAGAATATCTCGAGGCATATTTTGTGAATGGGACCTTTAGGAGGGCTTCTAACTTTGAAAGAGTTAAGTCTAGTCCATCACCTGTCAATCTGAAGAAAGATTAAACTTCGGTACAATTTTACTAGAAGCTTGAAATTGCCTGTTATGATTTACAATATCCTACTGTGTGTGAAATTCTAACTAGAGAATTCACATAGGACCAAGCCAGGACTGGATTTTAGCGAGACAAATAACCTAAAATGGGCACCTGTCCACCAAGAACAACGGGTTAGAGGATCCAGAAATAGACCTGAGTAAATTAAGAAATACATCAAAGGTGGCATTTCAAATCAGAGGGGAGAAGACGGTTTATTCCATTCTTGATGCTGAGACAACCAGTCAGCCATCTGGAGCCTGATCTTAGTGTAGTCACCAAAATAAATTCTAGGAGGAACAAAAATTTAAAAATAAAAACAACATGGGTGAATTATCTTTTTAAACATTGGAATTTACAAAAAGCCATTCAAAGCATAAGATCCAGAAGCACAGAAAAAAGAGCAATAAGTTTGACTATATAAATATTAAAAACATGTCCATGGTGCAAAAAAAAAAAAAAAGGTGGCCACAAACAAATTAAATGACAGATACACTGGCAAAAAATGTTTGCGACATATTTGACAGAAGGACTAATTTCCTGAATATATAAAGAGTGTAAGCAGATTAGTAAAAATGATCAACAGTCCAATAGCAAATGGCAAAAGACATAGAAGGTTATTTTCAGGAAAAAGAAAAGAAAAAGGCTCATAAACATGTGCAAAAAATCATAAAATTGAAGAAATGCAAATTTAAAACAATGCTACACCACGTTTTACCTAAAAGATGAGACAATATAGTATAATGGTTAAAACTGAGGGCTCGATGGTGCCTGGGTGGCTCAGTGGGTTGAGCGGCTGCCTTCGGCTCAGGTCATGGTCCCAGTGTCCTGGAATCTTCCCGCACTGGGCTCCTGGCTCAGCGGGGAGCCTGCTTCTCCCTCCCCCACTCTCCCTGCTTGTGCTTTCTCTCTCTGTGTCAAATAAATACATAAAATCTTTAAAAAAAAAAAAAAAACTAAAAACTAAAAAAAACCCCCCAAAAAAACACTAAGGGCTCTAGAGTCAGAATACTTGGGATTAAATCCTGGCTCTGCTCCTTACTGTGTATGCCCCAGGGTCCTTGGCTGGAGTGGTTATAAGAACCGAATGAGAAAATGTAATAAAAAGCAATTGGGACCGTGACTGGCATGTAGTAACAATATTCACTCTTATCAGATCGACAAAAACAGGAAAAACATGAGTAGTCGTGTTGGAAAGAGAGGACTGGGCCCTCTCCTACACGGTCAGATGTACCAACTGGCACAATGTCTGGCAACTTGCATTCTAAACGCACAAGCCATTTGACTTCGCAATTCACTTTTAGAAATGTATCCTATTGATCACATGTTCATAAAATTACATACCTATCTATCTATATCTTTATATACACATGTATATATAGCTTTTCATTGCAAGAATGTCTGTAACAGGGGCGCCTGGGTGGCTCAGTCGGTTAAGTGTCCAAACTGGTTTCGGCTCAGGTCATGATCGCAGTTTCGGGAGATCAAGCCCCGTGACGAGCTTCCCACTCAGTGAGAAGTCTGTTTCCCCCTCTCTCTTCCTCTGCCTCGCCCCCTGCTCATGTGCTCTTTCTCTCTCTCAAATAAATAAATCTTTTTTTTTAAAGATTTTATTTGTTTACTAGAGAGAGAGAGAGATCACAGGTAGGCAGAGAGGCAGGCAGAGAGAGAAAAGGAAGCAGGCTCCCCGCTGAGCAGAGAGCCTGAAGCGTGGCTCGATCCCAGGACCCTGAGACCGTGACCTGAGCCGAAGGCAGAGGCTTTAACCCACTGAGCCACCCAGGCGCCCCTCAAATAAATAAATCTTAAAAAGAATGTGTATAACAACAAAAGACTGGAAATAACCTAACTGGTCACCCAGATGGGACCAAATAAATACACGACGGTGTGTCCTAAAATGGAATAATATATTGTCATGAAAAAACATCCCCAAGACAATTTAAAGTGATCACAGGACAATGTGGATATCTTGCCACTATTAGTGTTAGAATGCACAGGATATTTCTGGAAGGAAACACAAGAAAATAGTAAAAGTAGTACCGAAAGAATAACAGCAATCGCCTCTGAGGAACAAGTCTGGGAGTTGAAGTCAGATGGAGATTTGCTCTGCATTGAACATCCTGCTGTAAAAATGGAACAATCCCCCCCACATACATTAATTTTTCCATTAAGCAAAAACTAGTTGATTAAAAAAAAAAGAGTGCAGTCATCAGATAACGTTAGAACTCTATTGGAAAAGCATACCAGCTGAAGATAGAAGTTCCAAGAGAAATGCTGGTTGACTCTCACTGGCTTTGAGGACACCATGGATGTCCTAGAGCAAAGTCCTTGGTTCTGAAGGTTATGACTCGAGAGCGTTGAGAACCACAGGGAATACACGCAAGTCCTCTTTCCAGACCTGACGTTCTCCAGCTGTTCCCTGCCTGAGCCTACCGAACAAGGGCTGTTTGACGTCCATCTCTCCAGGTTTAGGCGCGCTCTTATACTTGGTGTGTTAGTTGGGATGATGACTTTGGGGGGAAAAGGAAGGGAGAGGGACTGACAACTGTCCCCTAGAATGCTCTCTTGGTTCTCAACGAATTCTTTGAACAACTCACTTGTTTTTTCCTTTCACATCTCATGTTATGAATACACTTCCAACTCATAAAGCAGTTTCACTTTCTCATTAATTCTGACAACCCAGGAAATGGATACGATAATGCCATTTTAGAGGAGTCCCGGAAGGGGTGCCCAGTCCCACGAATATTAGGTTTATGTCCTGGCACCACCACTTAACTCTTCAAATCTGGTGTTTTTCACACCATCACCTTCTCCATCCCTCCCCAATCTCCCGCTCCTAATTCTACCTCACCCCTGCCAACTCCACGCACCTGTGTTCTTAGGCCCTGCGATCCTAGAGTGATGGAGGAGACCAGAGTCATTCGCGAAGGACAAGACATGCTTTTTCCTTCTGAAGATAAATCTGAGTCGTTTTTTAAAACATTATCCCTTTGTTATTCTGAGAAAATGAAGAAGTGGAGCCTATAAACTGAGTCTCACCACTACTGAGTACGTACTGTGCAGTGATACTGACCGGACACTTCCCACTCTATCTCACGTGCCCTGTAAAGGCTCTATTATCTTTTTTTTTTTTTTTTAAAGATTTTTTATTTTATTTATTAGAGAGAGAGACTGAGAATGAGAGGAGAGAAGGTCAGAGGGAGAAGCAGACTTCCCGCAGAGCCGGGAGTCCGATATGGGACTCGATCCCGGGACTCCGGGATCATGACCTGAGCCGAAGGCAGTCGCTTAACCAACTGAGCCACCCAGGCGCCCAAGGCTCTATTATCTTCACAATATGAATGAGTCTAGAGAAACTTAGAGGAGCGCCAACTGCTTCGAGTGACACAGCTCCTATGATACTACGTCAAGTGAGGACTCCAATCCCAGCGCCTGGCTCTCAAGTCCGGGGTACGTTCCAGCACGCTGCCCCCAAAACACAGCTCTAGGAGCTCCACGGTTGGTTCAGATGGTTCAAGACCACAGTCAAAGACAATCTAGAAGTTCTTAAGTAGGGTATGTTATGCTATTTAAAAGGGCCGCTCTTCAGCTCCTTTTTTCATGTTTATTTCCTTTGCCTCTCACAGTTCTAAAATGAAACCAAACCTGAATTTCCAGGGAAAGTTTGGGGCAGTGTCATCCAAGAAAGTGAATAACAAGCAGAAGGGCCAGCAGCCCTGGAAGGTCCGCCTTCCGCTGTTGCCAGGCAACAGAGGTAAACAGCAAAGAGTGGCAGGATCATGGCCACCAACTACAGCGCCAACCAGGTAAGTTCTTTTTCTATCTCTAATGTTTAATTTTGCCTTTGGACTGACCCTCCCAGAGGATTCTGATTATTGAATGAATAGCTGAAAGTGGGGTGAGATGGTATTTTTCACCTCTTTAGCTCCTCAGGGTAGAGAGGGTGCATGGACAAGCAAAAGGCATCTCAGGGTTAAGTTTGTAGGAGCTAAACAAGAGGTCAGCAGGGTTTTTTCTGTAAAGGGCCAAAGGGTAAATAATTTAAATGTTTTAGGGCCATGTGGCAAAATCAGAGACGTTATGTAAGTACTTAAAATAGCACGAGAAAATATTTTTCCAAAAAATTTTTGACAAAATTCAAAATATCGTAACTGTTTGAGAGGCAGGGCGGGTGGGGGGGAGGTCGTGGGGGAGGGAAATGAAACAAGATGGGATCCAGAAGGAGACAAACCATAAGAGACTCTTAAACTCACGAAACAAACTGAGGGTGGCTGGGGGGTGGGGGGGTGGGGGTAGGGCGGCTGGGTGATGGACCTTGGGGAGGGTCTATGCTATGGTGAGTGCTGTGAAATGTGCGAGCCTGATGATTCACAGACATATACCCTGGGACAAATAATACATTATATGTTAAAAAAAAAAATAACGTAACTGTAATTTTTTGTAATACTAATGAAAAAAGTAGAATTCTTTTGGGATGAGAAAACATTTTACTTCTTTGGGATACAAAGCTACTATTCCCTTTTATCAAATCAATTGTAAATATCCATCTATAAAAACCATTCTTTGCTTTCTCAGATCATCCCAAGACAGGAGGATGGACTGAGCTCATGGGCCACATTTGCCCATCCCTGGTCTAGACCAGGGCTGCCCAATAAACAGATAATGCGAGTCATCAATGTAATTTAAAATTTTCTAGTAGCTATATGCAGAAAGCTAAAAGGAAATAAAATTAACTTTAATAATGTATTTAACCTGGTAAGTCCAAAATATTATTTCAATGCTTAGTCAATATTTAAAAAGTTATAATGCGATGCTTATATTCTCTTTTTTGTACTAACTCTCTGAAATTACAAAGCACCTCCCTTGGGACTAGTCCACATTTCAAGGTCCCATAGCCACATGTGGCTAGTGGCGCCATGTTGAACAGCACACATTTAGTCCAACGAATTACCCCTTCTATAGTGAGTTAAAGCCTAGCTTGGCTGTTCAGGTCTTTGGTCGTCAACTCTAAAGAACTGTGCCTCGTCATCATTTTCCGGGCACAGGGCCTTTGAGCTTCACAGAGATTCTCATCTTTCTCTCCACAGTATGAAAAAGCTTTCTCCCCCAAGTACCTGCAGAACTGGTCTCCCGCCAAGCCAACAAAAGAGGTATTGCATGTGCAGAGCTCCCACAGGGCCAGTTTCTGATTCTTTCCACCGCGTCCTCTGGAACTCACCGGCACCTAATTCCTTTAGCCATCTCTAAATTCCCGTATCCTCTCCCCTCCCCTGCCCTTAACTCGAGCCCCTTGGGATACCTTCTCTCTCTCTTCCACTCCATTTTCACAAGCACTTCTCCCCTCACCTCCACCCCAGAGAATTTCTTCCCATGAAGGCTACACTCAGATTATCGCCAATGATCGTGGTCATCTGTTGCCTTCAGTGCCCCGTTCCAAGGTGAGATACTGATCCCCATTCCTACTGAGGAAGGTAAAGAACTGGGGCACAGAGCCGGAGTAACCGAGATGGGAGGTTTGCAATCTAGCACGGCCACTACCTGAAAATTAAAGTTCAATCTAATTCCCATTGCAACATGACTGTCCCCAAACTTTCAGACAGTTTATCTATCCAACACGATGGAGTTGTGCTTAGCACCCAGAATGCCTTAAACTTATGAACGAACACCTTCACATGATGATACTTACACAGTGAGTACTCTGCTAGACTTAAGTTAAGCCGGCAGAGTTAATACGATGAAAAAATCAGGGTAAACCTAAGTGAGAAAGGGGATAAAGGACGAGTGGGGAGGCTGAGAGACTGTGCTTCCGGTCTGATTTCACTACCATGCATCCCAAGGGTGAAGGGGGGGACGGGGGAGGAAGACAACAGACCAATAGGTCAGCAGTCTTGGGAGAAGCCTGTTGAAGAACCTCGTCTTCTTCCTTTTAGGCAAGTCCTTGGGGATCTTTTATGGGCACCTGGCAAATGCCTCTGAAGATACCCCCTGCTCGGGTGACCCTGACCTCCCGGACAGTTGCTGGTGCTGCCTCCCTCACCAAATGGATACAGAATAATCCTGATTTGCTCAAGGCCTCCAATGGGCTGCGTCCTGAAATCTTAGGCAAGGTATCTCTTCCTCCCACCTAAGCTTAAATCCTATTACCTGCATTTCTTTTCAAGCTCAAAAATCCCTCGTTATACCACCACTATCCCAGCAGGGGGAACCTCTAACCAACTGTCTTCTATCTGGTCCCTGTTTTGTTGGGTTTTTTTTAGATTTTATTTATTTGACAAAGAGACAGCAAGAGAAGGAATACAAGCAGGGGGAGTGGGAGAGGGAGAAGCAGGCTTCCCTCTGAGCAGGGAGCCCAATGCGGGACTCGATTCCAGGACCCAGGGATCATGACCTGAGCCAAAGGCAGACGCTTAACAACTGAACCACCCAAGCGCCCCTGGTCCCTGTCTTCTGACATCTAAAGAGCAGTGCTAAGGACACATTCCCCCACAGTGCAGAACGATCGGATCTGACCTTCTGTCTATAGTCTGGGGAGAAAGACAGGAGTCTAAGATGGATGGGGAATGATCCAGGCCTGACCAGAAACATGACTGACTGTTCCATTCTGCCCGGCAGCCTCATGATCCGGACAATCAGAGGAAACCGAGGAAGTCCGTCACAAAGACTGTACAACAAGCCCCAAGTCCGACCATAATTCCTGGCTCCCCAGCTGTAAATCTCAATTCCCCAGACCGACCCCAAAGCTCACATCCCTCTGCAGGTCACACTCCGGGTCCCCAAAGCCCAGCCACCTCTCTCAAGAGCCCACCAGGAAGCCCGTATGTGCTAGAGTACCCGGCACGTCCTAATCCAGCCGCAGGCCAGAGAGACCAACCTGGAACTCCAGAGGCACCCAGGGACCACCCTGAGAAAACTTGTCTGGAGACTGAGTGACATAAGCGAGACCCCCCCAGTGAGGGACGTAGAAGAGGGGAATTATAGAAGAGGGACGTAGAAGAGGGGGGAATAAAGGCAAACTTGGAAAATAAACATCATTTGTTGAATCTATTACTGACTTGGATGCTTTTTTCCTCCTGCTATGGCTACTTCTTGTACCCATGACCGGAAGGCGGATTGGGGGAAATAGAGCAGGAAAAAGAACGCGGCAGTGGCTCGAGGTGGGACACATTCTCACAAGGATTGAGGCAGCTGTCCTCCGAAAGTGAGCAAGAGGAAGTTGGTCTGAATTGCAGCAAAAGAAACCTCAAAGAACCAGCCTGTTACCCCCAAGCTCCTCATTTTTCATCCAAAGCACACACAACTACAACTTCTGAGTCCAAAATATGACTGTTTAGTAGAGCACACACACGCATGTCTGGAGAAGACGGCGGACAAAAAGGGAAGAAAGCCAGAGTAGAAGACACTATCCTTGTCTGCGACTTCACATCTGATGATAGAACACACGGGAAAGGCAAACTAGAGAGTTATAAAAGAGCAACTCAAGCACAAGGACATACATGTTTGAAAAAAGATACAGAAGTGACTGGAAGTCAGAGAAGAAAAAACAGAGAGAAATGGCAAGTAGAAATTTAGGGCAGAATAACAAACATGAGGACCACTGTACCCCAACCCCAAGCACCCAAATGGTAAGAAGCCACCAAAACCAGGTAAGAAGTTCCCTAGCCACTTCCCAGCTCCCGGCATCTGCTCATCACTCTCTCCTATTCTGCGGTCTTCCTGGCACTGGCCGTTTGGTGTAACGCCCTTGGCAAACCCTTCCCAGCTTCAAGGTCGAAGTGTTCCCTCATGAACGCGGGACCCCACTCCAAGGTCAAGTAGAGAAGACGCAGGGTTTAAGCTGGAGGAAGGCTGCCAGGGCTAGCCCAGCAGGAAGGGGGAAGTGATCATCACGTAAAGCAGAAGACTGCTTGGGAGCTGGAAGACTGCTGAGGCGGGAGGTCCCCACTGTCCCCTTCAGTGAGGTCTTCCTGTCCAACTGCCCCAACGACAGCCATCGCTCCTCCTCCAACCCACAGCTTTACCCGGCTGGCCAACAACTCCGAAAGACAGATCCGCTACCCCTGAGTTTCCAAAGACTATCAAAACAGCACTCCTGCCACAGGAGCCAGAGATTCAGGAGGCCGGTCCTTATGGATTTTAAAAGCAGCAAGTTTTCCCGTTAAATTACAAATTTTTGCCAGGTCTTCAACGATCCCTCCTCTTATGTTTGCTCTCCTTTCTCTCCCGATCTACATACTCAGCTCATCCTCCCTGAGCTGCCGCCCCCCTGCTTCTCTGGCTCCCTTACTGGACCGTTTGCTGGACTGTACCCCGAGGTTTATGAGCAGTTCTTGGTGGATTCTGGAGCCTGGGATAACACAAAGCTTCCACATGCTTAACCTCCTTTCTCTTGGCCCTTCTTTCTCTGTGGCTTCTGCACGCTCTTTGATCTCTGGCTACTTGCACTTAATTCCCTAAACATTGTTCCAATGGTCAGCCACAGGAAGAGCTGTTTCCCTCCTGAGAAAGGTCAGTTTGGGGGACATGAATGCCTGAGACCAGAGGGAGAGGGAGGAAATGGGCTCCTCCCCAACCGCCATTCTCTTGGTTTCTCTAGATTTCAAGGAGAGTCAAAGACAAAATGCGTATTTTAATTCAGTTTCGGAAACAGATGTCACATGAATTTGGATTAGAAAAGAGGTTTGTTTTTTCAGAAATGCAGGGGGGAAACATAACCTTTAATAGGTTCATTGTAATTTTCTGGATCTTCCTTTTTTTTTTTTTGGATCTTCTTTTTGCATTAAAAGCTACATATCTTCTCCCCAAAGCACCTGCTTTAAGAGTCAACTGACCCTCTTTACTTCCCGCGAGCTGGGTCAGGCTGATTCCCCTCACCCCTATCCCTCTTCTTTCAGACACACTGTGTGGGTGCTGAAGACCTTGGGCCCTGACCAATGCACAGAACTGTCCTTTAAGCTAGCAACCCACAGGCAGTGGCACCCAAAGCCCCACTCCCAGTCCCCATGGCAGAGGCCACAGAGCTGGCATTGTTTCCACGGTCTTGGGAAGGAGCTGACTGTCAGCACAAATCAAGGCCCAACATGGAGAGAGAATGACGGCTTCCAGGCCCAGAGGAGGCTGCGAGCTGGGGGCAGGAAAAGGGAAGTTTTCAGTCATTCCATCTTTAGAAACAAGAGAGGAAACCGGACCCTCTCCCACTGCTCTGGTCCTAGGAGGTATTCTACGGCCGCTAAGCTCCAAGGGGATGTGCAAGCACAAAGGGTCTAAATAAATCAGGAGAACTTTGTCTTGGCTGGAGACGAGAGTGACACACAGGGTGACAGGTCAGCGAATCATTAGGGGAAGACAAAGCCGGGAACTTCAGCTCTTCACAGGGCCGCCAGCCCTCCAGAGGACAACACAGTAAGAACCAAGACTGCCACGCCGGACTGGTACAGCTGGGGAATCTTCAGGCCTTTCCCTAGGTCCCATATCTGCAGAAGAAAGAAAAGGGGAAAAAAAAAAGAAGAAGAAGAAGAAGAAGAAAGAATTTCAGCAATCAGGGCCCTGGGTAGCCCCCCTTCTGAGAAAGGGGCTCTGCCTTGTGGAATGGGCAACTCCCCCGGCACGGTTCTCGGGAAAAGCACTTCTCCCGGACCCCCCGTTTCTCAAGCCCCTATGCGGGACCTGCCCCCCACGTGTCCTGGCAACAGAAAAGGTATCTATACAAAGTACAGCCCATGATACAAAAGCTTCCAGACTAAAGAGATAAAAACTTTCCTTCATGATGACAAAACCAAATCAATGTTTCCCAAAGTGTGTTCCTCCACAAACGAGATCCTCAGAATGCTAAAAGGTGTTGCATGGGGGAGAAAAGTTCCTGTCCAACTGCCCCAACGACGTGGTCCAATAAATTTTGCAAACATTTAACTGCAAAGGCTTTCGAAACAATTTATTAACGACCGCTGCGAAGCTTCAAAACAGGGGTGTAAGGAAGATCCGCGGTCTCTCCGATACAGTCCGCCCCAGACCCCCTTCCCCCACCCCTGCCTTGGAGAAGTAACACCCAGTCACAGACCCAGAATTCTAAAAAAAAAACCTCTGGGATCTAGATCCCTGTTTCTCAATTTTGTTTGCCAGCGTATTTACAGAAAAGTTCATGAAACAATAAGCAGTATCTACTATTAGTATGTGTGCTGCATTCTATACACTATGCTATGAAATTTCTGGTGAGTTGTTGTTTGATTGTTTTTTAATGTGAGCTCTATGCCCAGTGTGGGGCTTCAACCCACAACCCCAAGATCAAGTTACACTCTCCACTGAGCCAGCCAGGAACCCCTACATTTCTGGTTTTGTTGGCAAGAACCCACTAAATCGACTTTCTACCCACTACATCAAAAACCAGGGTTTAAAAAACACTGATCTAGCCTCTCCTGTAGCCCAGGGATACTAACGCATTATACTCCTATTATACTCCAAGTCCCTAAAAGATCCCCTAGGGCAAAGTAGAATTTTTAGGTGCTACACTTTTCACATTGGACTGCCCCGATATAACACAAACACCCGCACTCTGAATGTTAAACTAAATGAGGAGTCCTTAAGAGGAAAGTCAGAGAGCGCCGGGGTGGGGGCAGAGGGGGGTGCGGGTGGAGAATCAAGCTTCTGCCTGGATCACATTAGGAGTCAAGCAGATTCCACGATTCCACACAGAGCTGTTTTACCAAAAACCAAACCAAACCAAACCAAACCACCTGAGTCCTATTGGCTGGTGGTGAGGAGGGGGAGATACTCTCTAGAATGCCGGAGGCCCTGTCCCTTCGCACTCTATCAGTTCCACTCCCCTCTCCCATTAGATCTTCTGGGAAGACAACTGTCAAGCTCAGAGAGCAAGAGCTAGGACTGTCCGTCAGGGAGCACAGATCAATCCCGTCCCACACCCAGAGCCAGTACTCGTTATAAGAAAAAATAAGAGCAGATTTAAGGGCTTAAGAAAAGCCTTTAGGCTCCTCGCTTCTCTCAACAAAGAGATTACCATTGCAGGCGGAACCAGGGCAGAAAAACCTTGACTGAGCTCTGAGATTTTGCAAAACCTCTTCCCCTTCCCTCCCCACATACTGAGACAAAAGCAAATATATGGCAAGCCCACCAGAGCCAGGATGTGAGCAGAGGAAGCGCATCAGCTGATTTTCATTAGAGAGATTTGTTCTGTGGAATAAGAAGTCATTAATGGAAATGCCCTCCTTCTCTAGCCTATCCCCTCCCGGAGGGAAGTGAAGTCATTGTGAATCAAACTGAACACTGCCCCAGGGAACAGTTGATAGATACACTTAATTAAATAGGTCATTTAGTCTCTCACTTTTCTGATTCCATTAAATTGTCTATTGGACCAGACTGAAATTCAGAAAGTGCTGGTCCCTAGGTTCTGATATAGAAATTATAAAGGTCAGATTAAGGCAAGAGTACCCATCTGACAGTCGGCTCAGGTTAGGAAGGAACTAGGGGATAAGAAAGAATGCAATCATAACTGTCTTCCTGGGAAACAAAGCAAGACTAGGGGTAGAGAGACCACAAAACATGAAATCTTAAAATGCTGGGGAGGGACTGATCTCTGACCTGGGGCAGGCATGATTAAGCTTTAATTCCTTTAAGAAAGAGAAGTAGGGGGACGCCTGGGTGGCTCAGTTGGTTGGGCAGCTGCCTTCAGCTCAGGTCATGATCCTGGGGTACTGGGATCGAGTCCCGCATCAGGCTCCTTGCTCAGCAGGGAGCCTGCTTCTCCCTATGCCTCTGCCTGCCACTCTGCCTGCTTGTGCTCTCTCTCTCTCTCTCTGACAAATAAATAAATAAAATCTTAAAAAAAAAAAAAGAAAGAGAAGAAGGGTGTGCCTGGGTGGCTCAAATGGTTAAGTCTCTGCCTTCAGCTCAGGTCAGGATCCCAGGGTGCTGGGATCGAGCCCCGCATTTGGCTCCCTGCTCGGTGGGGAGTCAGTCTGCTTCTCCCTCTCCCCCTGCCCCTGCCCCTGCTCTCTCTCACTTTCATGTGCATGTGCTCTAATGAATAAATAAAATCGAGAGAGAGAGAAAGAGAAAGAGGGGCTCCTGGGTCGTTCAGTCGGTTAAGTGTCCGACTCTTGGTTTCAGCTGAAGTCAGGATCTCAGGGTCTTGGGATGGAGCCCCACGTTGGGCTCCGCGGTCGGTAGAGTCTGAGAGTCCCTCTCCCTCTGCTCCTCCCTGGTCGCATGTGTGCTGAGTACACTTGCATGCACTCTCTCTCTCAAATAAACTAACTTAAAAAATGGTAATAGAAATTTTAAAAAGAGAGAGAGAGAGAAGGAGAAAATCATGTAGGAGGCAGCACGGACAGTTTTTAGGCCATAAAAAGATTCCTAACCCCAGTATTAAAATCTGGGATCCTAGGTACCCAGTTAGTTAGAGTTGGCCCCACTCTCTCCAAGAGCTCAACAAAAACCAAATCCAGTTCACGCAATCCAATGTCAAGATAACAGAAGTGAATATGTTTGACTCCAGCTGGCCCTGTCACCCTGGGTTGACAGGAATGTTAGACTGAAAGCAGCAACCATCAAGCACAGAACTGAAACCCCAGGGTCTAGAAAAGAGCCTGACACATCATAGGTACCAATTAATTAGCTAATAACCCTGCCTTCTGTCAGGGGGAGACGTGGCTTTCAGCAACAGGCCTCTTAAAAACGAGAGAGTTCACACCGAGACCCCGCAAGTATCTGCCAGGCCTACACCCAGAGCGCGGCAGGATCCCCGGCAAGGCTGTGCACGGATCTAGTTCAGCCCTCCCCAGGAACCCCTAGCAAAGGTCCAGACAACTCACTTCAGGGGTGGCACTAAACCCCTACATTCCCCTACACTCTCTTCAGCCAGAAAATGTCTAAACCAACAATTAACTTACCAAGTGTCGGATCCCATTCCAGGTGTGATACATGAGAGGGAAGACAAGCGCGAACTTGGCCGTGTAGATCAGTGATGGCCCCAGACACAGGGACTTCACAAGCTCCAAATGAGACTCAAAGTTCCCGGGGATCAACAGGGCCGACAAGCCAAAGAGAGAGACTCCTGAGGAGAAAACCAAGTAAGCACATTATAGTTGCCCAGCAGCTCCCACTACCGTGCCACACAAAACTGGGTTCTCTGACAGGCCCTGGGACCCCATACGATTCTGACCCATTATGAAATGGGGAACACTGAAACTCATGTTCAAGTAGGTAGGCTACCTGGGTCCTGCCCCTGAACTTTTGAATTTGCTGTAGACGTGAGCATATTATTCCTCCTTTCAACATTCCTCTCTATAAAAACTTCACCTACCATTGCAGAAGTCACCTTCTGACTGTAACTTACATTATCATCGCGTGAGAAAAAGTAAGAACAGTATATTCAGTCCACGGTAAAGACTGAGAAAGAATTTTAAATCTCCACCACACACACACAAAATGTAACGCAAAATGGATGAGAGACCTAAATGTAAGAGCTGAAACCAGACCAGACTGAAATTCAGAAAGTGCTGGTCCCTAGGTTCTGATATAGAAATTATAAAGGTCAGATTAAGGCAAGAGTACCCATCTGACAGTCGGCTCAGGTTAGGAAGGAACTAGGAGATAAGAAAGAATGCAATCATAACTGTCTTCCTGGGAAACAAAGCACGACTAGGGGTAGAGAGACCACAAAACTAAAACTCTGAGAAGAAACCACGGGAGTCAATCTTCACGACCCTAGGTTAGGCTCTGGTTTCTTAGGTATGGGGCCAAAACCACGGTGACAAAAGAAGAAACTGGACTTTATCAAAACAAAACCTTTTTGTGCTGCAAACAATGTCACTAAGCAAGTAAAAACAGATGACTACAAGGCACAGTGCAGGGAACGTTGTCAATGGAAGTGTAAGAGCGAGCATGGGGACACTGGTGGCAGCAACTGCGCTGAGCACAGCGTGACGCGGAGAATCTCAGCCGGTGCGTCGTACACCCGAAACCAACGGGACCTTGTGCGCCAACTACACTCGCGCTGAAACAAAACGAAAGTAAAAAGACAACACAGAGAGGAAAGATGTTTGCAGATCATATGTCTATAGGGACGTTACCCAGAATATACTAAAGACTCTTACAACTCGGTAATAAGAAGACAACCCGATTTAAAAATGGACGAAGGATCTAAATAGGTCTCTCTCCAAACAGATAAATAAATGGCCAACAAGTATATGAAAAGATGCTCCACACCATTAGCCATTAGGGAAACACAAACCAAAACCACGATGAAAGAGCACCTGGGGGGGTTCAGTCGGTTGAGCGTCCGCCTTTGGCTCAGGTTATGATCCCAGGGACATGGGATCGAGTCCTGCATTGGGCTTGCTGCTCAGTGGGGAGTCTGCTTCTCCCTCTCACTTTCCCTCTGTGCTCTCCCTCCCTCTCTCTCTCTCTCTCTCTCAAATAAATAAATATAATCTTTCAAAAAGAAAAAAACAAAACCCATGATGAGAAGCTACTTCACACCTACTAGGATGTTATAATATATCCAAATATAAAATTATGTGCATTTATATAAGATATACACATTTATATACATACCAAATGTGTTTAATTTTTTTTCCTACACAGAGACTGAGAGCGAGAGTCAGCAGGGGGGTGGGGCAGAGGGAGAAGAGAGAGAATTTTAAGCTTAGCATGGAGCCCAATGCCAGGCTCAATCTCACAACCCTGCAATCATGACCTGAGCCAGAATCAAGTCAGACGCTTAACCAACTGAGCTACCCAGATGCCCCTCAAAAATGTCTAATTTATTTTAATAACACATAAGTATAAAAAGACAGATAATAACAAGTGTTGGCAAGGATGTAGAGAAATTAGGATCTCACACATTGCTGGGAGGAATGTAAAATGCTAGAGACACTCTGGAAAACAATCAATCGGGCAGTTTCTCAAAACATTAATAGAATTAGGGGCGCCTGGGTGGCTCAGTGGGTTAAGCATCTGCCTTTGGCTCAGGTCATGATCCTGGAGTCCCAGGATCGAGCCCCGCATCAGGCTCCCTGCTCAGCTGGGAAATCTGCTTCTCCCTCTGATCCTCCCCTATCTTGTGCTCTCTCTCTCTAATAAATAAATAAAATCCTTAAAGTAAAAAAGGAGCTTAAGGTTTAGTAGGGGAGACACTTAAGTAAATCAGTCTACAGCCCAAGATAAGGTGCAGGAGGGCACTAGCCCTGACTAAGGGTTCTGTGTGCATGGGGTACTTGGGAACACACACAACAATCAAAACCTACCTGGTACGAGGGCGAGAGGATTCTGAAAAGCCTTTTCTCAGAGGTATACTTAAGCTAAGTTCTGAGAAGAGAGATGAGGGGGCAGAGAAGTGGGGTGGCAGGATACATCAAAGAGGGCCTTATAAGCTAGGCTACAGAGTTTAAACTTGATCCTGCCAGTCAAGGATGACAGAGTCATCCCTGGGGCCAATCAAACACAGTTCCTCTCAGTGCCAACCCCTATCAATTAATAATGGCTACCGCAAGTGTTCTAGTAAGACATACAGATGGCCAACACATACATGGAAAGATGCACAGTATCACTAATCATCAGGGAAATGCAAATCAAAACCACTATCATCACCTCGCACCAGTCAGGATGGCTAGTATCAAAAAGAGAAGAAATACCAAGTGTTGGCACGGATGTGAAGAAAAAAGAACCCTTGTACACCGGTGATGAGAATGTAAATTGGTACAAATGCAGTGGAGTTTGCACCCCACACCTGCCCAGTATGGAGGTTCCTCAAAAAATTAAAAACAGAAATACCGTATGATTCAGTTAATTCCACTACTGGATATTTACCCAAAGGAAAAAAAAAAAACAAAACACTAATCCGCTAATTGACTCTGGCTGCCTGGGTCAATTGGAGGAGCGTGACTCTTTATCTCAAGGTCGTGAGTTCAAGCCCCACGCTGGGTGTAGAGATTACTAAAAACAAACAAACAACAAAACACTAATCCCCTATGTTTATGGCACCAGTATTTACAATGGAAGATCCGGAAGCAGCCCAAGTGTCCATCAGTAGGCGGATGGACAAAGAAGATGTGGTAGATGCACACGGCAGAATATCACTCAGGGATAAAAAAGAATGCGATCTGGCCAGCCGCAACAACATGGATGGGCCGAGCGGGTCCTACGCTAAGTGAACTAAGGCAGTTAGAAAAAGATGAATGCCGGGTGCTCGGGTGGTCCGGTCGGTTAAGCATCTGCCTTCCGCTCAGGTCGCTCCCAGGGTCCAGGGATCGAGTCCCACATCAGGCTCCCTGCTCGGTGGGGAGTCCGCATCTCCCTCTGCCCCTCCCCCCACCTCCTGTGCTCACATTCTGTCTCAAAAATAAATAAAATCTTAAAAGAGAGAAAAAGACAAATATCAGATGATTTCACTTATATGTGGAATCTAAGAGACAAAACAAACAATAAGTGGACTCTTAAGTACAGAGAACAAGCTCATGGTTGCCAGAGGGGATGTGGGTGCGGGAACAGGTGAAATACATAAAGGGGATTAAGAGGTACAGACTTTCAGTTATGAAATACATCACGGAGATGAAAAGTACAGCATAGGGAATATAGTCGGTAATACTGTAACGGCACTGTTTGGTGACAGCTGGTGACTTCACTCATCCTGGGGCCTGAGTAATGAACAGAGTTGTCAAATCAATATACTGTATACCTGAAATTTAAAAAAAAAAAAGGTGTTATAGTGGGAAGGATTCTTAGGCTGTGTCATTTACGGAAACAATGACCTGCCCTGGCCTCAGAAAGTGGGGATGGTTACTTGGGTCGAATACTGCCATTCCTAATGGGACCGGTGAATCATGACGAGTTTCAAACTGGACAGTGATATGGACAGATATACCCTTTGAAAAGGTCAACCTGGCAGCAACAGGGGGATAGATGAGGCGTCAGTGGAGTCAGGAGGACCGAACGGGATGCTGCAGAAATTCCAAGTCTCCAACGGATGAAGGTGATGGCTTGACCGAAGACAGTAACAGGGAAAATAAAGAACGGAAAATGTGGCAAAATCTGGGGATATGGGGTAAATGAGGTAAGTCCAGGACGGTGGTTTGCAGGGGCTACTGACTAGATCATGCCCTTCAGCCACACAGGGAACGAAGGACCTGCAGGCTGTTTTTAGTTTCAGTTTTCATCTGTCTGGGGACTGATGATCAACTGAGAGGACCGCTAGGTTGGCGGCCCCTAGGGAACAGCATGTGAGGCCATGCGATAAGCAGCTGGCTAAAGGCCTAAAGCTAGCCAGGCTCTGGCTCAAAGACACAGATTTGGGGGTCACCTGCACGTAAGTGATGAGTGAAGCCTGAAGTGTGCGTGGGGCCGCTGGGGGAGGTGAAGTCCTCCAGGGCAAGGGCCATAGCTCCTCATTTCTGGAAGCACAGCATTTCACACAGAGAGCAACACGAAGCGGGTTCTCAACGCTACAGAGTCAAGATTCTGGGTCAAGGTTCTCCAGCTACTGTGGCTGGAGACTGAAGCGGGGGGCTCGGGGGCTGCACCCTCAGCCTGTGGGCTCCGCGCTAACTCCGAGTAGTGAGCATCGGCGCGGCCCTGGAGACAGCCAGCTGGTGGCTGGAGAACTGGAAAAATTGTTGTTAATGGGCAAAACACGCATTGGGTGTCAGGAGTGCTGTGAGTGAGAACAGTTCAGTAAAGGGCCTTTTTTGAAAGAACAGAGGCAGCCAGCCAAGACGGTCTCTCTTCTAATTACATCTGGACTGGGATCTGTGGAATGGTCCCCAGATCGGTCTCCTTGACCTCCCAAAGGAATTTATTTTTTCTGATCACAAAAACACTGCAGTGGACTACAACATTACAGAAACGTACGGTTCGGAGAAGTTCCCCATAATCCCACCTCGCCGAGATAACCATTTCATGTACATCCGGACACACCGTCATTTTATATTTCAAGTACCCAACCCGTCAGAAAAATGCCATCTATTTCAAATGTTTACTGCTAAAGCCACCATTTACTTAAAATTTACATAAGTATTTAATCTTTGTAACAATCTAAAAAATTCGTAGCACCTTCATTTCCCTAACAGCTGAGGTTGTTAGGTTCAGAAACATTAAGAAGCGCATCCAAGTCTACTGAGTGTTAAGCAAGTGGGCTGGGATTCAAACATAAAACTCAGATACCTTCCACGAACACCGCAGTTTTTTCTTAAGCACCTATAAACGCCTGACTGATAACTGTTCTTTTAGACTTGCTGGTGTTTCCGTTGTCTAAAAAATACTGATCTTGAAAAAACTGGTGTAGTCGCACGGTGTCAAGAACATCTGATTTATTTTGAGACAGTCGTTTGCTTCCGAATTGGTTTAACTAATTAACAAAATTCCTTCACATTCAGAGAAGCAAAAGCTGAAGACACTGCTGGTCACCTCCTGGGATTTCCATTAGTTTTGACTCAGGAAGGTTATCTAAGAGTAGGTGGTGTTATTCAAAGATGAGGCAGTCCCATCAGTCTGGTTTTCTAGAGGTTAGCGTTGCCATGAGCGGCCCTCCCTGGGACTCAGCCCGTGACAGATCAAGGCTGTCTGTCTGGAGAGCTAAGGCACATGTGTGGCTCTTGAAGTTTCGGAGTTGTGGGTTTGCACTGAAATTCAAAGAACAGTGGAGGGGCCCCCTAACCTCCTATCTGTCCAGGCTGCCAACGATCTGTGAACCCTCTTGGGTTACATCTTCTTCCCAAATCTCAAACCAGCTCAGTTCAGCTAGTTTGTTGGTACCTCCATGTTTTCCCTAATTTTTCCTCAGGGTGCCCCAGGCCAAAAGAAACACCTAACAGTTTTGTTTCTTAAGTAATTCTTTTTTTTTTTTTTAAAGATTTTATTTATTTATTTGACAGAGAGAGAGATCACAAGCAGGCTGAGAGCCAGGTCGGGGGGGCGGAGAAGCAGGCTCCCCGCTGAGCAGAGAGCCCGATGCGGGGCTCGATCCCAGGACCCTGAGATCATGATCTGAGCCGAAGGCAAAGGCTTTAACCCACTGAGCCACCCAGGCACCCCAGGTTCTTAAGTAATTCGATTCAAGCAACTCAAGTATTTATGTCCTAACAATTTAATAGCCATTTGAAAAAAAAGAAATCATCCACATAATAGAAATTTTTTTTTAAATTTCACTCTTAAATAACTGCAATTATTTACTCATGAGATGTATCCACTGCTGGATACAGACCAGCACATCCGACCTTGGGTACCAGACCAACATCGGCGTCATCATTTCCTGTCCCACACAGGCCACGCTGAGGCGTCAGCCCTCCAGCGAGAGCCTGCGTCTCAGTCAGCTTCTCTTCTAGAAAAGCTAAAGGCCTTCCATATAGACTTATAAAGTAAGCAGTGGAACTCTGAAACGTCTGTTTTTTTCTTCGGGGCTTTTCATGAGATGGGCTGTTAGTCATTAATTCTCAAATGTGATGTGTTATGTGTACATTAGGAATCCTGGTCACTGAGGCGGTGAAGAGAAAGTGGTGAGAACACCACCCCCGGGGAAAGGCAATGTGAGTTCAGCTCCCACTCCTGTCACTAACCAGCTGCTGTTCCCTCACTTCCTCTTCTGCTTCTGTTAATGCCTCGTTCGGACTGGGAGAATTAAGTACTAGAGATGAAGTTCCTGATACAGGCCTGGTAGCGATTACGATCTACATTAATGCTTGGAATATTTAATTCTATACCCTTCAGAAAAAGTCTGATCATTTGTAGTTGAAAATTTTGCTCTCAGCCTCTCCTGCTTCAAACGTGCGACAGCGCTGTCCCCGCATTACCAAGATGGCAGGGCTCGGCAAGACTGACAGTCGCCAGAAGAGAAACTGAGTCTCAGGGCTGTTTTCTTCCTCTCAGGGCAGGTACCCACCCTCCCTGGCCCCCGAGGCTGCGGGGAAGCCACAGGCACGACCTAACGTGATGCAATTAGTGAGGACACTTCAGCTAAAAGTGCAATCAGGTGCCGTCACCCTGAGTTTTAATCGCCACTTGGATAGCTCCACAGAGGCCCTTTCACATGTTTTCATTTCCATCTGCAGTGACATCTGCGGGGCCTGCTGGGAAGAAGTGTCTGAAGAGGGCATGCGGCGGCCCCGGAAGTGGTCGCAGGACGTCCCGCCAACCCGCCCCTGCACATAGCACTCCTCTGGGGAGGCTGGAGCCCGGCCCGGCAGCCAGGCGAGAGCACCATTTAATGTGTCTCGGCAATTAGAGGGGACAGCTTCAGTGGCTTTGTCTTCCCCATTTAGACTGTTTAGCTGTTAGAGGGGACGATCCTCGGGCGCTGAGGCGGTAGAAGGAGAGCCTACTGCCTGCTGCCCGGTATCCTAGACATCAGAGGAGGGGCTAGGAAATCGCATACTTGGTTTCCTCTCATGTATTTTTCACTTGTCATGAGGAAAGCTTTGGTCACTTTTGATTGAATTAACTGACTAATGTTCCTCGTTCAAAGATGGGATACGGTAAGAAGTACGTATTTGGTCTTTTCCTGCAGTTCCTGGCACACGGATCCTGAAACCTTTAGAACCTCTAGAGTGATTAAGGGTGCCCTTAGTATGCTATTGGGATGACTGGGGGCTGGGGGCCTCTGGATGGCTTCAGGATGGGGGCCCGTTGCCAGAGAGACCAAAGCATGACTGAGGGTTGAACTTTCATCCCATCCCCACCCCCTGGATAACTGCAGAGGAGTGGCTGGTGGTTTAGCTAAAAGGTCAATGATTTAAGCAATCTTATCTAGGTGCTGAAACCTCCCTAAACCTCCCTGAACTATAGATTTCAGACAGCTTTCAAGTGGTTGAACACACCAAGGTGCTGACAGGGTGGCGTTAAAAGAAACCACAGGCCTAACATGGTGACACTTGGGCCAAATCAGCAAACCTAACTTAATGCCTCACGGAACTGCAGTTTCGACTCCCCAGGAGCGTAACCTTCAGCCAGTCAACACGGAATTTCCTGGTCAATACCAGGACACTGACTGAGAGATACCTTCCACTCCCCTTAGGAGGACAATCCCGCCTAAACAATGCATTCCCTGCTAATAAATTTCTTTCTTTTTTTTAAAGATTTTAACTGATCACTACACCCACCAAGGGCCTTAAACTCACAATGCCCAGATCAAGAGCCACATGACTGAGCCGGCCAGGGGCCCGTTTATTATTGTTGTTGTTGTTGTTAAGCCTTTTCTCTATCTTCAAAAACTTCTTTTGTTTAGCTCAGCGGAGTACGTCTCTCCTTACTAGATGGGGTGCTGCCTAATTCATGAATCAATGAATAAAACCAATTAGATCTTCGTATTGACTCAGCTGCATTCTGGTGTTATTTAACCCAGAAACGGCATGGAAGCTCCATGCACACTCCCCTCCCCCACCCCCACCTTGCCCTACATTTCTCTTCCATTTGGCTGTTCTGAGTTTCATCCTTCATTTAAAAAATCAGTAAATGTAAGTAAAGTGTTTTCATTAGCTCTAGTGAGCGATTCTGGCAAATTAGCCAACCTGAGGAAGGGCTCATGAAAATTCTTGATGTATAGCCAGGACTTTAGATCTAGTGTTTAGGTCTCACAATCCTAACTAGGTATTATTATAAGCAGAAAAGGAAGTGAGGATGTAGTAGCTGCTTAGTGACAGGTCTGAACCCAGATCTGCCTCACTCCAAAGTTTGTTACTTTCTCTCCATTGCCTCAATGAGCAGGATTTCTAACACATTTGAGAAGCAGTGACTAATGTCCCATCTCATGACACGCCCAGAAGAAAAAAGCAGTCATTCTGGAGTTCCATTAGTTCCTTTATAAATCTGTAAGGCCTGTGGCTTTTCTAGAAAAGCAGCTGACGGCCTGAGCAGAAGGGCTGGCTATGCATTCAGGCCATCCCTCACCGAAGGGCTGATTCTCTAATCTGACCTGTTTTTAACAACTATCCCAAACACTCAGGACTGCCCTTTTACCCACTCGGGGTCACTGGGCACTTCATTTATAGCTGCATTCCTCTAAAATACCTCCCAGTTAGCATCCATCTGTGCTTTTTCCGAACTCCTTGTTTTTACTGTTGTTATGTTGGCGCATCCTGGTCATTGCCCCTCTCCCCCGCCCCCAGCCTCACTCATACTGCAGCTTAGCCTCCTGCTGTTCTCAAGGTATTTACCTGGTTTCATCTGTTACACATCAGTCACTGTGGAAAATCCTGAGTATTTTAATCCCTACAGCCCCCGAGCAATGTTAGAATGTTACTGGCCATCTCTTTCCATGTTTTAAAGGACTGTTTATAAAGTTCTTTTTCTTTTTTTCCTTTTTTTTAGAGTGAGGGAGGGGCAGAGGGAGAGAGAGAGTCTTAAGCAGACTCCAGACCCAGCATGGAGCCTGATGCAGGGCTCGATCTCACAACCCTGAGATGATGACTTGAGCCGAAATCAAGAGTTGGATGCTTAACCAACTGAGCCACCCAGGTGCCCCTATAAAGTTCTTTTTCACTAAATTCTATTTTAAAGTCAAACTAGTGTCATCGAACTTTTTGGTTCAACATGCTTTTTAGAATTTATATATTTAGAATTTATATATTGGCTGCAAAATCTCTAGTCTGGATAAATACCCTACCATGGATTTGTCCTGGCAGCTTGTTCTATTACTGAAACAAATGAGAACAGGAAGCTTTTTGTTTGTTTTAATGCAAGCTCTATGCCCAGTGTTGGGCTTGAACCCATGACCCCAAGATCAAGAGTCGTGTGCTCTACCAACTTAGCCAGCCGAGCACCCAGGGAACAGGAAGAACCTTTTATGACTTCCAACAGTCTACAAGATTAAGTTCCAACTTCTCTGTCTCTGTGGGGCAAAGTCCTTTACTGTTTGGCACACTTTCCAGTCTCTCCTTCTGCCACTTTTCCCATAAATAGACCCTGTCATCACTAGCCAGTGACTCTGGACGCCTCCCAAACCCCAGGCCTTTACATGAGGTAGTTTCTCTGTTGACTGCGTCCTCTACCTCCTCTTCATGAACTATTCATCTTTCTTTCAAGCTCTCCAACGCCTTCAGGTATGGTCTCTCCTCAGGGATCCCACATCTCTTTTAAAAAGTTTTCACAGGGGTGCCTGCGTAGTGCAGTCGATTGGGCATCCAACTCTTGATTTCGGCTCAAGTCGTAATCTCGGGGTCATGGGATCAAGCCCCACAGCCAGCCCCATGTTGGGCTCCTTCCTTGGCACAGAGTCTGCTTAAGATTCTCTATCCCTCGCCCTCTGCCCTTCCCCACTGCGCTCTCTCTCATTCTCTCACTCTCTCTAAAATAAGTAAATAAATCTTTAAAAAAAGATATTATAGGGCATTATAAATATTTGTCTTACTCCTTAGACTCCTCTGCTCTCAAGGGTAGAGGCTACTACTATCACTATCTAATTTCTAATGTGTAGCAGGAAGCTAATTAGAAGGCAGGAAGAATGAACAGTTCTGAAATGACCACCATGAGCAAAATGATTTAGATGGATATATTCATTTAGTTAGCAGAGATCCAAGCACCTACTGAGTGCTCGCTAGAGGATACAAACTGTAAAGAGGGCAGACGCAGTCCCTACTCTTGGAAGGGTCTGCAGTCTCATAAAAGAGACAGATTTATAAACAAACAAAAAAACAAAATAATTATAAACACGTAATAAAAGCTCTAAAGAAACAACCAGTGCAATAAGAACAATGAGGGAACAGTGCTGTGAAATAGAAAATTAACAAAAGAACTAGAGCAAGAAACTCCTTCAGAGATGGTGGTAAGGAAAGTACTGTTTCAGTGGATAATTCTGTTCCGATCTAAAGGAGAAGGAGGAACTAACCACAGCACAGCGAAGGGTAGGGGCAGACATTTTCGATTAAGGGAGTAAAACATGCAGTGGCTCTGGGGTGAGAAAGAGTTTTGCTCATTCAAAGGAATTCAAAGACCAGGGAGACAGAGCAGAGTAAGCAAGGGGAGGCAAGACAGAGGGGCCCTCGACGAGGCGGGGTCAGGCAGCGCACTTTCTGGCACGGCGGAGATCTGAATTTTAATCTAAGTGCAAAGGCAAATCTAGTAATAGGATGATTCTAAGTGTGACATGATTCAATTTACTTTCATAAGGTTTTAGTTTTTCCTGCTGTTACGTAAAAAAGAGATTGGAGGACAGCCATAAGTTTTGGTTTTTCCTGCTGTTACGTAAAAAAGAGATTGGAGGACAGCCACAAGAATGCAAAGATCACAGTTGCTGGGATTGACTTCATCTCAGGCCAAATGATCCGATTCTCACATTTGGTCCAGCACACATCATCTTCTAAGAGACTTGTTGTTCAATTTATTGGGCTTCTCATCCCTGTTTTCGTAAGTCAACATCCAAAGTTGACTTTCCTGAAATTCCATCAATTCTGGTTACAGAATTCAGGTTGCATTATTTTTTTTAATTAATTAATTTATTTATTTGACACAGAGAGAGAGAGATCACAAGTAGGCAGAGAGAGGGGGAAGCAGGCTCCCCGCCAAGCAGAGAGCCCAACGCGGGGCTTGATCCCAGGACCCCGAGATCACGACCTGGGTCGAAGGCAGAGGCTTTAACCCACCGAGCCACCCAGGCGCCCCTAGACATTATTAATGTGCTTAGTTTGTAAGGAATAAACCGAGGTTCAGAGTGTTGAAGAAGTTGCCTGTGTCATTCATCTAGCAAAAACCAGTTTCCTTCCAGTTCTGAATGGCCCTTCAGCATGCGAGGGAAACATGAGAACTACTACCATATGTAAACAATAGCCACTATATCCCATTACAGGTTTAGGGGTCAAGGTTAGGGAAAAACTGGATAAACGCTGATGAATACAAGGTCATTCAAGGTGGTAAAAATAGAAAAAATAAATGATTGTTAAGCACACTCGTGAAAAAAATACTTCAACTTAAGCTATGTTTGGCAAACTAATACTTGTCATTATAGTCTATGAAAGAGTCAATATCCCCTTTCTCATTCAGTGGTAATAAATACACAGACATGAAAAGGGAATCTAGGGGGCGCCTGGATGGCTCAGTCCATTAAGCATCTCCCTTTGGCTCAGGTCATGATCCCAGAGTCCCGGGACTGAACCCCATGTCGGGCTCCCTGCTCCATTCCCTCTCTCTCTCAAATAAATAAATAAAATCTTAAAAACGAAAAAGGAGGGCAAGCAAAAGCCTAATAAGCTACTTTTGTTCTTCTAATGATTTTTAGGATTAAGTTTGCTCATAAATACCACCAAACTAAGCATAAATTATCAATCTAACAATTACGAGATTCTGAATAAGCAGAAATAGAATAACTATGAATTTACAGCTAGAAGAGCCTCATCTTGAAATGTATTGTATTACTTCAGTCCATGTGGGTTAAAAATCAGAAACTATACACAGATTCCCAGGCAACATCAATCATCCTTATACCTGGATTCCCTTTACCAACCAAAGGAATGATAATATAGGAATAACATCAGGTCTGAGATAGGAGTTCCTATCCCTACTTGATTATTAACAAAACAAATCTGAGTTTGAATGGAAAAGACGTGGTGTTAGATCATTTCTGCCAGTGTCTCAGCAGCAGCTCCCTAAATACAGGGTCCCTACAGTTGAGCCACCAGTCCTGCCGATGACCACTTCAGTAAAAACAGAGCCTACAGGAGCCCAGGGAGGCCCTGATGAATATTCGAGAAAACAGAAATATGTCCATGTTTCCAGGACAAGCCAGGGAAAACTTTTTAATATAGCTGATCCTCTTGTAAAGTATTTCTCTATTGTGGAAAGGCGCATCAGAGATCCCAAAACCTGATGATCATCTGCATGCTTCCTACCTGCGACAAACTTCACTACCTGAAATGGATGCACTAAGACCAGCATACAATTCGTCCTGCCTGAGTAAGTAAACAGACATTCTGGGCTGGAAACCAAGATTTTGTGAGATTAAATACTGACTTAATCTTTTGGGGTCTGATCAATTCTAGGTGACAAAGAATGGGTGCTAAAACTGAGTTTCCAGAAGAATGAGGTTGATGACTAATCTTGGACTGTGTTTAGTCAATGTTTAGTCAGCCAGCCCATCTCTATGACATTTCTAGCTCTGCTCACTGTAATTTCAATAACTGTAACATCAGGATGTGCCAGGGCGATTCAAAAACTGGCTAACCAGGGGCACCCGGTTGGATCAGTTGGAAGAGTATGCGACTCTTAATCTCAGGGTTGTGAGTTTGAGACCCACATGGGGTGTAGAGATTGCTTAAATAAAAAAAAAAATAAGAAAGAAACTTAAAAAAAAACTGGCTAAGAAAAGAACACGAGCATACTGGGAACTCAAAATGAATTGTTAAAGGAATGAATGAACAATAAGCTTAAAAGGACTCATCATTTTCTCTAAATCAAGTTGATTTGTAGAGGAGGCGGTACTAAGAGCCACAGAAACAGTAAAGTTCTTCAAAGTGTGTGTGTGTAGGTGTGTGCGTGCGCGTGTGCATAAGCACCTGTGTACCAACCTGCACTCAAGGCCATTCCAGTACCACGGTGGCAAATGGACATCGCCATGGGAAGAGACCAGCTGCAAAGAAATACACAAAGGCAATTATAAAAAGGAAAATATGACACCACAACAGAGATTCCATTTTGGCGAAGAGAATATAAACCACTTTGGAAATAGGCACTATTTACACGTAAAAACAAAAACAGCTTTTGCATTCTTGTGTTTCCATTTTCTAGTTTGAATATATGAAAACTGATGTATTTCAGGAGAAGCATCCCTCCTTTTACCAGAAGGAATCAATCATAGCTCAAACTCTTCCTTTCATAAGAAGAAACAACGTGAATGGGTCAAAGACACCAATCACAGTTGCGTCTGGTTAGAAAATAATCACTAGAATACAATCACCTGGGTCTTTCTCTGCACCAGTCACGAGACTGAAGTAATAGGGAAATGAAGTGAGTTCTGTTGATTGAGTTTCATTGAATATACGGTCACCCTTGAACTCTTTCTTATTATGTGCTCATAAATATTCACACTGAGCATACCATTTATTCCCAAATAAGCTACCTATCCCAAATTTTTAAATCCAGTCTTCCTGGATTTAGTAAACGTTTCTTAATCCACGGTCATTCTGAAATACTTTGTCATCAAACCCCTTTCTAAATCATGTTCTGAATCATTAATTTGCCAGAGCATTTCCGTAGAAGGACCACTAACACTGCTATATTCTGGACCTAGTTCTCATGCTCGAGAGGATTGGTTAGTGAAATGGAAAGAACGGGAGTCTTTGGATCAAGTTAACATTCATCCTAGAAAGTCGGCTTAGATAGGAAATACTGTGCATAATCAGACCATATTTTCACAACTCGAAAGGGAAGCTACTCAAGTAGGCTGAAAAAAATCTCGGAAAGAAATTCTAATTATGTAATGAAAATGGTCACAGTAAGAAAGGAATAATGTCCAAAGAAACCAAAAAAAACTGGCTAGACACCACTCTGCTTAACTCAGACTTAACAGGATAAATATAAAAGGCGGAAGAAGAGCCACATAACAAAGGACAAGCAGAGAACAATGACATAATTTGGTTAGATAAATCAGGAGACTAAAACCCAGAATGAGCTGAGGCTTGCAAAAATGTCAAGGACAACAAAAAGGGGCTTTTAAAATTGTATTCAGGGAAAGAAAGCCTCCTAACCGGGATGGACAATTTTATGTTAATAGATGACAGAATACAAAGCAGATTGCTCAACTATTTTATTTGTCAAAGAGAATGATTATCAGGCTGAAAAAGACAGAACAAATATTGATTTGAGAGAACTGAAAAAAACAGAGGTGGGGAAATTGTAAGACATCGCTTAGCATTCCAAATGGACTTAGGGCTCACGGCCAGCGAATGAAATCCCATGCCTGGAAGAGCTACCAGATGAAGCGTGCGCAGGGCTCTGAATACTCAGATACAGGAGTGGAAAAATGGGGGTGAGACGAGGAACTGCTGGAGTCAAACGTGCCCCTAATTTTCAAAAACGGTTACAACCACAGCCGGGGTCAGCTGAGTGCAGAGTAGGAAAAGGAGATTTTAGTCCCCAAACAACCACAGCACCAGTTCCAGTCCCGCATGGCCTTCCAGAGTCTTGTCACTCCTCATCAGGCACGCCAAGTATGGAGCCCCTTGAACCTGGGCAGAACTTCATGACTGGTGGCCTCAAGGAAGAGAATGTGGCAGAACTGATGCCACGTGACTTCCGAATCTCACACTCTTGGGCCCAGGCGGAGAGCTCAGGTAGGAAGGCTCAGGCAGGATTAGAGGATGGCGCCCCTAACAGCCAGAATCAACCCAAGTCACGTGAGTGAATGGATCTTCAGATTAATTCAGGCCAGCCTTTGTGTTTTCGAGCGGAGGCCTAGACATCACAGAGCAAAGGCAAATTGTTCCCACTATTTCCTGGTCGAACAGTAGGTAAGAGTCTAGTATAGAAAATCCAGACTGTTTTAATTCACCTACAGAAAAGATAATCACTAAGAGCCACTAAAATTCTTCAGGAAAAGTTTTTTTCAGGACATAATGAGATCCCTTTGAACACAGATTAGATCTTATTCATCTCTGTATCTCCAACTCCTAGAAGAGCATCAAGCACACTGTGAGCAATCAACAAACACACTGATTCCAAATGTATTAGTTCTATTTCCTTTTTGATTGTTAGTAGAATGTTAATCAAGGAAAAGCTAGAGACATAGGGTATAGGAATTTCAGCAAGTGATTTAACAACCATGTTGCAAATAATACCACTGACAAAGTTAAAGGAATTTTTCCAAGAAAGATATACAAATGGCCAGTTAGTATATGAAAAGCTGCTCGGCACCACTAATCATTAGGGAGATGCAAATCAAAATTGGAATGCGATACCCCTTCACACCCTTAGGATAGCCATTATTGAAAACAACAAGTGAGGGGTGCATGGGTGGCTCAGTGGGTTAAAGCCTCTGCCTTCCGCTCAGGTCATGATCTCAGGATCCTGGGATCGAGCCCCACATCGGGCTCTCTGCTCAGCGGGGAGCCTGCTTCCCCCCCTCTCTCTGCCTGCCTCTTTGCCTACTTGTGATCTCTCTCTGTCAAACAAACAAACAAACAAACAACAAATGACAAGTGTTGATGGGGAATTCAGAGAAACTGGAACCCCTGTGCACTGTTGGTAGGAACATAAAATAGAACTGTTGCTGTGGAAAAGAGTATGGCAGGTTCCACAAAAAATTAAATAAAGAGTTACCATAGGATCCAGGAGTTCGGTTCCACTTCTGGATAAACCCAAAAGAACTGAAAGCAGGGACTCAAAGAGGTATTTGTATACCGATGCTCACTGCAGCATAATTCACAAGAGCCGAAAGGTGGAAACAACACGAATGTCCGTGGGCAGATGAATGGACAAGCAAAATGGTAGCATACATATACAACAGAAGATTGATTCAGCCTTAGAAAGGAATGGACCTCTGACACAGTCTACAGTATGGATGAACCCTGAAGACATCGTGCCAAGTGAAATAAGCCGGGCACAAAAGGACAAGCATTGTAGGATTCCATTTTATGAGGTACCCAGAGTAGTCAAATTTATAGACAGAGAAAATTGAATGGCTAGGGGCTGGGGCAGAGGAGAATGGGAATTATTGTTTAATGAGTACAGAGTTTCAGTTTAAGAATATAAAAGGATTCTGGAGATGGATAGTGTCGTGATGGTGAATATGTTTAATGCCAACGGTTAAAATGGCAACTTTTATACTATGCATGTTTCGCCACAATAAATAATTAAAAAAAAAAGTAAAAAGACAACCCAATTGAAAAAATGCCCATAGGATTTGAATATTCCTTTCTCCAAAGAAGATATGCAAATGACCAATAAGCAGATGAAAAGATATTCAAAATCAATAAACAGGTGTCAGAGAACCAGTGTGCTTAGATTTATATGATTCAAGGTAAAACTAGAGCCATTGCACAGAAGATATAAGTTGCAGCAACTTCAATAAAAGAAGGGTCTTTCTGATAATTAGAGAAGTTCCCAAACTGGAAAAGGGGGGTAGTGAGTTCCTTACATACTAAAGGTATACAAGCATAGGTAGACAACCACATTAAAATACTGCAGAAGATATTCACTCATTAGGTACGGAGGTGACTTCTAACTTTGTGTGTGAGCAGCACCTTTCCTGAAATGCAAAAATGCAGTATGTAAAACAGATCAAGGTTAAGTTGCTTTGGCTACCCAGGGCCAGGGGCCTACAGTTTCATGTGCAGGGCCAGCCCCCAATAACTATAGACAGAAGCTTAGTAGAATATCCAAAGCCCCAAGGAGCACTCTGAAAACCAATGTGGCTGATAATGAAATTCAATTTTTTTTTTAAAAGATTTTATTTATTTATTTGACATAGTGAGAGAGATCACAAGGAGGCAGAGGCAGGCAGAGCGAGAGGGGGAAGCAGGCTCCCGGCTGAGCAGAGAGCCCGATGCGGGGCTCGATCCCAGGACCTTGAGATCATGACCTGAGCCGAAGGCAGAGGCTTTAACCCACTGAGCCACCCAGGCGCCCCATGAAATTCAATTTTACGGACCCTTCCAACTCTAAGTTTAAAAAAGTTTTGCCTTTTATTTTTTTAAGATTTTATTTATTTGAGAGAGAGAGAGAAAGAGAGAGAGAGAGAACACAAGCAGGGGGAGGGGCAAAGGGACAGGAGAAGCATGGTCCCTGCTCAGAAGCCCGACATGGGGCTCGATTCCAGGACCCTGGGATCATGACCTGAACTGAAGGCAGACGCTTAACCAACTGAGCCACCCAGGCGCCCCCAGGCCAGGGCTTTAAATAAAGATTCAGAATAACATAATAATAAGTTCTTCACCATTATAATCCCCCCAAAGCTTTTCTCTCCTAAAAAAAGTTTTATCATAAAGTCGCAAGGATTAAGATCACTTATTAGGCTCCTTCTGTTTTAGTAGAATGTCCGATTTCTGCAATCAGAATTATTTCTGGAATCTGGCTTGGAAAAAGTCCGAAGGGTTATGGTATTTGTGGAGGTGGTTAAAAAATGGCCAGCCTCCCTGGCGAGAAGCCAAGTGGAGGGCAGTGGAGCTCGAGGAGCAGCTCGAGAGGGGATTTTCTCACCGGCACAGCAGCTATCAGTGTTACTTCCGAGGACACCTGATGCGTCTATGTCCACGTGCACACTCACACACACACGTGCCTCTGGGTCTGCACCCGTCTACGTCCCAGCCCTCCCCACGGAAAAGGCCTAGAAGCCATGAGAGCCTGGTAGCAACGAGCACATCTAGCACCCAGATCTTGACTGCCCAGGAACCTTCCTGAAGAACTCCCATTGGCTGAGTGTGGGACAATTCGGACACCAAAAAAAGGGAGAGTAACAGTGTAACCCTTTGGGCAAAATAGGAACTGTGAAATAATAAGAAATATGTATATACATTGTCCCTGTTCCTGGTTCGTTACACTGAGCTCCTAAAACCCTTATAATCTCCCGAGTGATAGGAATGCTAGAACAGCTTTTGTTCTCCTATTTGGTCTTTGACCCTGATTCCTGACACACAGTTCCTAAATCCCTTGGAATTTCCTGGGTGGTAAGAGTGTCCTTTGTTCTAATGAGGTGACTCTGGACAGGGGCTGGTTATCAGAAGGGCTGAGCCATGATTACAGCTTTCAGGTCTGCCCCCTCTTTCTCCAGGAAGGGAAAAGGGGCAAGAGATTGAGTTAATAAGTGGTCCTGCCTACCTGATGAAGACTCCATAAAAATCCCAAAAGTGCAGGAGTTTCCAGGTTGGTAAGTATATCCACATGTCAAGAGGGTGGTGTATCCCAACTCCACGGGGACAGAAGCTGTGTGCCAGAGACTTCCCTGACACAGAGGTACCTAAAAGGGTTGTTGATCTGTATCAGCCGTAATATCCCTTATAACGAACTAGTAAATGGAAGTAAATGTTTCCAAGTTCTGTGAGCAACTCTAGCAAATTATTGATGATCTATTAGTATGGCCTGAGAAGGGGGTAGAAAGAACCCTGGATTTATACCTGGTCAGTCAAAAGCATAGCACTTGTGAACTTGCATCTGGAGTAGGGGACAGTCTCGTGGGACTGAGCCCCTAACCTGTGGGGTCTGCACTAACTCCAGAAAGTATGTGTCGTAAGTGAATTACTCCACAGCTAACTGGTATCCAGAGAGGTGGAAAACTGGCTGGTGTGGGAAAAACCGCCACATGTTTGATGTCAGAAGTGCTGGGAACAGAGAGGAAACAGTGCTGTTGTTCCTTTGGTTGGTGTCATAAGAGTAGAGAAGAAATGAGTTTTTCTTTTTAGGAATCCTTGAATCCATACTGATAAAGCAAGCTTGAGCCTATTTATTTATTATTTTATTTATAAATAAATCTACTGGGTATGATGGAATTAGAAAAAGTACAATCTGGCAACCATCACAGTAATAACCGACTCCTAGTAATAACCAATAAATGCTGACGGTAAGTATCATCAACAGATGGGAGGAAGTCTCACCACAAAATAATTAACAATTAATAAACACAATATCTTTACTCATTAACTTTATAGATGGAGAAACCTAAGCAGACACATTTGAACTAGATAAAAGTCAACATCGCCAGTAACGGGATCAATAATCAGGTGTAGCCCCCCTCCCCAACCCCCATGCACTAAGAGCACAGCATCACTTCAGAGCTATTCCTGCCAAAAATGCATAAATCACAAGAAAACGCCAGGCAAACCCGAACGGGAACATTCTAAAAATGTTAAGGTCACGAAAGATAGGGAAAGTCTAAAAAACTGTGCCACACTAAAGGAGATCAAGAGTTAAAGAGACAACTAAATGCAATACATGATTGTAGGTTGGATCCTGGACCTATAAAGGACATTACTAGGACAACTGACAATATGTGAATGGGATCTGAGGATTAGATGGTGACACTGGGTCAAAGTTAATCTTCTGATTGTGATGGCTGTACTACAGAGTGTTCTTGCTTTTTTGGGGGGGGGGGAGGGCAGTGAGGGGCAGAGGGAGAGGGAGAGGGTGAGAGAATCCTGACACCATGATCAAGCTCACGATCCTGACTGAGATCAGGACCTGGTCCAAGATCGGACGTTTAATCGACCCAGCCACCCTAGAGTACCCTTGAATTTAAGAAACACGCACCCATGTATTAAGGGTCTGTGATAGGCAGAGTAACAACCTCCCAAAAGATGGCCATATTCTATTCCCCGGAACCTGTATCTTACCTTAAATGGTAAAGGGGAATTTAAAGTTTCAGATGAAATTAAGTTTGCTAATAAGCTCATCTTAAGCTAAGAAGACCATCCTGGATTACCTACATGGTCCCAACATAATCGCAAAGGTCCTTAAAAGTGGGAGAGGCTGGCAGAAGGAGGGAATCGAGAAGAAACGTGACAAGAAAAGCAGGGTCAAAGTGGTGGGAGGAAGAAGAACGTCACCCATCATTGCTGGTTTTGAAGAGGAGGGAGGAGGCCACAAGCCAAGGAACTCACAGTAGCCTCTAGAAGCTAGAAGAGGCAAGGAAATAGATTCTTCCCTTGAGCCTCCAGAAGAGAATGCAGCCCTACCGATACCTTAATTTTAACCCAGTGAGACCCGTGTCAGCCTTCTGACCTATGGAACTGTAAGACAGTAAGTGTGTTGTTTTAAGCCACAAAGTTTGTGCTAACTTGTTACAGCAGCATTTCAGGCCTGATGGAACACCATCTCGCATTTAATCTTAAATCATCTGGACATGTTAGCAAATTGGGAATGTGCATACAGCTACACAGGAATTTGGTGTACTGTTTTTAGAACATTTACGTAAATTTGAAACTGTTTCAAAATAATGTTTGTCAATTAATGGGAATTACATTTTGACCCACAACCATTTTCCAAATGGTAATTCTACAGAATAAAATACCCTCCAAGGCCAGAAGACAGAAAACGGTCTTTTTCTTATACAAAAGGCCTGGGAGAAATAATCAGGGAGGCAATGGCCCAACCTCCAGAACCTTCGCCCATTACTTTTAGACTCCCTGGTTCCAGAGACCTTACCTGTAGATAGTGATATGGGGAGACAGAGGACGGTTTAAATCAGTGTTCTTATTCCAGAACCTCTCCATCTCTTCCTTGGCTGTGGTTCCCAAAGGAACAGCACTAAAATAAAAGCAGAAGGTTTTAAAATAATTAAAAGTAAACTTGGCTTAAACTTTGTTTTTACATAACAAAAACGTAAATTAAAAAAGCTCAGCTCTAAGCTGGGCTGGATGAACCCACTGCAGAAGGAAAACACATTCGTCCACTCCCCCTGTCTCTATGCCAAGTCTGACTCAGTTATTAATAACTTCAATCACCTCGGGAGGTCGTATCAGAGAACTCTTCTTTCCAATCCCCCAACGCACACGTCCTGCAACAGAAGCTCAACTGCCTTCATGTTGTACAGGAGAGCAAGGACAATATTTCAAAACCATTTACATAAATGGATCGCCCTTTCCCCAGGCCACGGTGCTGTCTCCTACATCACCGCCTGCTCTCATCTATTTTGCCAAGATACCCTTTCAGGTTCTCAAAGATCAAGAACTGGATCAGCTCAGTACTTCTGAACAGTTTCTTGGTTTTCCTTGTCACTGGGTTGGGTTGAAGCCAAGTGTTGAACGTTTGTGTTTAACAATGTACTTTATCACGTACCCATGTTAAACATGATTCCACCTCCCTCAAGAAATAACCTATCCATAGATTACTTCTTACAGAAAGAAAAAAACAGTAACTTCATAGTGGAAAAATATCTAGCAGACACTCCCTAATTCTATGATCACATGCCCCCTGATGTGAAGGTAACAGAGAATATACATCACTTAAGTGCCAATAATGGGTAACCTGACTCTAATTATAGGAAATGGTCAGATGAACCCAACTTGGGAGACATTCTACAAAATAACTGGCCTGTATTCTTCAAAAATGTCTCACAAAAGTCAAAGGAAGGCTAAGAAGCAGTTCCAGACTGAAGGATACTAAGAAATATGACAAGTAAATACAATGTGTGAACCTAATTAGCTCCTGGATGGGGAAAAGGAAGACCAAATTTCTATAAAGTACATTACTTGGGACAAATGGAAAATCTGAAGACTAATTGTATGCTGGATGAGAATACATCAACATTAAATTTCCTGAATTCAATAATTGTGTTTGTATAATTAAACTGTTACATAAGATAATGTTCCTGTTCTTAGAAGAAGTATTTAGAAGTAAAACATCATGGTGTCTGCAACTTTATCTCAAAGAATTCAGAGAAAATACTAACAATGATTAAAAATACATTAGCCTGGGCCACACTAAATTGTCAATATTAGACCAGCATTGACCAATAAAAATAACAATTTCATAAGACACAACCTAAAATACATAAAATTCTAAGTAAACACAGCAAAACGTTAACAATTGATGAATCTAGGTGAAATGTATATAGAACTCCATTGTATTATTCTTCCAACTTTTCTGAAAGTATGAAATATTTCCCAAATTAAAAGTTCAATATTCTTACCCTTTCTTCTACTACCAGATGAGAAAAATAGTGACCACAATCACTATTAGCCAACCATCTGCAACTTCCTTCTTTCATATATACCCCCAAAATCTAAACCAACACCCCATGCTGTTCCCTGAGGGGGAAAAAAGTTAAGTGATGATAACCTGCACAAATTTAGAAACTTACTTTCTGATACAGAGCTGAGGACTAAGGTGGGCACGGAGGCAATGACGGCCAACATGTCTGCAAGATAAGAGAATAAAGAGTCAATGGGGGTGAGGGGAGCACCTGACTGGCTCAGTGGGTGGAGTCTGCGACCCTGAATCTCGGGGTTGTATCCCCCATGCTCCATGTTGGATATAGAGATTACTTAAAAATAAAATCTTTTTTTTTTTTTTAAAGAGAGACTAAAAAGTCAACACACATTTAGAGATCAACCTCAGTTTATCAACGTCTCTGTTTTTATACCGTATGAGATCTAGGATTAGAGGGGAAAATTAGCAAGATGAAAACAAGGACAGTATCAATGTCTTTAAGATTATTTTTTAGTTGGAAAGCTACAACTTTAAGTAACTGGAGAATAATCACGTATATAACCTAGAAATGCAAAATAAAGGTTTAGCTGAACACGAATAACACAAAATAAAAGAATAATCAGAGTTAGTAATGTTCAACAGAGAAATATAGAACGTGATTTTTTTTTTTTTTTAAGTTAGGTCTTAAAGGAGGTGATGATTAAAGGACAGGGGTAAATAAGAACAAGAATAATAATAAGAATACGCCTTAGTTAACTGCTGCAAATGGATGAATTAAGAAGGTTGAAGAATAAGGGGTTGTGGAAGGAGGGTCCTAAATATTAAGCTATCATTTTAGGAACTACCATCAAGTCCAGACAAGCTGATGAACTTCAAGTCAAAAAGTCTCTAATCATGCAAAAAAGCATGGGAATGCAAAGATTTCCTTGACCAGTGAAGAGTTGCATGAGGAGGGAACACAGGTTTTCTACCAAAAAGTTGCTATTTTTGAAAGGTATACATCAGTACCAAAACTGATTTTCAAGTCTAAAACTAAGATGTGCCCAGGCATTCTACGTAAAGTGAATTTAACTGACGCAGGGTTCACACACTATTGTGAAAAACACAACCACTACGCCCCTTTATTCAACATTATTACATCAAAGCTTTCCAGAAGTATTTTAAAAAGTTATCCAAGTGAATTTCTGGGACTAAAATTAAAAATACAAGGATTCTACAAAAGTTTATGGTATATCTACTATATGTAAGGCATCATGGGGTTATAAAATCTCCTTGAGATTCAGTGATCTTCTAAAAAAAGCTCATGGTGTCCCTCACAGCGCTGATATTAGACGCATAAACAGTTCAAAATCCCTATGCTTTACATAGGGACAGGAGAAGGGTCCACTACTTGAAGGCAAAATAATCCAATCAATACTTCCTTTAGCTCTTCCTTCTTTCCAGCTTTGGCGGCAAGAGGTGAATACTGACATTGTGTCCCCAAGGCTCCCAGGAGGGAGAAGTGGGAACAAATGCCTTCAATCAATTGAAGTAATTGTGGCTCTGGAGTTGCAGGGCACGCATTCCTCACACCAGGCTGGGTCCAGGCCCCCGGCTCCCCGGCAAGAGTTTGCACATGTGGGTTGGAATCTACAGCACTCTCTCTAGTGCTGTTGTTTCCCAAATACCAATGTGAGCTTTCCACAAGGCCCTAACAGAAACTAGTTGCACAAACTCCTAGCCTTATTTGAAATTTGACAAAAGTAGGTATCTATCCTTGCCTTCCATGTGAAACCGGGAACTCTGAGAAGTTCTACCAAGGACTCGTGCTTTATACGTTATAGCTAAAAGGTAACAGTACTTTATCTTTAATTGATACACCAGAATGTATCATTCTAGTTAGTATTGTTCCCGTCTAAATGCATGATACATGTCTACCCAAAAATGTAATCACTGCTCAAATCATTTCTGAAACTCTTCTCTGGATTGGGGCAACAACAGCGATGCAGAAAGGACTGTAAGGTAAAAAAGTCAGACTGGAGTTCTAGTTCTGCATAAGTTGGGTAACTTTATGGAATCACTGGGCTGCAGCTTTTTCATCTATGAAATGGGATTGATAGGACCTACCTGATTGGTCACTGGGCGGATTACATAAAAAAATGTACAGCAAGGCATTCTCCAAACTGCAATATCGTCCATATATATATTACTATATTTCATTGGTCTCGCCAAGGTCTTTAGAATTCACACCACATTCTTTTTAAAACCCTCAGTGGTGATAAAAATATTCGTCTGCTGAAAATGGATTTGACTTATGGAAAAAAACAAAAGTTATTCAAAGCCAAGTCTATGTGATCACACTAAATAAAATCATTTTTGGTCCAAAACAAGATGTGACTACAATATAATGAGTTTCTCTTATATGACCTCTAAACTTGATCTGATGGTATGCCAAAAAGTTTTAGAAATATCTGGGGTAAGAGCAACACTAAAATAGATATATAACTTTGAAGGACAGGATGAAGAGCAATCGCTTGTATTCAAAAGTTCTCATCAATGGCTATTAGCACTCGGCCTCCTCCCAAGCTACAACAGAAGTCACCCGTGATTTCTTCTTTCCTCTCAGCGCCCCATATTTTTGCACAGCATCACCGAATCCTATCAGTATTATCCAGGAAACTTCAGTCCATTGTTTTAGTCCTTATCCTTTTCATGTCTCACAAAGAGGACTATAAGAGGATCTCTTGGACTGCTCTCCCTAGCATCACTCTCTTCCCTATCACTCAGTATTACCAAAGCTAACTTACTGAAAAATAAAGCGGATTTCATTGCTCTTCTATCCCAAAGTCCTTTACCAGGCCCCCGTTGCTTGCAGTTTAAGGTCCATATGATAGCCAAACCAATTCTCTAGACCCATTCTTCCACAAATTCCCTTCCGCCCCTTATACATCTACCACACCAAATATACTAAACACCCACACAGAGCAAGCCATCTTAGGACCACATGCCTTTGCTCGTGCTGTTCCTTAAGTGGAATCTCCCTCATACTCTGATAAACTCATCCTTCAAAAACCAAGAACTCCTAGATGGCGACTTCACTGTTTTTTCAGCCTTACTTGCGCCTTGCTTCTATACCACTTCTTCGTATCTCTGTATCAACACATATTATGTTTAGTAATGAATCTATTTTCTTCTCCGCTAGCCTGAGCTCTTCAAGGAAAGGACTGGAATGCTTTGTGTCTATAACACCTATAATAATGTCTGATGCATAGAAGAGGCTCAAAAAAATGGTTTTGCAAATGAATATGCTTATTTAAAAAAGCCGTCTTATATATTTAAAATTAAACCTTATTTTTAGAGGTGTTTCACATGTAGCACTTTATATGATGTGCAGATAGTTAATGACTCTTGGCAACTTTGTGCTTAAGCAGCATGAACTTTATTAGACAGAAGTCTAGCTGTTCTTAGCTTAGTTCTCTATCTATGTCTTGGCTTTGGCAAGTCATTCTTTGACTGAGTGCCAACAGAGCTTGCATTACTCAGCAGGTTATTTATTCCTGGCTAGTCTGTGAACTGTTTAGGGAGTATACAAAATATAGAGCACTATTCAAAAGCCATGACATAAAGGACCCTGAGCACTAATAATTTTTAGTTAGCGAAGCATTAAATATGCTTAACCAATACTTTTTTTTAAGCGGGCCCAAGTTATTGCTATTTTTATTCACAATGAGGAAACCACAATCATGGAATCGGTGACCTTGACTTGTCCAAAATAAATTGAATTTGTGACAATACCAGAACTAGAAACCAGCTCCTAGAATTGCTTAGAAGGTATTTTCTTCTGAGGCTAAATCAGCATATTATGAACAGTTCCAAATCCCTATAATGAAATGTAATTTGACTCAGAACATCAATCAGGAAAAAAAACTTGGGGGGCACCAGGGCTCAATGGCTTGGGTGCCAACTCTTGATTTCAGCTCAGGTCATGATCTCAGAGTCGTGAGACTGAGCCCTGGAACCTTGACCGGGCTCTGTGCTCAGCAGGGATTCTGCTTGAGATTCTCAAGCAGAGAATCTTTGTGCACATGCTCTCTCTCTTTCTCTAAAATAAATAAGTAAATCTTAGGGGCGCCTGGGTGGCTCAGTGGGTTAAAGCCTCTGCCTTCGGCTCAGGTCATTGATCTCAGGGTTCTGGGATCGAGCCCCCCATTGGGCTCTTCTGTTCAGCGGGGTGCCTGCTTTCTTCTCTCTTTCTGCCTGCCTCTCTGCCTACTTGTGATCTCTCTCTCTCTCTCTGTCAAATAAATAAAATCTTATAAAAAAATAAGTAAATCTTAAAAAAAGAAAAGAAAAAAATTGTAATTCCCTATGTCCCCTCTTAAGAAAGCCCTTGTGAGAAAAGAAGAGAGAGGGGGCTGTCCCTTGAGCCTCAGATTACTACTAATGAAAAATAAGTCTATTTCTTGGCATTGAATCCTAGTGGTGACCATCCAAAACATCTCAAAATGATACTATCTGGACATACTTAATAAGTGTAACTGTGAGTTTCTAAACAATAATCCTGAAACTCATAAAATGAACTGTTTAGAATATGATAATTTCAAGCTAAATGTTAATTCCACCAAAGTCCCTGACATCTATTAAAATACATCAAAGAATTCAAAAATCAATTATGGTAAAACTACCTGGAGTAAAGAATGTAGTTCTGGCAAGACTGGCCCTGGCATACCTTAGGAAAAAAAAAAAAAAAAAAAAAGATACATTTGGAAATGAGAGGGAGGAAAATTATGGATTAAGGTAACCCATTCCTGATCTCAACTCCAAGAGGAATCATTTTGTCCCAAAGAAATACTAAATAAAGTGCCTCTATTTTTATACTGGGTGACTGAAGTGGAAAGAGAAATGAGAAGACATTTGGGGAAATCAGGAATTAAATCTCAACAACATTAAAACTAACTTTCCATAACCAAGAGTTTCCAAAAATAGGCCTGCCACGAAACTATGCTGGCATTTATACCAGGAGGGTCTAAAGTCACAGAAGTTGCTGCGACTAGAAAGGCTCTGAGAATGAAACCTAGAAAGAGGACAGCTCAAATCTAGAGTACTTCTCCGGACAGTGAATGACCTCGTATGGAAAAACTGAGACATCCACTCCCCCTCCCTTCTCAGCCAAATAAAAAGAAATTAAAACTGAATTCCCTGGGCTGCTGTGGGGCAGTAGAGCGACCGCTATGGGCGCTATTGCTAATCGCCAGCGCGGTAGGGATCCAGGCCTCCTGTCCCCTCCGCCAGGGGCCCGTTAGGAACTCAGACAATGCCCACTCATTGCCAGCAACTAGCGTTTGTAGGAGGTATAAGCAAAGACAGAGTACACCCAGATCCCTCTCCCCGAGCCCCAATTCCTGAATAAGACCTCGAAGTCCTAGCGGATGATCCGCTGACCTCCGAGTCATAACTTTACTCTCTCGGAGCCTGGTTCTGGGTGCGGCCCGGAGCGCAACCTGGGGAAAAAGTACTGGAGGTGGGGGAAAGTGGAAGGGGCGACAGCGCGCGAACCCTAGGTAGGAGTAGGAACCAGATAACGGGCCACTGACCCCGAGTACCGGAGCGGCTGGGGAAACAGAAGGGACCCTAAGATTCCACAGCGCGTGGCACGCACACCCATGGGCCCTTTCCCTGCCCAGGCACGGGGCAAACAGCCGTCACCAAGACGTGAGGGGCAGTGCAGGCCTCCCGAGGGCCGCGGACACCGACTCCCAGCCCCAGGCTAAAGTCACCTCAACAAGAGCGCAGCCATCTTGAGTTCCGGCCTGGACGGAAGTGACGTTCAACGTCCCCTCCGCCTTAGGGCGGGGTCTCTGTCACGTGACAACACCAGCTCTTTATAAAGGATGGGGGCGTGGCTGAGTTTCAGTTGTGTTTTCTCCGCTCTTTCCCGGCTCAGTTGGCTGGCTTCCACCAGAATTTGCTAGGGCTTCCGCAGCAATGGAACTGATTCAGACTCTACAGTCTGCATTTTACATGCGAACATAATTCATTTTGTTGAACATCTGACTTGTCCTGATTCTTCACCAGAGACTTCTCAGTCTAGTTTCGCCCCATCTCCTTCCCGGGTAGGGCGGCTAAGGCACCCACGGAAATGGGCTCCATCCCGTTCTAATGGAAAGCTTCACCAATGCAGAGATACACAAGTTGAGACCGAAGTTGAGGAAGGAGCGTGAGAACGACGCAGACCACCATCCCAAGACCAGGGAGCCTCCTCTAACCACCTGGATTAGCTTTGTGCCCCGCAGTTCCTGGGCTCGAGCTGGCGCCTGAGCTGGACGCGAACTAGTCAAACACAACAACCTCTTGTTCCTTGTTTCAAGGCTGTGTGGGTGACACCCACAGCGAGAAGAACCCGGGATGAGGGAAAGCTCGCTTTGATTTTTTTTTTTTTAAAGATTTTATTTATTCATTTAACAGAGAGAGAACACAAGCAGGCAGAGAGGCAGGCAGAGGCAGCGAGAGGAGCAGGCTCCCTGCAGAGCAAGGAGCCCGATGCGGGACTCGATCCCAAGATGCTGGGATCATGACCTGAGCCAAAGGCAATTGCTTAACCAACTGAGCCACCCAAGCGTCCCGCTCGCTTTGATTTTTAAACGCACACACACATACACATACACACACGTGTGTATGTGTGTGTGTGTATAGTTTTGAGGAACCCAAGTACGGCAATCAATTGCAGAACACTTGTGACTTAAGAAAGAAAAAGGGAGTGAGAAAGGAATAGAAAAGTGAAAAAGTTCTTGAGTCCCGTTTTTGGGGGGGGGGGCGGAGTGAAGGAGCGAAGCGCAACTCCTACAGTAAAACATTCAGCTATATTAATATTCAGATCTCATTTATATTTAGCACTCCTGCACTTCTTTCGGGATTTAAATAGCACAAATTCACTTATGTCTTCATCAAATGAAAATACTATTTTGCATTTCTATAATACTTGACAAAGAAAGCACTTTTATAGACTTTCAGACTGGGGGAGACCTTAGAGGTTCTTAGGCCTGATTTTCTTTCCAGTGCAGGAATCTCCTCTGCAACACTTAGAGCCACTGGTCTTCAAGACTCTGCTCTAACACATTCAGTAATGGTTACCTCAAAACTCAAGTTTCGTTTAGTGAACAGCTTAATCATTAGAAAGTTGTTATGTTAAAGTACAGTTTTCTGGGGGTATTTGGGTGGCTCAGTCGGTGGAGGATGCAACTCTCAATCTTAGCATTGGGAATTCAAGGCCCAGGTTGGGTATAGAGACTATTTACAAATAAGATCTTTAAAAATAATAAAAGAAAATAAAATGCATTTTTCTGCTTTTGAACTTCCAGTCATTGATTCTACTTTGGTCTGGCACTTCACATTAACAAATCCAATGAATGCCTCTTTCACTTAGCTCTTTGAATAATTTCATTTAATATATATTAATTTTTTGCCAGAGTATGTGAAAGGGCTTCAGGGGATTCAAAGATACAAACATGTAATTGTCCACAGGAAGCTTATAACCTTGTCAGGATCAGTAAGTAAATAAATACAACAAAGAAAGTAGCAATCCCGGGGGCCTGGGTGGCTCAGTTGGTTGAGCGACTGCCTTCGGCTCAGGTCATGATCCCGGAGTCCGGAGATCGAGTCCCGTATCGGGCTCCCGGCTCCATGGGGAGTCTGCTTCTCCCTCTGACCTTCTCCCCTCTCATGCTCTCTCTCTCACTCTCTCTCTCAAATAAATAAATAAAATCTTTAAAAAAAAAAAAAAAAAAGAAAGTAGCAATCCCATGAAAGAAGTATAGGTTAAAAAGGATGGGTGGATGAAAGCAAAAAGTGATTATTAGCAACTGGGGAGATGGGGTAAGGAAAGTGTAATTGACTACAACATGCCCTAAACGGTTTACTAATGATTTTCCCTGTGGAGTTTATCATCAAGTCCTGCATTTAGAGTTCCACAATACAAACCCAATACTAATCACAGAACCCACCATCTCCTGTGTAAGGAGATGACAGATAGGTACCAGGAGCCTGTGGCCTTACAGGTCAACCTGTGGTGGTCCCATTGCGGGAATAACAGTGGCCTCCCTCCTCAAATTAACCTGTAGGGCCCATAATTGATGGAAATTAATCACATTGAAATTCAAACAAGACAGTAAGTCAAGCCATTATCACCAGGGTTAACCTTAAAAATAAGCAGGAAGAAAAAGCAGGGTCTAGCCAAGGCCTGAGGTCACAGAAAGAAAGGGGAAGAAAGAAGGGAAAACATTTCAAATGGGAGGCAACAATCAGAAGAGCTTTGTTCTGAATGATTTTTTTGGCCGTATTTGTCTTAAAACTCAGCTCTGACCATGTGGACACTCCCATCCCTAAACCCGTACATCACTCCAAAACCTTCAGGAAATTCTTATTGTTAGGAGTTAGTTGGACAGGAAAGGAGGCAGGGCCAGGGTCCCCAACAAGAAAATATGGAATCAGGACAGCTAAGATAACACAGAACTAACACCCTGTTTTGCAGATTACACAGAACCACACTGACACTCTGCCTTGCTGCCTTTGCAGAAATAACTTCTGCAGAATGTCCTAAACTAAGACAATTAACCACAAAGCATTTGCCAATACCATGGGCAAGGGGCAGTTAAGACATAAGCCCCCCAGATGTCAGCAAAAAGAGACCATCGGCACAGAGACATTAACCTAATAGGTAGACAGATATGTGACCAAAGCCCTGATTGGCATGACTTAGCACATCCGGATTGCTTAAGATAGTTCCACAAAAGAGTTCATAAAAACCTCTAAACTTAGAAACTCTGAGGGCAACCCTCTTGGCCCCCACCTCCGGAAGCTTTATGCTCTTGCTCAATAAATTTTGCTTTGCTGACCACCACTTTCCATCTGGTCTACCTTTTTGTTCTTTGAAGCGGCGTGACCAAGACCCATGGACGCTAAGGGGGCAAAAATCTTGTAACATTATGATGTACCGATTAAACCCGTCCTCTTTCATCTGCTAATTAATGCCCTTCACCAATTGTTTTCAACTCTCCTGGACAGACTTGTTTCCTATGACCCCCTTCAAGTTCCCTCAACTCAAGTCAAAGTGAAGGGCAGAAGATCTGCCTTGAATATGCTCAGTACGTCACAAACATCCCCAATGCACACGCACACACATATACACATACACATTTTTCTACCTCTTTGTTTTTGCATTTGCTCTTCTGCCTAGATAGCTCCACTACCCATTCCACATCTAATATTGCCTTCTATACACAACTCCCCCTGCCTCTGAACTTCATTTATTTTATTTCCTTATTTGTTTATTAAGTAGGCTCCACTGTGGAGCCCAATATGGGGCTGGAACTCACAACCCTGAGTGAGATCAAAACCTGAGCTGAGATCAAGAGTCAGACCGACTCTTGACAGACTTAACCGACTGAGCCACCCAGTCACCCCGGTTTACTTTTATTTTTTTTTATTATTTTTTTAAGATTTTATTTATTTATTTGACAGAAAGAGAGATCACAAGTAGGTAGAAAAGCAGTCAGAGAGAGAGGGAGAAGCAGGATCCTCGCCAAACAGAGAGCCCGATGTGGGGCTCGTTCCCAGGACCCTGAGATCATGACCTGAGCCGAAGACAGAGGCTTTAACCCACTGAGTTACCCAGGCGCCCCTTTACTTTTATTTTTAATCTCTGTTACATAACAATCTCCCTGACACTTGTGAAGTACTTGGCATATTCGAGCAGACCTGGTTGAGCCCATCTTGGTATTCTCAGCACTTTGTTCATCTCACTGCTGTGGCAAGCATCATCGTTTTATTATATTGGGTTATTAATGAGTTTGGCCTCTGATCCTCCTTTCTCTGCCCTCCCCCCAACTAGATTAAACTCTTTCAAGGAGAAACTCAATTTTTAAAAAGATTTTATTTATTCATTTGAGAGAGAGAAAGAGAGAGCACACACAGGGGAAGAGGCAGAGGCAGAGGGAGAAGCAGACTCCCCACTGAGCTGGGAGCCTGACGTGGGGCTCGATCCCAGGACCTGGAGATCATGACCTGAGTCAGAGGTGGATGCTTAACCACCTGGGCCACCCTGTTGCCCCGAGAAACTTAATTTTTATTCCTCTTTTCGTTACCCGCATACCCATACTTTACATATAACTGGCACTCAATACAATTTTGTTGTCATGTTCTAAATTGACGTGGACTTAAACAGCAGAGAGGCATTGAAAAAAGAAGATGGTGAGCTCAGGGGATTCTTCCCTGAATATTTTCCAATGGGGAAAAGCTCTATCAGGGAAGAATCACCCAGGATGCAGGGAGATGAAGGGGAGAAAAAGATGACCCGGTCATCTCAAAGAGCCTATAATGCAACCCATAGTCATCACCAGAAGGATAAAAATTTTAAAAAAGTTGTCCCGTTTTCAGGTTCTCTGGGGGAGCCAGTCTCTGGTAAGGAAGCTGCAGAGGAATCCCTTCTTGGAGCCTTAGGATTCAGGTTCCCCTGCCCATCTATCCCTCAGAAAAGTGTGTTTATGTCCCTTTTTCTGTCCCTCTCCCTCACAGCCCCCCCACCCTAGCATTCCAGGCCAGGGCAGGGGGAGGCCGGCAGATACAAAGCCCTCTGTGTATGGGGTGGTATGTGTGCCCCCACCCGTCCACCCAGAGGACACAATGCCCCTTCTGCTCCCTCTGCTCTGCCCCCCTCCCCGCCGCCTCTCAAGTGCACATTCCAGGCTGCAATTGGTTACTGACTCAGGACAGCCCCCTCATACCGGGGCCCCAGGGGATTTTAAGCGGATTCCAGGAACCCCCCGCTCAGTTCCTTGTCCCCCACTCTCCCAACCCCGCAGACGCTCCGGGCCCTAGCCCCTGGCCCAACTATGGCTCCTGGGGCTCCCTCATCCAGCCCCAGTCCTATCCTGGCTGCGCTGCTCTTCTCCTCTTTGGGTAAGTGGAGCCGCCCCAGTCTGGGGGCCCTGGAGCTCAGGATGCCTCTCAGCAACCTTCTCACTGCCTTTGCTGCAGTCCCTGCTGCAACTGAAGAGTGAGCAGGAGCAGGAAGGCGATATTAGATTCAGAGGGGGAAAATATATATATATATATATAGTTTGGAGGGAGGCAATAAAGGTATTCTGTGAAGGGCAAAGGTAAAAGAGTGTAGAAAACTTCCCTAAGGTGGACCTGATTGGATCCAGGTTGGAAAGCATTAACATGGCCCCAGAGCCATGCTGAGGGCCTGGTGGGAAGCGGTGATCTTGTGGTAGGGAACAGGGTTGGACATCTGGGTTCTGATCCCTACACATTCCCTGGTAGTGTGTGAAGTACTTAACCTTAGTTTCCCTCAATAGAAAAGTCAGGGAACGTGATCTAAGGAGGGAGCCCAAGGTTTGTGGTCCCAACTCTTCCAATCCTTTAATGTCTTGGTGCCTCAGTTTCTCCCTATGGATCCATTGTCTGTTATGTGGATGAGTGGAATAGAAGGGAGATTCTATGACATTCTAAGATCTTGTCCATCTAAAGTAGCCTTCCTTCATGAGTTGACCAACCTCTTTCTTACCTCATGGCAGATGTTGGGTGAGCAAGAGGAGGTCAAAGTAGAGTTATTTCAATGGATGTTTCCCTTCTCCAAACTGCCCCAAAGCCTAGTACCATAGATGAAAGTAGGCAAATTGGGGGTCGGGGAGAACTGCTCAGAATAGCCAAGGTTCTCTGCTGTCAACTCTTGAGTCCTAAACCCAGAACCCATACTCCTGTGGGTGTTGTACTGGACTACTCTGGGACATTCAGAGAAAGTGTTAAAGATAAGGAGTTAGAGAAGGTCATAGTGAGGGAAATGGGGAGAGGGAGTTTTGGAGAATAAGGAAGAGAGTTCTGTCCCAGAACCTGTCCAACTGTAGAACCATTGAACACAACTGAAGGGCAGTGGTTGATGTTAGAACAGGAGGAATAGAAGTTAGAGCCAATGAATAACCTTTGTTGTTGCATTTGGGTTTCCCAAGAGAGCGCTAAGAAGTGAGTCACTGATATTGCATGCTAAGGTGGGAGCTTTGAGACTATGGGTGGGGGGTTAAGGGGTAGAGGGTGCCATAAGTCCCCAACATTGGTCAGACAATGGATCTTTGTTTGGTTGCTTCCTCCCCCTCCCATAGAACAAAAGGGTCTACAGTTGCCCCCACCCAGGGCCAGCCCACACACATAATCTCCCTGGAATGGCCTTCCTTGTGTGGGTGAGTCTTGGGAGTGGCACGGGGCCAGAATGGCCAAGAGGAGAGTGAGGAGGGTCAAACCACAGATGGCTCACACGCAGTCATCTGAGCTCTGGGCTCAGGGGTCTTCCTCTGTACCCAGCGTCCCCTGAGAGGGATACAAGATCCTTCCCTCCCTGACCGCCCTGTCAATAGCAAGTGGTATGGCAACTAGGGATTCAGCAGTGAGGACAGTTGACCCAGGGAAAAACATTCTTTAGTTATTTTCTCTTCTTTTCTTTTCTTTTCTTTCTTTCTTTCTTTCTTTTTTCGCAAGAAATTTGAGTTTGTGATGCTGTGGAATACTACACAGCCGTTAAAAACAAGCTTGATCGATATGAATCAACATGGGAAGCTCTGATAGATAGATAGATAGATAGATAGATAGATAGATAGATAGATAATAGATTCTATTTTCATATATATATTCTTAGGTGAAAAAAAAAACCAAGTAGAATATGATGTAACATATGTCAAAAGAAAAGAAAGCTCCATAAAACAAAACTATTTCACATAAGCATATGTACTTCTGGAGTTGGTTGAGTTTATAGTGCCCTTGATACATAGAAAAAGGTTCCACACTAAACTGATTAACAGTGGTCATATGTGGGAGAGGACTACAGGAAAGGAATTGGTTGGGCCTGTGTGTGTTAAGAGGCACTCTAGCTTTCTCTCTATGGTTTGAATAGTTTATGGAAAGAATGCAAAATGAATTACTGTATAACTTCTAATAAATTTTATTTTTTATTTTTTTAACTGACAATAAATTTTAAGAGCCGTAAAGCCTGCGTCTTAGGGGTAACTTAAGAGTTAAATACTGAGCCAAAGAGAAAGTGAGATGGGGAGACAATCCAACTTCTGGAAGTGCTCAAGAGAGTTCTGTTACTGCTGATTTCATTTTTTTTTTTTTTAATAAACATGTTAAAGAGCTTGAACCAACACAGCGTTTCCACCCAACTATTCAGTCAGCCTGGAGAGATTTGGACTTGAGAGTAGGTCATTGCTGCCCCAGCTTTGCTATGGCCTCTGACTCAGCCCTTGACTTCCAATTGGCCTCACTTCCTCTATGTGCCTCGTTGGGCACACCTATGCCTCTGATTCCCCTCTCTGTTTGCAGTGCTCCCCCCAGCCCAGGCCATCGTGGTTTACACGGACAGGGAGGTCCATGGTGCAGTGGGCTCCCGGGTGACCCTGTACTGCTCCTTCTGGTCCAGCGAGTGGGTCTCAGATGACATCTCCTTTACGTGGCGCTACCAGCCCGAAGGGGGCCGGGACGCCATCTCGGTGAGTGCCTGGGGGAGTCTGGATTTAGATAATGAAAGGGTGGCTTCAAAGAACAATAGAAAAGAACATTTGGGCAAAGGAGGGGATATCCTTTATGAGCTATAACCCTGACTTGGGCAAGGCAAGCAGCGATCTGACTAGGGCCTATCTACACTGTCTCGCCCACCCCCAACTACCCCCTCCAGCCAGGGATCCCTTACCCTAAAGGCTAGACTCACATACTTCCCCTCATTCGTCATAGATCTTCCACTATGCCAAGGGACAACCCTACATTGACGAGGTGGGAACCTTCAAAGAGCGCATCCAGTGGGTAGGGGACCCCCGCTGGAAGGATGGTTCCATTGTCATACACAACCTGGACTACAGTGACAACGGCACCTTCACCTGCGACGTCAAAAACCCACCAGACATAGTGGGCAAGACTTCTCAGGTCACGCTCTATGTCTTCGAAAAAGGTGTGAGGGGGTCTGGGAACGCGCAGTGGGGTGGGTATCAGGGAGGACTGGGGGGACTAGGGGGAAGAGGCAAAATGCTTGGGCGATGGCCCTTCAGGCTCTGGGAGGGTGAGCGAAGGCAGCCTGGGCTGAGAGTTGCGCATGCCCACCAGCAGGGGACAGGTGTGGGGCTAAGACCCAAAGGGGCATGACCCTGCTCACTCGGTGCCTTCTTTTCCCTCCCTCCCAGTGCCAACCAGGTACGGGGTAGTCCTGGGAGCCGTGATCGGGGGCGTCATAGGGGTGGTGCTGCTGCTGCTGCTGCTTTTCTATCTGATTCGGTACTGCTGGCTCCGCAGACAGGCGGCCCTGCAGAGGAGGCTCAGGTAAGCGCAGCCTGCCAAGCCTCCCCCTAACCGCTCTGTGGCCCACCTGGGCAGAGACACTCCAGGGGCGGCGTGTGGGGGCGGGGGAGCCAAGGGGAAGAGGAAGGCGGAGCTGCTCTGGAGGGGGCTCCGGCCTGGAGGGGGGCCAACCGACTGCAACCCCTTTCCCTGCAGTGCCATGGAGAAGGGGAAATTGCACAAGCCCGGGAAGGACTCGTCCAAGCGTGCCCGGCAGGTGAGTGGGACCTGCGGCCGCGCGGAGCTGGGGCGCTGGGGGCGGAGCACAGGGAGGGGAGGGCTGGGTGGGGAGAGTCAGGCCCCCACCCGACCCGCGGCTGACGCGCGCCCCCTCCCTGCAGACGCCGGTGCTGTACGCCATGCTGGATCACAGCAGAAGCACCAAAGCGGCCAGTGAAAAGAAGGCCAAGGGGCTGGGGGAGTCTCGCAAGGATAAGAAATAGCGGTTAGCGGGCCGGGCGGGGGGTCGGGGGGCAAGGACGGAGTCTGCCAAAGGTCCTCAGGTGGTGGTCATTGAGATGGAACTCCGGAAGGATGAGCAGAGCTCGGAACTCCGGCCTGCGGTCAAGTCCCCCAGCAGAACCAGCCTCAAGAACGCCCTCAAGAACATGATGGGCCTGGACTCAGACAAGTGACCATCCCCCCGGGCCCTGCCAGAGCAGGGGGACCTAGGCTCCTCTTAGCCCCCGCGTCTAGGTGCTTTCCTCCTTAGCTCCCCAGCCCCGCCCTGCCCTTAGCGCGCTTTGAGATGTAAGTTTCATTCCAAAGTTCATTCCCCAGGCACCTCCTATTTCCCCCCACCTTCCTTCCCTGGCTTGCTGGGAGCCCAGGGCCTGACCCTACCCTTCACCGGCCCCAAGGACTGTGTGTTTGGTGCCTCACCCTGCGGCACCGAGAAGAAAGGGACCTTGACACCCTGTGCCTCAACCCCAGGCCACCTGGCCTTTCCAACCCTTGCACTGCCCCGCGTGTCCCTCTTGCTTGTCTCTCTGACCCTCCCTCCCCTCCATCAGGTGGCCCGGCTCCACACTGTGTTCCTCCCAGCTAACACCCAGATCACCCAGACCAGACTCTCCTTCAGGGTTTATTTAGGTTGTTAGTTATTTTTTATTTTTTAATCCATTCTTTTTTGTTTGTTTGCCTGTGCCCCCCCCATGACTGAGTATCAATGACGTCATGTGGTTTTTGCAATTCCCCACTCCCCCATTAAATCCTTAATGGAGAGCCTGCCCTAGCAGAGGGGCCCCTGACGCTCAATCCTCAACTACAGGGTTGGTGCCCCTGACCACTTTGGAGCACTGTTCCAGGACTCAAGGTCATGGGGAAGGAGAGACAGAGAGAGGTGAAGAATCCTCACAGGTCAGGGGTTGGAAGAGGGGCCATATAAGCCTTAAGAAAGGGCTTTTAAACAACCAAAGAGAAAGGAGAAACAAATGGGAAATGGGGGGGGGGGTGGGGAGAGGCTGCACTCCCAGCCAGAAGGGATTGTTAGGATTTTTCTACATTCTGTATATTTCTTCTCAAACCCCCAATGTCTTTAAATGTTTAATAAACACTGACATTTCCAGAAGTTCTGCTTCCATCTCCAGTTTCCTCATTCTCCTGGGAATATCCCTGCCCGCCATTCCATCCCCAACCTCCTACCTTCTCCCATCCCTTCCCTCTCCCACTCCTCTTCCTCATCTACTGGTTTCAGTTAAGAATTTGGCTTTATGGAATAGACTTCCATAGGTGGACAGAAAGAACTCGGAAATCAGCCGACAAGACATAGTCAACAAATACGTGCTAAGCTGAGTGTCAGGATCTGCATTTACAAGGCTTAAAACACAGGCTCTCTCTTTGCCAGGATCTGAATTTTGAAAAGATGTCAGCCACTCACTAGCTGTGGGGCCCATGGCGAGTAATTTGACTTTGGTGAGCTTGTGTCTGCATTTGTAAACTCAGATGATACCTGACCTGCTTAATTCCGGGATTTTTATGAGAACCATACGAGATCCTACATATGGAAAACCTTGTTTTTAGAAAACTATAAATCAATGTACGACGAAGATACTAGGGATCAGTCCTTTAGAATGTTTCTACATCCTTTTTTTTTTTAAGATTTTATTTATTTATTTGACAGAGAGAGAGATCACAAGTAGGCAGAGAGGCAGGCAGAGGGAGAGGGGGAAAAAGGCTCCCCGCTGAGCAGAGAGCCCCATGTGGGGCTCAATCCCAGGACCCTGAGAACATGACCTGAGCTGAAGGCAGAGGCTTCAACCCACTGAGCCACCCAGGTGCCCCTAGAATGTTTCTACATCCTGCTTAAGGATTACACTTTACAAACCAGCATAAATTCCAGCCCTACAAACATGGACACATACAACTTTAGTTTGTTTGCTATCTGAGCTATGCTATTAATACCTCATTATCTAGTTTGTTGGTATGCTAATTTAGGCACACCATTAATATCCTGGAATACTTAGATGATTGTGGAAAGACATATATACATATCATTTTCCCCGGGGGAGCTCGAGGGGGTCACTGATGGCAAAAAAAACAAGACACCCACAAGTCATCTCTTCACCTTGCTCTGTGGGAAGTCTGCTTCTCCCTCTCTCCCTCCTCCTGCTTGTGTACCCTCTCTCACTGTGTCTCTCTCTGTCAAATAAATAAATAAAAAATCTTTAAAACAAAAAAACTATAATGAGATACGGCTTCAGCCCCATTAGGATGGCTACTATTAAAAAAACAAAATAAAACAAAATAACAAGTGTTGTAGAGGATGTGGAAAAGTTAGAACCCTATATTCTGTATGTGGGAATGTAAAATGGCGAAGCCCCCGTGGAAAGCAATATGGAAGTTCCTTAAAAAATTAAATACAGAATTACCATATCATTCAGCAGTTCTACTTTTGGACATATACCCAAAAGAATGGAAAGCCAGATCTTAAAGAGATATTTGTACACCCCTCACAGCGGTATTATGCACAATAGTTAAAATGTGGAAGCAACCCAAATGTTCATCGATGGATGATCGGCTATACACACAATTGATTATTATTCAGAAAGGAAGGAAATTCTGACTTATACTACAACATGAATGAACTTGAGGACTCTATGCTATGTAAAGTAAGCCGGTAACAAAGGCAAACACTATCTGATTCCACTTACCTGATGTACTTAGAATAGTCACATTATAGAGACAGAAAGTAAAATGGTGGTTTTTCCAGGGGATGGGGGAAGATGCTTAACTGATTGAGCCCCCCAAGAGTCTCCTCCCCCCCTTTTGTAAAGATTTTATTTATTTGAGAAAGACAGAGAGCATTTTTACCTAAAAATAAAATCTTAAAAAAAAAAGGTAGAGATTGAAACAACCTAGAAGCCAAGACCTCTTTTGTTTGTCCCACAGGATGTGTATTTGTTTATTTAAATAAAAGCTACATTTGATTGTCCCAAGGCAAGGATTATCTTAAGCTGAATATCATACCCCCTTCCAGGTGAGGCCTGCATTCATTCTCACTACGCATTTCCTTATCTGCCTGACCACTCTTTTTTTTTTTTTTTTAAGATTTTATTTATTCATTTGAGAGAGAGAGAGAGAGAGCATGAGAGGTGAGAAGGTCAGAGGGAGAAGCAGACTCCCAGTGGAGCCAGGAGCCTGATGCAGGACTCGATCCCGGAACTCCGGGACCATGACCTGAGCCGAAGGCAGTTGCCCAACCGACTGAGCCACCCAGGCGCCCTGCCTGACCACTCTTAATGTATGAATTTGCTACCCTGTCTTAAAACATCCAAGAAATTGGACAAATATTCATGGGTGGGAGTGAAGTTAGGGCAGGGAGGCTATAGTCAAACTACACACACACAGAGCTCTTCACAGCCCCTCAAACACACCACCAGTCATGGTGCTCAACTCTGGCTACACCAGTCACCCCTCAAACTCAACCATAATGCCGTTGGATATTTGCTACCCTGAAGACTAAATTGTGGAGTTAACATCTAACAACTTCTATGATAATGTAAAAATGAGAAGAAAGAGATGAATAAAATGCTTGACTTAGACAAATAAGGAAATATCTACAACAAAAAGAGAAAGCATGTCAATTCACTACAGTTCTTGCTTCTGGGATGGGTCAAGAAGCCATATCTAGGACCTGCTTCTGCTACTCATTCTGTATTTCCCCTGCCCTCAGTCAGAATCTCAGATTGTCAGGGTTCTTCACCTTGTCAGGTGACCCAAACTTCCATTTCTGACTCAGGGTCTGAGCTCTCAATTGCTCTGCCTTTTTTTGGTTGCTTCATGTTTCTATTAACCTTTACTATAAGGCATGCAAGTGCTAAGTGCTAAGTGGTGCCCAGAGAATCCCCTGGGTTCCAGAAATAGCTCTCCCTGCTCCTAGGGTGCACCAGCAACCCCAATTCCCCCTAGGTTATCAGGATCCATCCCACCAACCATCTTGGTTCCCCAATGACCAGGTGATTGTCTCATCTTCTGGTGTAATGGAACCGTTGTGTTCACTGGTAGAAACAGGAGCAGTGTCAGAGGATCCTGGGCTACCTGCTCTTATGTCTGGACCAGTTCAAGCCTGGTTCTTTATATAGAGCTTCCATTAATGGTAAACTGCTGTTGTCTACACCCAATCTTATTGCTAGGGGGATAAAACAACAGCCAGTTCCTGATGGGAAGCTGAAGCTCAGGTCCCATAGTCACCTGATGTTCTCTAATCTTTTGCTGCTTAGCTCACTCAAGGGAACTGAATGTTCCACCCTGGCCTTATAAGCCAGGGCTGTGTATCACGCACGATTTCTGAATGCAGGAGACCAATTAGGGGAACAGAGCATAATGTGAATTAAGAAGTCAGAAAGGTCTGAAGTTTTAAAGGAGTTTTCTAACCCCTCTGAACCCCTCTAAATTTATTAAGTGGGTGTGATATTATATAATTGTTAATGAGAACCAAGGCATGATCTTGACATTTATCTTAAGAAATATGTCTTTGGTCTTCGTCCTGTTTCTGGCATAGAGCTCCAAAACTCTGGGAATTTCCTAATTTATGAGAATAATAGTGATGCCATTTGTTATGTTAGTGAGGTGATGTTTAGAAAGCCCCCAGATAACCTAAAGATGGTGCTGGATGCCAGGAGAAGCAACGCTGTGATTAGAGGTTAGGAACTTTCAGTCCCATACCCCTGACCTCCAGGGAGGGGAATGGGGCTTAGTGGTTGAATCGATCACCAATGGCCAATGAGTTAACCAATCATGCCTGTGTAATGAAGCCTCCATAAAAACCTAAAAAGATGGGGTTTATAGAGCTTCTGGGTTGGCAAACACTTGGAAATGTGGGGAGGGTGGCATAGTTGGAGAGGGCATGGAAGCTTCTTGCCCTTTCCCTATACACTGCCTTGTCTATCTATTCTATCTGGCCATACTAGAGTTCTATCCTTTCATAATGAGCCAGTAATCTGGTAGGTAAAATGTTTCTCTGTGAGCTGCTCTAGCAAGTTAATCAAATCCAAGGAGGAGGTTGTTGAAACCTATGACCTAGGGCAAGTTGGTCAGAGGCCCAGATGAAAATGGGACTTGCAATGGGCATCCAAGGGGGGTGGGGAGCAGTCTTGTAGGACTAAACCCTTAACCTGGGGGGTTCAACACTATCCCCAAGTACAAAGTGTTAGAACTGAGCTGAATTGTAGGACATCCAGCTAGTGTTAGAGAGAACTGCTTGATGGTGTGGGAAAGCCATATACACAGAAACACAAACATGCTGGAGTTGGGCACTGAGCCCATATAATAGAAACACTGAATGTTAGATTATTAGAGGGGTGTTGGAATAAAAAGAGTTATTGGCTGATTCAGAAAGCCTTCAATGACAGCTTCCTTCCCTAGAAAGTGCATTGGGGTCATCTAGAAGATTTTACCTTTTTTTTTTTTTTTTTTTCACCTAGAGAGAGAGAGAGAGAGAGCGTGTGGGAGGTGGGGGCAAAGGGAGAGGGAGTAAGAGAATCTTAAGCAGGTATGAGCCCAGAGCAGAGCCTGACATGGGGCTTGATCTCGCGACTCTGATATCAGGATCTGACCCAAAAATCAAGAGTTGGAGGCTTAACCAATTGAACTACCCAGGTACCCCTTTTTAAAGAAAATTAATTAAATTAATTATTTTAGAGTGGGAGAGAAAGGTGGGGGAGGGGCAGAGGAAGACGGAGAGAGAATCTTTTTTTTTTTTTAATATTTTTTTTTAATTTATTTGGCAGAGAGAGAGAGATCACAAGCAGGCAGAGAGGCAGGCAGAGAGAGGGGGAAGCAGGCTCCCTGCTGAGCAGAGAGCCTGATGTAGGGCTCCATCCCAGGACCCCGAGATCATGACCCAAGTCGACAGCAGAGGCTTTAATCCACTGAGCCACTCAGGCACCCCATCTAGAAGATTTTAAATCGGATCTCTCTCTCTAGTCCTGAAGCCCTCCTAATACTCACCATGTAATTTAGTATGTTTTTCTCTTAGAAAAATGGAACTAACAAAACGACTATTAAGAAATGATACCAGGGGTGCCTGGGTGGCTCAGTCAGTTAAGCATCAGATCTTGACCTCAGCTCAGGTCTTGATCTCAGGGTTGTGAGTTCAAGCCCCACACTGAGCTCCACGCTGAGCAAGGAGCCTACTTAAAAAAAAAATTATGCCAATATAAGATTAAGTCTGGGGATCTAACGTACAGCATGGTGATAATAACTACTAATATACTTGAATGTTGCTAGGAGAATAGATGTTAAATATTCTCACCACAAAAAAGAAATGGTGACTGTGCAATGAAATGAGGATGTAGCCAATACTATGTTCCTCATCACTTTACAATGTATCAAATCAACGGGTTATATACTCTTGAACTTACACAATGTTGTGGGTCAATTATAGCTCCAAAAAAACTGGAAAAAAAGAAGTTATGCAAAAATAACTTTCCTTCCCAGAAGACACTTTTTTGTGTATTGAAATAAATGGAACATGCAATGCTTGCAAAGTCCTAGTGAGAAATTACAGCTAACGAGCAGTGTCTTGTCCATGGAGCCAGGGTCCATCAAGGTAATAGTTTCACTGGCTTTCTTCACTCCTGGTTAGTCATGCCCAGGAAATAAAGGGATTAGAATACTTCCTTAGGAAGCAGTTGCCCGGGGTGGGTGAAGCCAAATGGATGTGCTCCCCCCACAAGAGTAAGATGTCTGGGACTGAGCAAATGCGTCTGCGCGCGCGCACACACACACACACACACACACACACACACAGTGAGAGACAGAGAGCAGTCTCATAAGCAGGGGGTTGATTCTAGCCCAGGAATGTTGTTTAGTGTTGCTTTAAGGTAGAGCGACGACTCAATAGAATCTGACTCACTTAAATCCCTTTGCTTATTCTAAAAGCACCACAGGTTAGGAATGATCTGGAGAAGGAACTCGCCCCTGTTTTTGGCAAGACCTCAAAGAGGCATCAGACCAGACCTGGGTTTAATTCCTGCTGTAGCTCTCTGTGACCTGGGACAAATGGCCTGATCTCAAAACCTTGAGTTTTGTTAAGTTAATATCTATCCAATGGCGCATTTCAAAGAAGACATTGAGAATATATGTAAGCCACCTCATCAGGCACTGGGCATAGAGTAGAAGACCTATCTAGGCTAGTTCCTCTTCATTCTCTACCTCTGTCACTTTTCCTCTCTTTTCAGTTGAAGGAAGTGGAGGAACTTCTCCCGGAGGAAGGTACTCAGGGAGGAGGACCTAACCCACCGTGCTCTGGTCTGGACCACAGTCTGTCACTGTCGGCTTCTCAATTCAGACACCATCACAACACAGACATGATCCTTTCGTCCGGCAAAGGTTTTCCTTTCTAGGCAGTAAGTGTGGCTCCCAGGCAAGCCTCCCTGCTATTTACCTTGTGGTCCCTCTCCAAGTGCCCCATCCATGGTAAAGACTTTCAGCTTTAGCTGAAAGCTTTGGGGGTCTCTTTTAGAGAGAAAAGGCGTGCAAGCAGAAGAAAGACAGGGTCCTGAATCTTCAGGCTAGCGCTGGGCCTGGCTTTCCCCAGGCTCAGGGCAATAGTTCCCAACCCCCTGGGCCCAGTGCCTCTTTTTCTCTTCTGAACAATATTCATATGCAATACAAACTAGATACCTACTTTCAAAAAGTAAATCAAATACTCAAACTATATTGTAAAGGTGAAATGAAAGATTAATTTATAATAAAATGGAAAGTACTTGAACCAACTGAGCCACCCAAGCACCCATAAAATGGAAAGGATTTTAATATATCACGTCAGGCATGACTACACATATAAGACGTTAGTCAGAGCCTCGAACTCAGTACCGAATCCTCGCGAGCGCAACCGCAGAAGATGCACACGGACAAGTATCAGCTGCTCGAATACTAAGGTAGCGGTGTCTTGGGTGACACAGGTTTCTAAAATGGTAAGCGACTCTTGGTAAAAGTTCTGAACAAAGCAAATGATAAGTTCCTTCAGTCTGTGCGTTAGTTGCATTTCTAGGAAATGCAGTGTTGAAAATGGTTCAAATAATACCTTGTGTTCATGTGTAAAATGAAGCTGAGTCCTAGGCTCCCTCCGATAATGAGAGGTTGTTCACCTACACTGGTATCTGGTGGGACTTTTAAAAGACACGTGGGATGTGGGACATATTGTGCAGCACTGTCCTAGTCACTGCAGTATGTCTAGCATCTCTGGCCCCAAGATATGAGATAATACCAGGAGACCCTCCTCCCTGCCCGCCCAACCCCCCGGCACATGAAGATAAGCAAAAATGACCCTCACGGATTTCCAAAACATCCCCTAGAGGGCGTACTCCCCCTGTTGAGAAGTGGCTGAGGGGACAAAAGTGACCTCGAACCCTCCCGTGAGTTAAGGAAGAGTTCCATTTCCTTTCCAGATGCCCGCATCTACTCACCCTTAGACTTCATGTGAGCCTGTTGACCCTCCCTCCTTTCTAGGCCCACATATCAGCCCTACATCTCAAGTCCTGAGGTCCATTTCACTATCCATTTCTCGCCATCCAGCACCAGGGAAGGCAGCTGAATGAGATCAGGCACCGATAGAATTCTAGATTGGAGGCCAGGAGAGCAGTCAGGTGAAGCCAGATCCGGCCCTTTCCTGGAAGGAGAGGGGCCAGAGAGGATCCAGATCACCCCTGTGTGGGCCGCGAGAGACCAAGTAGGTATGCCTGAGCTCAGCGAAGGGAAGCTCTGCCCTCAAACTTGGCTGGACAACATCCATGCTTTCCTGGCCGTCTGCCTTCACTCATCCAGTCCCTTACCAAGGTGGTACAAGGAGCAGATTCCAGTTCCCGTCCTTGCCCAACCATTCCCTTTGCTTCGGGAAGGTTATCTGATCTCTCTGTGCCTCTTCATGTGTAAAATGGGGATGATAGGATCTATGTCACAGGGGTCTAAGAATTAAATGGGGATAATAGGGTCTATGTCACAGGGGTCTAAGAATTAAATGGGGATAATAGGGTCTATGTCACAGGGGTCTAAGAATTAAATGAGTTGATAGACGTAAAAGTGCCCGGCACATAGTAATTTACAAATCTTAGATATTACTGTGGTCATCACCATTCATGCCCTTCGGGGAGCACTAGGCTAAGGAGTACCCCAAGCTGGGGGGTGAGCATTCCTAAGGACCCCAACTACGATGAAACTGAAGCTGACAGATTAGGCGTGAGTGAGGACACTTGCAGCTAATCTAGCAGAGATGGCTCCCTTCTTTCATTCTTTGAAGATCTAGGTAACTGGGGAGTAAGGAAGGCCAGTGATCACCATCATCACCACCATCGCCATCATCACACTAGGGGGAAAATAGAATGCTGGATGGAAGAGGGAGGGCTGTCGAAGATAACAAGGCTGGGTGGAGGAGGGGCGTGATCAAGGAGGGAGTAAGGAAGCGTCTCCTGCAGCCTGGAGAAAGGGCTTACTTTCTGACCATCTACGGACTGTGAGTCTCTGCCTTTGCAGATCTTGAGTCCGAGCTGCCACCCAATGACCAGAAAAGAAACAAACCTCCAAACCCTCAGTCTTCGGAGGCGCAGGCAGCAGAAGTGCTGCATTTGGAGAGAAGATGGTGAAGAACAGGAAGGAACTGCTCGTCGGAGGGTGATTCCCTTGACGGCTGGGTCTTAGGGACCAAGTGCAGCAGGAACAAAGTCGCTCCCAAGAATAGCCACACACACACACACACACACACACACCCTGCAAACCCCAGAAATAAAGGAAACACAGCAAGGGCAAGAGGGGCAGAGAGTGGCAGAAGTGGGCAGGAGGGGTAGCTCCCCCAAAAGACAGTAGGGCAGGAGTCAAGTGCAAGAGAAAGAGATGGACATGGGAAAGCTGCCTCTATACTGGGGCCGGATCAAGGAGAGGTCAAGAGTCCTTCCCAGCAAGGACTCCAGGTCCCTGAAAGTAGGTTGTTCCAGGAAGCAGGATCCTCGTCCCCTTTAGCTGCCTGAATTTCTCCCAAAACCTTCACCTTCAAGTCTGGGCTCTGGAAACATATTCCGAAGTATCCCCCCGTGCTCAGACCTCCAGACCTCTTCCGCTTTCATCAGGGTTATCCTCCCAGCTCGGCCACCCTTCCCAAACCAGATGGAAAAGCACCGAAAGTCATGTCAGTGATAGACATGTGACAACTGGTTTGGCTTTCCCCCCTTGACTGTTTCTGCCTGTCTCTCCTGTTAAGCCCTGTATCAGAAGAGTACTCACCAGGCACCTGGATGGCTCAGTCGGTGAAGTGTCTGCCTTCAGCTCAGGTCATGATTCCAGGGTCCCGGGGTTCGAGCCCCGCATCGGACTCCCTGCTCAGCGGGAACCCTGTTGCTCCCTCTCCCACTCCCCCTGCTTGTGTTCCCTCTCTCGCCATGTCTCTCTCAAATAAATAAATGAAATCTTAAAAAGAAGAAGAGCACTCACCAGTCCCCAAAGCCTTGCAGTCTTTGCTCCACAAATCAAAGTACCCAAGAACAATTCCTTACTGACTAATACTCCAGGTTCGTGTGTCCAGCAGCAGGAATCAGACGGACAGGGAAGAGAAATAGGGTTCTAGGGCCCTAAGCAAGAGATCCCCACCCAGGCCCAGGCTCCCAGGGAGGAGCTACAGGAGGAGAAGAGGGTCAATCCGAGCGCCGCGCACTCGGAGTCAGCAGACTGGCAGAGTGAAGCTAGCTTCGAGAACCTTTACTGACATCCACCGCTGGCTCTGCAGAAGGTCCCCAAATCTTTCTGGTTAGAACCACCTTTCCCAAAGCTACAGACTGCACATTTGCTACAATGCCCTTTCTTTTAAAAGACATCTCGAGGGCAAGTGTAATACTTCTAGTGCAAGAAATGGTGAAGGAGAAAAACATTTCAGCACCATGCTCCAGATTCAGTGTGGCAAACAAACCCGAAGGCAGATGATGCTCCACGCGGCCGAGCCAACAGGAGAGGGCTGGCGGCGAACCCTGCCGTCGCCCTGGCACCCCGGCTCTCGGAAGCCCAGATCACTGGGAACAGGGAGCACCTGTCTTACCTCAGGGTCCACAGGGCCAGACCACGGTGAGGCACGGCCAACACCCATCTCTAGTCCATGGACTATCCTGTAGCCACGGATTTGCTAGGCAAGGGTTAACTTCCAATTATAGGTTGCCTTCCAGGGCTAGTGTCCCTTGCTTCCTACGCCCAGCCACTACGTCGTTCCAGCTTCTGCATTCTTTTTTTTTTTTTTTAATTTTTTTTTAAAGATTTTATTTATTCATTTAACAGAGAGAGAACACAAGCAGGCAGAGAGGCAGGCAGAGGCAGAGAGAGGAGCAGGCCCCCTGCGGAGCAAGGAGCCCGATGCGGGACTCGATCCCAAGACGCTGGGATCATGACCTGAGCCAAAGGCAGCCGCTCAACCAACTGAGCCACCCAGGCGTCCCTTTTTTTTTTTTTTTTAAATTTAAGATTTTATTTATTTGGGAGTGAGAGAGAGGGAGAGGCAGAGGGAGAGAGAGAGGATCCCGCTGAGCACGGAGCCCCAGGCAGGGGTTTGAGCCTACAACCCCACGATCATAACCTGAGCCGAAACCAAGAGTCGGACGCTCAACAGACTGAGCCACCCAGGGGCCCCTCAGCTCCTGTATTCTTGAATCAGGAAAGGAAGGGTAAATGCTAAGAAGTGAAGAGAGTGTGTGACAATGAGCTTTTCTTGTTTGATCTTCCGGTTTCGATGGAGGGAGACCATTTCTCAGCCGTGCAAACTCCCTGGAATGCCGTCACTTTCTTTAACGCATGGTTTAAAAATCTCCAGCATGACAGTGGTGCTCTCCACTGACCCACAGCCGTCTTCTCCTTCCCCTAAGTTAGAGAAACAGTGGGAGGGAAAGGGAGTGTAGGAGGAAGACAAAGCAGGAGGGACAGCGAGGCCGGGTCATTTGGGGATAGGGAGCAAGGAAGGTTGGTTTGTTTCCCAAGGGATAGATCCCAAGTGCGCTCTCAGCCGGAAGGCCCTGAGCAGCCTTGCAGGTGTGCCCGGGGGTGGTGACAGAAGCAGACAAAGACCGTGGGCGGCACGGCTGGTGAATCAAGGCGAGGGCAAGGTCGGGAGGAGGGAGGCAGGGATGGGCTTCGGTCTACATGTCGCTCGGGCAGTGTTCGGTTCCCATGCCGCAGTGTGGTCCACGCGGCCAGTCCCCCACCCTCCCTGAGGCCACATTCGCATTCGTCCCAAGAAAAAACAGAAGTAGAGGTTAGATGACCCCACTGAGGTTTGGTTCGGTTTTGTCTTTAATCATGATTAAACATGCTCAAATCACATAGAGTGGCTATTCCACTTCTGCTCTGACTCCACAGTGGGGGAGGTGGGAACTACAGGGGTCCCTTGGTGGGCACGGCCTCTAGGGATGGCGAGATTTGGGAGGTTAGAGGCAGGCAGGGTAGCAGAATCCTGCGTCTAGTACAGTCTACCAGCAGTAGCCACGTCTCCAGAAAGCTCCCCCTCCTCACTTTCCTTTCGTCCCCAAATCTACTCTAGGCCCAGCTCCCTGCCCTGGGCCCTTTGAAACCTCTTCTCTGCCCCTGACGGTCCTGGACCGGATGGTGAAGGAAACTTTCTCTGGCTTCCACCTGTCCCAGGCTCCCTTGCTCGGAACTCGTCTACTCAGGTCTACTCAGCATGCACTAATGGGGAAGGTGCTTGGTCTGGGTCGGCCTGGAGCCGAGGGAGGCTCTGGTCCCCACTGTCGCTTAGCTCACAGGAGGGAAGGGGCGTGTGTTGGTGCAGGAGGATGTGAAGAGCAGAAACACGTTACCTGCAGTGGGACCGTTGGAACTGGCCGACCAGTGCCTAGGCCCACCCTCGGGCACCCTTCTCTGAGGGCTCTCCCCTCCCCCCAACACTGCCAGGGGTCCCTCTCTCAACCGCGAAGCCTCGTGCTCTTCAAGCTCACAGGCCAGGCCTAGGTCCTGCTCAAGGAGGCTTATCCCAGGGACAAATTGGCCCACCCCTAGGCAAGCGGCTGCCGATTGAATTCTTCATCTTCCCCCACGCTCCTTGTGCTTTACTGTCGTGATGGCTTGAGGGGGAACCAAAGAAAATAATGTATAAGGGTTGAACTTGACTCAGCAGGAGGCTAGAGGGACAAAGACACATAGGATTCAGACTGTGGCGAAGAGGAGAGAAGGGAGAGAATGAAGGGCAAGCCTGGCTGTTCAGGAGCTAGGATCCTTTTTCCTTTTCTGGAATCTCCGGAACTTGCCCTGAATAGCAAGGGCAGCCTTCTCTGTTTCCGGCGCTGTCAGATCAATGTCAATCTCCTCTTCCTCCTCAGCCTTCTTGGCATTGCCAGCCTTCCCTGCAGATAGTTGAGAGAGGCAGTGATGAGTAAACCTGCATTGCCCCTGCCCCTTTCTCCAGGCCCCAAATTCAATGGTTAGGGTCCCCTTCCTGCTGGGCTCTGGGAGGTTCTCCAATCTTTGCTAGGACCAGGAACGCCTGATTACTCTCCTGGAAGCTTGCGTCGGGATACTTAGGCTGAGAACTAGCTCAACTTACTCAGGAGCTTTGCCACTCTTAGACCAAGATGACAAATGTCTTCTATTATCACTTATTCCTCAGTCTTACGACTCAAAGCCCCAGAGCATCCTGACTTTCCCTAACTTCTTACTAGCTTTCCTCTAATTTCTGCTCGAGGCAGGGGCTGAAATACGTCATGAGCTTCCCCCATCACGGTGCCTGTTTCCAAAATCAAGGAGTAAATACCGGTAGAGTTCCTTCTTAGGAAAAAGTGGAAGATAGCCTACAGGTATCGTGGTTCTTACCTAGTGCTTTGTTTCCCTTGTCCACATTCTTATTCCAACTACATCCGACTCTGGGAGCTTCCAGACTTATAGCCCTGCCTGTCCTCACGTCCCTGTATTCACCCACTCCACGCACTGCCTGGCCCGACCCCACTCACCCTTTTCCTCTGGGTCAGGCGCCTGGTTGGTTCCTGGGGATGTTTTGGTATTAAGCTGGAAAAGAAAAATCAGAGTATTTGATATTCATAGAAGTACTAAGGTCCCATCCCCATGGACCCATCGTCAACACTTTCAATTCCTCCTTTTACCAGGTGCAATCCTCAGAAAAGTCACCAAAATTCATTCAACTCAGGCATTTATTAGTGCTAGGGACATTGCAGAGGACAAAACAGACCAAGCTCTCGCCCTCATGGGGTTTGCATTCTAGTACACAGAGAGACTAAGAAACAAAATATTAGGTTAGGTGGTGATAAATGTTACAGAGAAAAGACCGGGAAGCAGGTAGTGAGCGCTTGTGGGAATGGAGAAATACAGTTGTACACAGAGTGGTCAGGAAAATTCTGTCTGAAAGTGGCAGTTGAGCCAAAAGCTAAAAGAGATAAGGGAAGAAGGGTTACAGGAGTCCAGGCAGGAGCTGCCAACGCCCGTGGGCGGAAGTGAGAGGAGCCTATCTGAGGCACAGCAAGAGACCGATGCGGCCGGAGTGGAGAGAGGAAGGAAGGAGGAGGAAGGGAGCTGCAGACCAGAGCAGAGATAACTAGGGTGGGCAGATGATATAGGGCCTTGGGAGTCTTCTTACGGAGTTTGACTTTTACAAGCGAGATGAGAAGGCACCAGAGACCATCGCTTCGCACAAAGGGGGCACAAGGGAGGAAGTAGGAAAACCTGCTAGGAAGCTGTTGAAGACAGCGAGGCAGGAAATAATGGTTGCTTGGGTCAGCAGGGGGGCAGCGGGGGTGGTGAGATGTGGTTCGATCCTGGGTATATTTTCAAGCTATGACCAAAGGGACTGGTTGATGGCATAAGTGGCATTTTTGAGAAAGGGGTCAAGGATGACTCCTAAGTATTCGGCTTGAGGAACTGAAAAAAAAAAAAAATAGAATTGTCATTTCCTGAAATAGAGAAGACAGCAGGAGTGGCAGGTTTTAGGAAAAAGAGAGGCCTATTAATCACTCAAGAGGAGATGCTTTTATAAGCTGCTGTAGATCCAAGAGGAGTTAAGGAGCAGGATCTGGCTTAGAGATATGAATTAGGCCGTTATTAACATACAGATGACATTTGAAGCCATCAGACCATGAGATCACTATCAGATAAAGAAGAGAAATGCGTCAAATCCTGGGGCCTTCCAGGGATGAGAGGTGGTAGAAAAGAGGAAAAATCAGTAAGGAAATTTGAGAAGTAGAAAGAAAGCCAGGAGAGTATAGGAATTTAGAAAGCATGTGAAGAAACTATGTCAAGCAGGAGAGAGTGATTAGTTGTGTCCAGTTCTGCAGGTAGCCAAAGAAGATGAAGACTGGGGACTGACCACGGGGTTTCGTATGGAAATCACTGGGGGCTTTAACAAGAGAAGTCACAGTGGAGGCAGAGAGCAAAAGTCTGGATAGAGTGGTTTCATGAGGGAAATGGAGGAGAGAGATTGAAGCAGGAAAGAGAGAACGAGTTCCCAAAAAATGGGGGTGCGGTGTGATTTCAGGGGGATATGAGGCATGAGAAGATTTGACTTCAGAGGGTAGAAATTAGAGCATGATTGTGTTTTATGAAAATGATTCAGAGAGGGGTGCCTGGTGTCTCAGTCGGTGAAGCGTCTGCCTTTAGCTTAGGTCATGATCCCAGGGTCCTGGGATCGAATCCCACATTGGGCTCCCTGCTCAGTGGGGAGTCTGCTTTTCCCTCTGCCTCCGTTCCCCCCTGCTTATGCTCCTGCTCTCTCTCAAATAAATACAATCTAAAAAAGAAAGAAAGAAAATGATTAGGAGGGAAGGACAAACGGTTGGACAGAAAGAGGATCCTTGCTGGAGGAGAAAGGAGGTGAGATCTAGTGCCTAAGGATTGGGTGGTCCTGAACAGGAGTTAGGACAGTTCACCTACGGTAACTGGAGGGAAAGCAGAGCTTATGGGCCCAGAGGTTGGCAGCTGGGGACATATGCAAGGTCTCTTCTCATTACTTCTGTTTTTGAAGTAAAATAGGTAACAAGGTCATCACCCAAGAGGAGGAGAGAAGAGGTCTTGAAGAAAGGGAAAAGAAGGTAGGAAATACTCCTCTAAGGAAAGTAGGAAAGTGATGGAACTAGGGGATGGTAGTAGCATTGCTGGGAAGCACTGGGGACCCTCCTAAGGCCAAGGCCATGAAATTGAAATTAGTCAACTGATATGTGTGTTTTTTTCTAGCCTCTCTGTCCAGATGGAGAGTTAAATTTAAAATAATAGTGATTTCCCTGCCTTGGAATTATATCAATAGAGCTGCGCCATCTGGACATTCCTGCCTCAAGGTACTTTCACTTTGAGACGGAGTCACGCCTGTGGGCTCCTAGGCTCCCTTGGAGTCTGTTTACTCACTTCACGATCTGAGTACTTGCTATTTGCCGAAATATAGGAGCTGAGGGCGTCTCACGAAGGTTCTGTCATCTCATCCTTAGAATAGTTCAGTGGATTATACGGCATTTTCCTTTGTTTCACGGATGCAAACCTTGATGGAATTACTGCCAGATATCAGGGCTCTGCTTTAAGAAGCCGATAGAATCTAGTCTACGTTATGTAGATTATGCCATTTAGGCCCGATTTTGATCAATTTTTATCAACCACTTCCTTGTGTTTGGTTCTATGCACTAATGGGCATAGAAGAAGCACCGGATTCATTTCTTGAACCGCTGTATCGGTGCCTCCCACATGCCAAGTATTACCGTAGACACGGGGGACACAGCCGTGAGCAAAATAAAGTTCCTGAACCCATTAAACAACTATGCCAGCTAGTGACATGTTCCAAGGAGGAAAATAAAACAGCGTAGTCTAGGAAGAGCTCTGCGATGAGTGACATTTGAGCAGAGATTTGAATGACATATAAAAGCGAGTCACGTGAATGTGTGGGAGAAGAGCCTTCTAGGCAGATGAGACATGAGGTGGAAAGGCCCTGAGGCAGGTTTGGTGCCTAGTTCTGCTCAAGGAAGAGTAAGAAAACCAGCATGGCCGGAGCCGAATGAATAAGGGAGAGAGGAGGAATGAAGTTGGGTGAATGGCCAGAAGAGGAACGTCTCTGGACCACAGCAAAGGCTTGGACTTTTTTCTGAATTGATGGAAAGGCATTGCAAAGTTTGGGGCAGAGGGAAACATGGTTTGACATGTTTTTAAGGAATCACTTTGCTGGGGGCCCCTGGGGGGCTCAGTCGGCGAATTATCTGCCTTCGGCTCAGGTCAAGATCTCAGGGTCCCGGGATCGAGCCCCGCATCGGACTCAGGGGGGAGTCTGCTTGTCCCTCTCCCTCTGCCTGCCACTCCCCCTTCTTGTGATCTTTCTCTCTCTGTCAAATAAATAAATAAAATCTTTAAAAAAAAAAAAAAAGGCTTAAGGAGAAAGGAGAATGAGTGAGATGATCACATAAGAAAGTAAGAGATGAATGGTGGGACCCGGTAGGTAGGGTACCAGGCAGCACTCGGGGTCCGCAGGAGGTTACTGGACATGGATTTAAAGAGAAACCAGTTACAAGATTGTCCCGAACTTCCAGGCTGAATGAAGAAATAAGACCAAGTACCCAAACAATTTATTACATGCTCAACATTATCTTATTGAATCCTCTGAAATTTCCAAGGTGTCATCCTTATTATATAGTTGAGGAAACAGGCTTTGAGATATTAAAGGTCTTGTCCAAGGTCAAGCGACACTGCTAGAAACCAGCAGAGCTGCGGACTCCACATTCAACCACCAGGCTCTCCTATTTCCACAAGCTGGAATACTGTCGCGTGTGTGCCCAAAGACACTAATGTGCCGACAATGACCAAATCTAGTCAGTGAAAAGCATATGGATGCACCCTGAACTATTATTCTTTCAACTCTGATAAATTTTTGGAATAAAGAGTTGGGGGGAATAATAACTCAAAGTAAAACAAAAATTATCAAGTATTTGTAAAAGTAGGTTGTAGATTGACATGTTCCAATTTTGTGAAAGATATAGACTGCTTATCTATATCTATTTAAAAATCTGGAAGAACAGTTACAAAAATGTATCTGAAACCCTACGGAATTCCTGCGAATCCCCCTTGGCCCAAAGCAAGGGTCCATGGAAAGAAAGGTTGTTCCTGAGAGTCTTGGGACGCCGGCCGGTCATTGCTTTCCTGTGGTCAGAGTCATGATTTGTTTATCTATTTATTTGCACAGATCGGCACACTGGCCCAGCAGTCGCGCACATGACCCGGTTCACTCTGGTGCAGCACTGTCACGAGAGGTTAGTCCACGCTGCGAACGCAGGCGCTGGGTGGGTAATAGGCTAGTGGTCCACAGTCCAGACAAGGTCATGGGTCAAGCGGCAAATTCTATAGTGCCATGATCTCTGACTTTAAATCCTACTTTCTCTATAGCCAGCAAATCCCCAACTCTGATCCTTGCTTTAACTGTTATCCCTCTGTCTGACTCTAAGCCTGTTCCCTTAATCCACCGACTCTTTTCTCTCACCCCAGCGCCTCCCCTTTGGGGGAAAATCTGGACCTGATTCTAAATATCTCCCCTCCGACGGCTGTCTCTTCCTCTACTTCGCTTCTTGGATCAGCTAAATTTGACCGTCCTCCAAATCCAAATATGTGTCAGGGCAGAACGACCCAGGCCACCGCTCCCCCCCCCCCGCACCTCCCCCCCCCCCCAGCTGTCCCTCCTCCCGAGTCTCTCCTGAGATCACGGGCCCTGGCTCGGAGCCACGGCTCGGCTGCTCTCTGGTCCTCCCGGGCTTCCCGGCTCCACTTGGTGTAAATGTACAAGAGGAGCTGGCAAGCCCAGAAGAGGGTGCTGTAAGGAGGAGAAAATCCCCTTGCTCACAAGGCCCCTGGAAATCTCCCTCTTACCTTCTGCTAGGAAGTAGTACGCTGAGTCTCCCACCTCCTGCCCCTCCTCCCTCCGCCCTCCTCCCTCTCCAGCCAGTTCTCAAAATAGCCGCTCGGAACACTGGATTTCTAGATTTAGTTTTGGTGATTTGCTGAGGTTGGGGGTGGGGACAGCTAGATCACAGGTTGCTAGCTCCCACACTCTTGTCTAGTTCTCAGCCCTTTACTGGTGCCTGGTCTCTGTCCCAACCTTCTGGTTGTTTTCCAGAAACTCAGCGCTACTTGATGAAGCAAGGTCCTCTGGTACGCGGCTGCCAGCAGTCAGACGTGCTGCACGGCGGGGGAACCAAGGGGGCACAGGGTCTGCTCTGGGCAAACCAGATATGGCTCGTCAGAGCGCCTCTCTCCCCAGCATCGATGCTGACCCCGCAAATCGCTGCGCCCGGGAGGGCTTCTCAGCCTCTCTCTGCCTCACATGCTAGTCGGGTATGCATTGCAAACTCTCGGGTGCTCTTCTGACCGGTAGTAACAACACCGAAGTGGGCTAGCAAGTCCTTCCTGTCCCTTAAGGGACCCAGCGGGAGAACTCGAAGGAGTCCCGGCCTGCAGCACGCCACCTTCCCGGGACCTACCAGTAATCAGTGTGTAACACCTTCCATGTGCCGGTCACGTGTCTGCACACGTTATAAACACCGGCACTATGAGTCACTGGAACAGCCTCTTAAGAAGGCTTTTGCTACTAATCTCATTTTACAGGCATGGAAACTGAGGTAAGAGAGGTTCGTTAACTTACCTACGTTCGTAACAGCTAAGAAGTAGCAAAGCCAGAATCTGATTCAAGGCAGTCTGACTCCATGGGGCACCTGGGGGGCTCAGTCGGTTAAGCGTCTGCCTTCGCCTCAGGTCATGATCTCAGGGTTCTGGGATCGAGTCCCACGTCCGGCTACCTGCTCAACTCCCTCTCCCTCTGTCCCTCCTCCCTGTTCATGTTCTCTCTCTCTCACTCTCTCCCAAATAAAGAAATTTAAAAAATTTTTTTTAAGATTTTATTTATTTATTTGACAGAGAGAGAGAGAGATCACAAGTAGGCAGAGAGGCAGGCAGAGAGAGAGGGGGAAGCAGGCTCCCCGCTGAGCAAAGAGCCCGATGCGGGGCTCGATCCCAAGACCCTGAGATCATGACCTGAGCCAAAGGCAGAGGCTCTAACCCACTGAGCCACCCAGGAGCCCCAAGAAATAAAATCTTAAAAAAATAAAAAGACAGTCTGACTCCAGGGTCCGTGCCTTTGAACACCCTGCTGTGCTATCTCTCCAAGTCTCGCCGAGGAAGGAAGGTAGAAGGAAAGTCCCACGGATCGTGACTTCCGACCACTCCCACCCTCGAGGACGGGTCTCTCAATCCACAGTCCCCCGCGCTTCATCATGGGTGCTCTACCGGCAACATGGGGAACGGGGTCCTGTCCCCCCGTTATGGGGAAATCTTATTACAGAACCTGAGCCCAGGCCGTGCCTACTGACTCGGAGCCCCACTCTGCCAGCGGAGCCCGCCACCCTGATTCTGGCTTTTATCTCGACGTGTGTTCAGTGGCCCTCCTGACACACACGAGGCTCACCTCTGGGGGACAGCGAGCCTGAGGCCGCGGGCGTCACTCCCAGGGCCAGATGCTGGCCGTTCGGATTCGGAGAATCCCGTGGGTAGGACCGTCGCACCGGTTTCCATTTCAGATGACTCGTCACTCACACCGGGCTCTGTTAGTCCGTGTTTCCAGCGAGCTGGGAGCTCGGTTCGCTTCAGCCCCGCCGCGCACACAGGACTAAATGTTTCCCACTTCTCAACCCGCACCGAAAGCTAATTAGCCACCGAGGCCCATCGGCTCTGGCCTTCCCCAGAGGGCCCTACTTCTTCTCCACGCCTACCTTCCTGCGCTCCTCCTCTCCTCCCCTCTGGGCCTCACCTTCTCCAATGTTCCACTCCGTCATCACGGCAGCAGCTGCCGTCCCGTGAGTACCCTCTTGTTTCCCCTGCAGTTCCAAACTGTCGACTCTCCCTCCCCACGGGGGAAGGAGGAAAAGGAGAGGCAAGGCCTGTTAGCCTAAAGAAAGGCTCTGCGTGTGCAGAGGGAGCCAACAGGACGCGGCCTCCCTTCCCCTGGACGATACCTCCTGCCAGGCATGCGCCAGCGTTCGGATGAATTCCTGTCCTTCCCGTCTGAGCCTGAGATCCCACACCCCTTTCTCCTTCTCAGGACTCCTTACAATCAGCTCGCCTCCCCCCTCATATATAAACCTCTCCGTCTTTTTAGAGCAGGCAAAGAAGGCTTCCTCAATCTGAATTCCTTCTTCAACTGCCATTAGAGGGAAAAGAAGCAGGTCCAGGACCACACGCTGAGGAACCCCAATATTTAAAGGTCAGGGCAATCTTTTCAAAAAAATATAAGTAGCTATATGCCAAAAAAACCCAACAACCAAAAAAACTCAATCTAAACCTTGCACTTCATACAAAAATTAACTCCAAATGCATACAAAACCTAAAACTATAGAACTACTAGAAGAAAATATAGAAAAAAAAAATACTTTGCAAACTTGCGGTAGGCAAAGATTGCTTAGATATACCAAAGATAGAATTCATACAAGAAAAAAATCATAAATTAGACTTTGTCAAAATTAAGAACTGCTCTTTGTATTACACATATGGTGTAATATTGGTTTTGGGAGTAGAATAGTGATTCATCACTTACATACAACACCCAGTACTCATCATAAGTGCCCTCCTTAATACCCATTGCCCTTCTAGCCCACCCCCCACCCTTTTCTTTCCATCAACGCTGTATCATTAAGAGTCTCTTATGTTTGCTTCCTTCTCTCTTTTTTCCCCTTTCCCATATGTTCATCTGTTGTTTCTTAAATTCCACATATGACTGAAATCATATAGTATTTGTCTTTCTCTGACTTATTTTGCTTAGCATAACACACTCTAGTTCTATCCATGTCGTTGCAAAAGGTAAGATTTCATTCTTTTTGATGAGTGAGTAGTATTTCAGTGTGTGTGTGTGTGTGTGTGTGTGTGTGTGTGTGTGTGCGCGCGCGCCACATCTTCTTTATCATTAATCAGTCGATGGACATTTGGGCTCTTTCCATAGTTTGGCTAGTGTAGATAATGCTGCTATGAACATCGGGGTGCATGTACCCCTTTGAATCTATATTTTTGTATCCTCTAGGTAAATACCTAGTAGTGCAATTGCTGGATCACAGGGTAGCTCTATTTTTAACAAAAACTGCTCTTTGAAAAACACTCCTAAGAGAATGAAGAGACAAGCTACAGACTGGAAGAAAATATTTGCAAACCACATATTTGACCAAGGACTTGTATCCCAGGTATATAAAGATCTTTCAAATCCTGGTAACATGAACGCAATATGTAAAAATGGGCAGGATATTTGGACATCTCACCTTAGAAGATACATGGGTGACAAACAAGCACAGGAAAAGATACATGACATCATCAGTCATTTGGGAAATTCAAATTAAAACCACACTGAGATACCATTACATACCTATTAGAATGGTTCTTTGAAATGACAATGCCATGTGCTGGCAAAGATACGGACTATCTGCGGCTCTCATGCTCTCATTGCCACAGAGGCTAAAACCTCTGCCTTCGGCTCAGGTCACGATCTCAGGGTCCTGGGATCGAGCCCTGCATTGGGCTCTCTGCTCAGCAGGGAGCCTGCTTCCCCCCCCACCCACTCTCTGCCTGCCTCTCTGCCTACTTGTGATCTCTCTCTGTCAAATAAAAAAATAAATCTTAAAAAAAAAGGAAAGAAAATATAGAAAAAAAAATCTTTGCAACCTTGCGGTAGGCAAAGATTTTTGGGAATTGGAATTTTGGGGAAGGCCAAATGGTGTGGCTACTTGGACAGGTTAAGCACACCTTTATTGCTAACCCATCCTACTCCTAGGTATTTACCAAAGTAAAATTAAAATGTCTACGCAGAAACCTGTAAATGAATGTTTATAACAGCTTTACTTGTAATCACCAAAAACTGGAAACAACCTAAGTGTCCCTCAGCTGAGGAATGGATAAACCATGTGTTGTCCATCCACACAATGTGACCCTACTCAGCAGTAATAGAAGGAAGAAACTACGGATACACACAACCATATGGCTGAACTACAAATGCATTATGCTAGGGGCACCTGGCTGGCTCAGTCGGCAGAGTCTGTGACTCCTGATCTCTGGGTCATTCAAGCCCCACATTGGGCGTCGAGTTTACTTAAAACAACAAAGGAACAAACAAAAAACCAAAAAACCCACACAAGGCTAAGTGAAAGAATTACACAACATTCTTGTAAAGGCAAAACTATAGGGAAAGCAGAAAGATCAGCCTGATAAAGGCTGTGGTCATGGGAGGGGCGACTCCAAAGGGGAAGTGGGGAATTCTGCGATGTTGAAGCCTGTGACGCTTCATCATTTCACTTTTCTTCTCCCACCGTCTTTCCTCGGCTCCTGAGGTATCATGGTTTTTCCTGCCTTCGCTCCTATCTTTCTGGGCACTTCTGCCCAATGTTTAAGGATTGGAGACCCTCCAGGTTCAGAGCGAGCCTCCCTTCGGCTCTCGCCCTAGATGATACTCCCTGTAGCTCTGACTTGTTATCATCTCTGCCGGCTCTGTCCGGTGGCCGCCAAGCCTGGCCGCTAGCCTGTTTTTGTAAAAGTCTGGCAGCCAGACCTGCTGTTTACATCTTATCTTTGGCACTACCTCAGCCCAGCCGAATAGTTGCGACAGAGGCCATATGGGTCCACGAAGTGAAAAATTCTAATATCTGGCCCACGACAGAGAAGGTTTGAGGTAGAACGTTCTGCGGTGTTTTCTGCTGTACGGAACCCACTAGACACGTGTGGCTATTGAATACTTTGCAACATGGCTAGTGCAAGGGAATAAGATTATAAGTTTGGCTAATAACGCCATCATTGCTCATCAAATAATTAATAAGGAGAAGAGCGACGTACGGCTGGGGTCTACTACACCGAATGGCACACAACGCCGCTGAGGCCTCAATGCGGATCTCTCTCCCAGACCTCTCCTCGGTGTTCCAGAACCCCTCCGCTGGATGTTAACAGAAACCTCAAACTCTGGGGGCGCCTGGGTGGCTCAGGCGGTTAAACCACCGACTCTTGATTTCGGCTCAGGTTACGATCTCAGGGTCGTGGGATCGAGCCCCGCATCCAGTCTGCTTATCCCTCTCTCGCTGCCCCTCACCTCCAACTCCTGCTTGCATACTCTTCCTCTCTCTCTCCTTCAAATAAATAAGTAAAATCTTTTTAAAAATCTTTGAAAAAAGAAAAGAGAAAAAAGAAACCACAAGCTGTGTGTGTCTCAAACTGGATTTATAAGCCTAGTGACCCAACCTAGTCTTCTGCAAATATTCTCTACCTCAGCTACTTGTACAAATCAGAAATCCGGAAAGCCTTCTTGGCACCTTGTTCCCGTCACATTGGATATCCGGTTTGGTATTAACTCCTACGAGCTTTATCTCAGTATCTCTTACACCATTCACTTCTCCCCACTGCGACGGCCCTCAGATGGTTGGTTCCTACGTGGGCCCTCGCAATAGCCCAAGTGGTTACTGATGTCCTTAGAATAAATAAAATCCTTAATGTGGGGGGCGCCTGGGTGGCTCAGTTGGTTAAGCAACTGCCTTCAGCTCAGGTCATGATCCTAGAGTACCGGGATGGAGTCCTGCATCAGGCTCCCTGCTCAGCGGGGAGCCTGCTTCGCCTTCTGACCTCTCCCCTCTCATGCTCTCTCTCTCTCTCTCTCAAATAAATAATATCTTAAAAAAAGAAAAAAAATCCTTAATGTGGTCATAAGGGCCCTACGTTTGCAGCCTCTGATTACTTCAGTAACCTCGTCTCTGGAACATACCTTGTCCTTCCCACCTCAGGACCTTGGCACGTGGTTCTCTTATCCCTGCTTCACTTTTATTCAGTTAATTCCTGTTTATCTTTCAGAGCTCCCCTCAAGGGCTCCTTCTCCCAGGAAGCTCTACTCGGCCCCCCAGACTCAGCTAGGGCCTTCATTATGTTTGAACAGCACCCGGATTTCTTCTTGGTAGCGCTTATTGCTCTTTAACTAAATAATAATTCCGGAGTTAGATCCTGAATGTATTCTCCGCCATTTCTGTGCAAGTTCCTATGCGTGGCTGTATCGGTCTTCTTTTCTGGTATACCCCCAGGGCCTAGCGATTTCTGAAATTAAAGTGGTTTCCCGATGGCTGGGGCCTCGGAGATGAAGAGTATCAGAAGTCAGGTCATTGCTTTCCCCCAACTCAGCCTACATGCCTGCAAAGGAGCTGAGGATGAAGGAAAACTTCTCCCGAAGCGCAGTTCCTATTCCCGACCCTCCCCACCCACCAGACTGCCATTCTCTTCAATGCAAAGTCCGTAGTCACCGTGTGTTTGTGTATCATGGTAACGACAACCTATGTCTTGCGCAGAGAAGTTAGTCGGTATTTATGTGAATGAAAATTTCGCTAAGCCTCAGATTCCTGGCAGGAGCATTATGGCATAATAGGTAGAGCTAGACAGATCTGGTTTTGTATCCTGGACCTGCACTCATTCTCTTCAAATCCCGGCTCTGCCATTCCCCGCTGTGTGACGTTGGGTAGATCACTTGGCCTTGTTGTGCTCTCATCTCTCATCTGCAGAAGAGAGATAATGTCTATTTCAGAGGGTGAAAAGAACTGGAGACAATGTACGTTGAATGCCTGGCGTATATGAAATAGTTACTATTTTGAAGTAATGTAACGCTGGGCTATATAGAAGAATAGGTCAAGGGGTGCCTGGGGGGCTTAGTTGGTTTAGTGCCCGACTCTTGATTCCAGCTCAGGTCATGATCTCAGGGCCGTGAGACCAGCCCTGCGTCAGGCTCTGTGCTCAGCATGGAGTCTGCCTGAGACTCTCGCTCCATCTTTTTCTCCTCCCAAAATAAATAAATAAATCTTAAAACAAAACAAAGCAAAATTAGGTCCAGTCCCTGGTTTAAGGTCCTGGAATCAAAGCCTAAAGTTGCCACTGAGTCAGTCTTCACTAAGTAGAACTGAAGGAGGAAGATGATGCCCGGGATTGTCCTAAGGGCCCTTGAGGCTCATCCTTCCTCGTAACCAAACTCTTTTTACTGCAAACCGCCGCTGAAAATCAAAGCCTCCATCTTCCCTATGTTTGTCCCCAGAAAAGCTGACGAGGGGGCTCTAAGCCTCTGGGAAAGGGCCCAGCAATGGTCTACTGGTCGGAAACTGCATTCCGTCTGGCCTCGGCGGGGTCTGGAGCCTGGAGCCTCCTGGAGCCCCTCCCAGGCTCACAGGCGGGGTGTCCTGAACCCCCGTAAGGCTTCACATTTCATTTCAAAGAACCCTAACACGTGACACACACTTTTTTTTTTTTTTTAATCATAAAGGTGGTCGTGCAAATCTATCCACTGCCTCAGGGGGCTGCTTGGCACGGGGGGGGGGGGGGGGGGGGG
>CM052814.1:6308182-6360740 GCA_028533885.1 Nasua narica | reverse complement strand
AGTTAGAGCTGACCTTGGGGAAGGTGAGCTACCCAGGTTTCCCTGTTCTCTTCCCCCGGGGCTCTGAACAGCAGCCTCGCGGGGTGTTAACAGCAGCAACAGAGGGAACAAAGGGGCACCTCTGCGCGCCTGGATTTGCATGATCCGGCCTGGGTGCTTTGCAAACGGAAAACACATCTATCCACATTCCCGCTCAGCTGCAGTCTCTCCGCTCACGTGAATAGGCACAGGTGCCCCGAATCCCGTCCTGTGGGCCCGGAGCAGGAGACCTCAAAAGGGCCTGAAGCCTAATCCTCATGGGAGCCCCGAAAGACCCCTTCCTCGCTGGTGTATTGACAGAAATCTGTCAGCTCCCGGCTTGCTTTAGAGGTGCAGCAAGTGAAGGGGGGCGGGAGTGAGCGCATCTGCTTCCCAGCGGTGACGAAGAGGGTCCCCAGGGACCCTTCTCGCCCTGCTGATGCAGGAGGTCGCGGCTGCAGGGCATCCAGGGTGCCCGGGAGCCGCCCGGCTGCCTGGAGAGACCCCAGCCTGCTGTTGGGAGCGCCGCTGGAGCCCTTCCAAGTCTGCCAGCACCGCAACCAGCTGCAGCCCTCAAACAGCCTTGGAAAGACTTGTTCAAGGTCACCCTCCAGATAATAACAGAGAGAACGAGGAATTCTTCCTTTGGGCTCCATACACACATCCTTCTCCTCAAATAAGGAACACAGCCCAAACACCTTATAACTCAGATGCCTCCAGAGACGGGACTAGAACCCAAGCAGAGGCCGAGCTCCCAAGCCCCCTGTCCCCTCAAGCACCGCAGTCCTGTTGCCCGTAATAGCAGTAACCCGCCCCCCGGCGTCCGAGGCAGAATTCCTTGGCCGTGCCAGCTCCTGGTAAGCCGTGAGCCAACAGCCCCGGCCGTCCCCCCACCCCCACCCGCACGGGCTGCCACGGTTTAATGAGTAGTTATTTGTGCCTCTCCGCACACAGCTCGGAGCTGTGCCTTCTACCCGGTCCCGCGGGCAGGGGGCGGGGGAGAGCGAGGAGTGCCAAAGCATCGGTTATTACTATAATCTTCAATGTGCATCCCACCCATGGCGTTAATGTCCCAAAATAAACGCATTAATCCCCCCACAGCCCACAAAGGAAACACTCAGCTGGAGGGCTTTGTGTGGGAGGGAGGCAGCACCGAGGACAACAGCATGATAAATGGCACCTCTCCCCCCTGGGGTGTGGGGGGAGGCCAGGGAACCCAGGTGGGCAGGCCTTCAGGAGTCAGCCTGGAATGAAGCGATCATCAGACCTGGGGAGGAGAGCGGGCCAGGGGCCAGGTTTTGAGGCGCTTGTTTACAGGCGTCTGCAGGGATGCAGATCTCCTAGAAAAATGTGGTTTTCGGGGGGCACCTGGGTGGCTCAGTCATTAAGCGTCTGCCTTCAGCTCAGGACCCTGGGATGGAGTCCCTGCTCAGCAGGAAGCCTGCTTCTCCCTCTCCCACTCCCCCTGCTTGTGTTCCCTCCCCACCCCTCTCTCGGTCAAATAAATAAATAAAAATTTTTGTAAAAAAAAAAGTGGTTTGGGACCTGCTTCTCGCTTGGCTTACTCTTGCAGGTAAAACAATTCTGCGGCAAGTCAAGGCATTTTGAGCAGCCGGTCCGGGGTATGGGTGTCGAAAACCCCACACTTAGGATCCCGGGATCCCAGCAGGCTCCCATCACTTACTTTGCCCGTCTAAAACATTCTCCTGTTCCCTCTTCTTTGAAGTTTTCCTCCCAAAGCCTCTGGACTCTTCTTGGAAGTCAAGGAGCCCAGCGAAGGGCTCAATGTTCAGCGCTTGTTTGGTCAGCAGTGACAGCAACTTTACTTAGCTCTTTGTTCCCACGCCGCGTCCTCCACGTCGAACACTTTTAGAGTTAAGAGCATTGCTCTCATTTCTTTCTTTTCAGAAAGAAAACCACTCCTTCTGGTCCTTGATGCTCTGCAGGTTATGGGGATCGATGATGGACGCCAGGAGCTAAGAACCACGAAAGGGGGCCCCTGGGCCTCCCACGTCACTTCGGCACCCACTTCAGGACGACTAGACGTCAGGGGGGCTAGTACTTGGCCTGCCCAGTATCCCACCCAAATGTCTGCTGCTGATAACCGTTATCTCCTGCTGCTCTCTCCTCTCTCTCTACCCTATGAGATGGTAGGTGGTTCAGCATATATTAAATATAATATATGGTTCGGCATATATTAAATCACACCGCTCCGATTCCCTGTAGAAAGTACTTGTGATCTACTCCTTAACAGTTGCATATAAATTAAAGCATTCTATACATTAAAGGACTCTTATGGAATTCTTTTGCTGTGAGAAGTCTGTGTCCTAGTCTTGGTTCTAGCATTATATAAACTTACATATGGTTTGGGCCTCCGTTTCCTCATCTGTAAGATGAGAAGATGGGATCAGGTGAGATTTAGGGCTTCTTAACAAATCTAAAATGATATCACTAAAATGTCCGCATATATTATTTGACATTCTCTGGTTCAAAGATATACCTGCATTTCTAACTTAGAGTTTTTGCAAACTGAGCTGACTTTTTTCCCATAATAAAACAGACTCATGAAAGACGGTTTGGGGGGCGCCTGGGTGGCTCAGTGGGTTAAAGCCTCTGCCACCGGCTTGGGTCATGATCTCAGGGTCCTGGGATCAAGTCCTGCATAGGGCTCTCTGCTCAGCGGGGAGCCTGCTTCCCCCTCTCTCTCTGCCTACTTGTGATCTCTCTCTGTCAAATAAATAAATAAAATCTTAAAAAAAAAAAAAGAAAAGAAAGACGGTTTGGAACTACAGAGTAACAGAAAATGGGGAAATTTTAGAAATTTAGAAATTTTAAATTAAGGTAGTGCATTCAAAGAAGCACAACCTTAAAAAGACAATTACTGACCTGATCCACCCTCCTGTCCCTCCCCCTTCAATCCTATCTCCATCACCTTCATCAGTTAGGACCCTCCACAGACAGACAGGAGAGAGGCATCAGGTTTGCATATTTGGATTCCAGCCACATTATTTATGGGTGCCTGCCCCCAAAGAGACTTGACATTCTGAGAGGTAGCAGATTACTGTTGCAGCTTAGCAAAAAGAGTCATCCACCGTCCCCGTTAGAAGGCAACAGTCATCCACTTTCACCAGTGAGAGGCTCCTGCTCAAGCAGCCAGAGCCAACGACCTGGACAGGTGACCAAGAAAGGGACAAGCAAGTTCTAGAACCAAGTTCTGGTTTCCCTTACTTTGGAAGATAGGTTATTTCCAGAGGTGGAAGGCATCCCAATATTAAGTCCCTTCTATTTTAGAATAGAATATCCCTTCTATTTTATATGTCCACTAGAACCGTAATCATCATAAAATACCAAAGAGAGCAGAAGAGAGACTTGGATTTCCTCCAACTCCCTACCAGGTTCCCTAAAAACTGGCTCACAGAAGATATCGACCTGACCAAACTTCCACTGTTCAGGGACAGAGAATGTGACCACCCTATTACCTAGGAGGACGGCGAGCAGAACAATCAAGGAGGGGGTATCAGTTCTAAGCTCTCTCCTAGTGAGATTTCATTGACCTGTTCCTTGCGCCAGACCCTCCAGCCCACACACAAGACAGACAAGGTGAGGGCAGTTCCCATCCAAGACCCCCTCCCCCCCCTTGCAACACAATGACTGCCAGACCAAGGGCTTCCTCCGGGGGGCTCCTCTCGGTTGAGAAATGCAAAGGGATCACAGAAGAACTTGCCAAATGCGCTTGGAAGCAGCCAGCTCCACCACAGGACGAGGGGTCAGACCAAGAGCCCTCAGGGAGCGAACTCATCTCCCATTCCCATCGCTCGCTGAAACGGGCGAAGAAAAGTTAGGAAACTCTCAGAGGCAGCCCGAGTCCCGGCGGTCGGGTCCCGCGTGCAGCTGCGAGTACGACAGGCCGGAGGGGAGTCCCTGCAGCTCCTCTGCGCACGGATTCACACGCACGTGGACAGGGAGATGCTCTGCCGCAGTACTGAGGGACAGCGAGCGGCCGCGGAGGCAAAGCGGGGAGCAGGAGCTCCTCCCCAGCCACCAGCACCCCTACTCTGCGGGGCGCGCCGGGCTGAAGACAGCTCTCCAGCTTCAGTCCTTCCGTTGAAACGGGCATCTCTTCGCGAGATCCCGGATGCTCTCGTGTCCTGCGGGTTTCTCTGAAGCACGCAGATAAGCAGGTGGGGGACGTGAAGCTTATATAAGATTCGGGGTGCTCGGGGCTTTCCTGGGCTGGGCTCTTCCGCCTGAGCAAGGAGCCCCGTGAGGATGCACTGAGAGAAATGAAGCGGGAGCCCCCGGAGAGCTCCAGAGCCCGGGGCAATACTTCCGCTTTTCATCAGAGCTCTTTCCAGAGGAAGAAAACAGGCTGGGTCTCGGCCTCTAGGGAAGCTGAGCCCCTTTGGGGATCTGGTTCAGAAAGCGCTAGTCTCCGGGTACTCCCAGGTGGCTGCTTTTGGATTTTATAGACTCGTCCCTGAAGCCAAGCTAGGCTCAGCTCCATATTAAAAGGCAGCCTTGACAGCGAAATTGCTAGTTAGAACCGGCTCCCTGTGACAGCCTGGGAGGCTGGGCAGCAGCCCCCCCCCCCCCCCCAGGTAGTCCCCATCCAAGGGTCCGATTGCCACCATTCTGCTGAGCTCCTGAGTGAGGCTAGCCAAGTCCAGCCACTAAGTCAAGACTCGACTTTCCCCTCAAACACCAAACCGTTTTCTCCATCACTGAAACAGCTTTGTCACTCCACCAAATACCGCGGTAAATGCCAGCCCCTGTGGCGCATCCTACAGAGAGTCTGTGCGCTTCCCCCCAAAGCCCAGGCCAACCTCACATGTTGTGGTGGCATGGCCTTCAGATCGCAAACTTCCGGGGCATGGCTTGAATTGCAACTTTCAGATTTAGAAACTCTAGAGGGGGCCTTGAACTCCGGCCCTCAGTGAAAAAGAGGGTAAAGAAAACCTCTCTTCTTATATCAGAGATGCTCATGTTAGAAGCAAGAGGAGAGAAGATTGAACCATATATATATATGAATTCAATATATATATATTGAACCATAAATATATATATATATTTTCCTTTTCTTTTTGAAAGAAAAGGAAGGGGTCACAGTCACAACCAGCTGAGGGACTAGAAACCACTTTAGTTCATCCTTAGCCCCCAGACTAGCTGGATTTTCCAGGATAAACTTAGCGGACATGGCAACGGAGACAGTATAGCAGTCGGCACTAATTGGCTCCCTGGACGACAGCTTCTGGTGGGAGCCAGCAGAGCTCCTACTAAAGGTCAAGATCTCAACTGAGACCTAGGCTCCAAGGTCCTGCCCGTCACCCGCCACGAGCCTGGTATGCTTGAGAAGTCTTGTGCTCCTTTTCTGTCATATTCCAAAACGGAAAAGAAGAAATGGGGACATAGCTAATGTGTATCGAGTGCCTCCTCCATGCCACTGTCCTAAGGACTTTGCATATATCATCTCATTGAATCAGAACAATCCGTACTATCCCAATTTTATAGATAAAACACTGAAGCAGAGAACCGTTTCGGAACTGGCCTAAAGCCACACAGCTAGTAAGTAGTAGGGCATATAGCCTATATATAGGTCCTATATGGACCTGGCATATAGCCGAGAAGTTGGGTTTATCACAAGATCCTGGGCACTGGGAACCGGGTCGCATGTAGCAAGCTTGTGATGCTACTGTCTACACTGACTTCACTTGAGAAGAAAGATCTTTGATTCTGGATCCTACGAATGCATTCAAACCATGGAAGAGGTCTTTCCAAGTCTCTGCTTTGACCCCCTATCTATGGATGGTGTTCTGGGAAAAGAGAAAAATCCCAGTTAATGGACCGGCTCTGGCTCGGAGGAGCACGGTGGATCCAGACAGGAAGACCTAGGAGGTAACAAGCACTGCAGAGGGAGGTCTCTCTTGAAGGGGACAGCTCCCCAGGAGTGGACATGCCCTGCGACAGGGGCTCCTGAATAGCAGACATGGTCCCTCCAATGGTTGGTTCCGGTCTGAATGAGAGGCGGCTGGGATGCCCCCTTCCTAAAAGGGGGAAAGCGGCCACCCCAGGGGGCTAGGCTGGAGTTCTTGCAGAAGGCTGCCTAACCAGTGCGAGAGCAACACAGCCCTCGGAGAGGGACGATCCGGGCGAGCGTTTCTCCCCGAAGTCCCGGGACCGAAGGGAAGCCCGAGTGACCTCAGAGCGGTAAGATAGAGGCAGAGGGTGGTATCCCAAGGAGGCGACTTATCCCTTGAAACCGCAGTCCCCCTTTACACCCGATACCAGCCACCCCCCACCCCCAACCAACAACAAAAGCTCCCTGCACATTGCGGGGCTTGAAGCCTCCGTCTTCTAGTGCTCCCCAGCGCCCGCGGTGGGAGCTTCCCCGGAGGAGCAGTGGCGCGCCCCCGGGGAACTCCGCGGCTCCGTGCTGCCGCGCGCCCTCCCTCGCTCCCTGGGACCCGGGCCGCGGCCTCCCAGCCGCTGGCTCGCCCGGAGCCGGGGGCCCGGCAGCGCCGCTCACCTCGCTCATCGCGGCAGCCGGACGGGACGCGCGGGGCGCGGCACGTGCAGGGGAGGCGAGGGGCCCTCGGGGCTGCGCGGGCGACGGCCGCGAGTGGCCGGGCTCGGGGGGACGCGCCCCGGCTGGCGAGCAGAGCTGAGTCTAGCGCGGGGAGCCGCTGCTCCGGAACCCGCACCCCGGCTCTCGGCGACCAGCTTCCCGCCGGGTGTCCCCTCCCGACCCCGTCCTGTCGGAGCCTCTCCGCGCGCCTCCTCCGGGCCCACCTTTTATAGTCGGCTGCGTACCCGCCTCCAGCCCGACCAATAGGAGCTCCTCCTGCCGCAGAGTGACGGCCCCTGGCATCCAATGGCGGCAGGCCCGGAGGTCTGCTGCATTCCCAACTAGGGTAAGACAGGCAGAGAGCGGGAAGGCGGGGGAGACCGTCGGGGGGGATGAGGGCACCGAAAATGAAGGAGCGGGCGCAGAGGAGGGAGAGAAAGGAGTAGCGCACGAAGGAGGGAAGGAGAGAGAGGGAAGGAAGGAGTGTGCAAGTTTGCGAGAGCGGAGAATGAAGAGCTGGAAGGAAATCAAGAGGGTACACGAGAAGCAGGAAACCGGGAATGGAAGGGGTAAAGCCAAGAGATGCTGCAGATTAAGACTTAGTCTAGGATGGCAGTCTGATTAAGAGAAGGTAGGAAGAGAGGGAGAGAGAGGAAGGAGAGACAGACAGAAGCAAGTGGACCTTATTCTGTGGCAAAGAACAGGAAAGTTGTGAAGTGCCTGTTTGGGAATATTACAGATCTTAGGAGTAGAAAGACATTTTAAGATTCATCAGTCTTACCTCCCACATAATGCAAAAAAAAAAAAAAGATGGTTTCTTAGCATCCACTTGAATAAGTAATGGGCTCCCCACCAAAGTTAATTCAGAACTGCTTATTCAGGGGTGCCTGGGTGGCTCAGTTGGTTAAGGGTCGGAGGTCAGCTGGGGTCATGGTCCCAGGGTCCTGGGATTGAGCCCCGCATCAGCTGGAGCCTGCTTCTCCCTCTCCTCCCTGCTGTGTTCTCTCTCTCTATCCCTGTCACTATCTGTCTCTCTCTCTCTCTCTCTCTCTCAAATAGATAAAATCTTTTTTTAAAGGCTTTATTTATTCTTTTGACAGAGAGAGAGATCACAAGTAGGCAGAGAGGCAGAAAGAGAGGGAGAAGCAGGCTCCCTGCTGAGCAGAGAGCCCGATGCGGGGCTCCATCCCAGGACCCTGAGATCATGACCCAAGCCAAAGGCAGAGGCTTTAACCCACTGAGCCACCCAGGTGCCCCTCAAATAGATAAAATCTTTAAATAAAACAAAACAAAATAAAAAACAGAAAAACACCACAATTTATTTAAAAAAAAAAACCCAAACCACAACTGCTTATTCATTCAGTCTCATTGTGACAATGTGCCCTCCACTGTGCCAGGCGTGATGGTGAGACTATAAAAAAAGGAGACACACTTATTACAACTTACTTATTATGTAGAACATGTAACACACGTATTGTGCATCAACTTACTTATTATGACTTTGCGCCTACTGCTGCCATTAAAATGGGTTTCAATATGCAAGTCCTGCTCCTAGAGTCTAGTTTGCATCTTCCCTCAATTCAAGGAGCAACCCATCTGGTGGTCGGGGTTTGAGTACCAGAGTCCACGAACCAAGCGGGGTGTAGGGAGGGATGTGAAAGATGAAGCCCACAGTCCAATCTGTAGAGAGTATTTTTCGAGAAGATGCAATTTTACTGATTATGTCATATAAGTTTTAAGGAAAAAAAATATGATTAGAGCAAGATGAAGAGAAGCAGAACATCTAGGGAGAAGTCATGAACTCCCTGATAACTTCCACTGCCATTCCTCTTTCTCTAAATATCTAGCCTTCATTTTTACTTTAAGGAAATCCTTCAAACTCTCTTGCCTGTGATCCTTCTAGGTGTTGTAAAACCTCTTAGCCTACATACAGGTTCAGTGAGCCAAAACCAAGCTCTCTCAGCGTCAGCCATGACACCTTTTTGACAATTTCCTTCATGGCCCATAATAACTGAGTCATTAACAGCAGAGTTACTCTCAGCCAAGAACCACTGATCTCTTTTCAACAACCAGATTCAGATAAGACCTCAAATAACCTTTCTCTAGCTAGCTCCTCTGTACTTTTACATTTTCTTTCTTTGTCTTTAGTACTTAAAAAAATTTTTTTTCAAGATTTTACTTATTTGGGGCACGTGGGTGGCTCGGTGAGTTAAAGACTCTGCCTTCAGCTCAGGTCATGATCTCAGGGTCCTGGGATCGAGCCCCGCGTCGGGTTCTCTGGTCAGCGGGGAGCCTGCTTCCCCCTCTCTCTCTGCCTGCCTCTCTGCTTACTTGTGATCTCTCTCTGTGTCAAATAAATAAATAAATAATTTTACTTATCTGTTTTAGAGGGAGAGTGAGATAGTATGTGTGAGCTGTGGGAGGGGCAGAGGGAGAAGGAGAGACAGAATCTCAAGCAGAATCCATACCTGGAGCCCCACATGCAGCGGGGCTTGATCTCCAGACCCCAAGATCAAGGCATGAGCCAAAACTTAGAGTCAGACACTCAACCAACTGAGCCACTCAGGTCCCTCACTAATTTAATTTTTTTTTAATTTCAATATAGTTAACATACAGTGTTATATTAGTTTCAGGTGTACAATATAGTGATTCAACACTTCTATATATCACCGAATCTGCTTTTACACTTTCTCTGCCAGAGCTGAAACATAGAAGAAGGGGATAAGATCAGGTGTTTTTCCCCCATCCACCTGAGATCCTTTGACTCTCACCAATGGGACGGGTTGCCTAAGTTAGCCAGTTTCCAATAGGCTAGCTCCTCCTCACCCTAGGCTGCCTACTCCTCAAGTTTCCACCACCTTTCAAATCAGTGGCTAATTAGCATTGAAAAGATTGTCTTTGATTAAGCAGACCTCTCTAAAGTTCTTTTTTTTTTTTTAATTAGGGAGTTTTTTTAGATTTTATTTATTTATTTGACAGAGAGATCACAAGTAGGCAGAGAGACAGGCAAAGAGAAAGGGAAGCAGGCTCCCAGCTGAGCAGAGAGCGCGATGTGGGGCTCGATCCCAGGACCCCGAGATCATGACCTGAGCCGAAGGCAGAGGCTTTAACCCACTGAGCCACCCAGGCCAGGGGCCCGCCTCTCCAAAGTTTGTAAACAGCTATGCAAAGACTAGAAAGAAAATTTAAGATCCTGGATCAGAGATCAGCAAGCTTTCTCTGTAACAACCAAATAGTAACTATGTTAGGCTTTGCAGGTCTGATGATCTCTATTGAAATGATTTAAGGCTCCCAGTACAGCTTGAAAGCAGTCCTAAACAATAAGCCCGAAAGTGTGGCTCTGTTCTAATAAAACTTTATTTGTGGACACGGAAGTGTGAATTTCATGTAATTTTTATGTGTCATGAAATATTCTTTTTCTTCTTTTTAAATTTTAATGTAAAAACCATTCTTAGCTCTTAGGCTCTGCAAAAAGAGGCAGCAGGCCAGATTTGGCTCACCGGCCACAGACGATCACATTACCTAAGTGAGTTACAAAGTGTAGGTTGTATAAGAGTAAATGGTAATAGACCATTTCTTCTTCTTAGAAGAATAAGAAAGACGTGGTCCTGGGCCAAAAGAGCCAAAAGCTTCCTGGGGAAAATGAGGTTTGGGTTGGACCTTAAGGGAAGGATAAAATTTAGGCAAACGGTGGAAGGAAATGGGAAGAAGGAAAAAAAAGATGTATCTATCTGTTCTCTGGGTGTTAACAAGAGAAAAATGATGAAAGAAGGCTGTAGTTGATTACAGGGAAGCCACAGGAGACGAGTGAGGGCCTTGAACATCAGAACAAGGACTATAAACCTGACCCTCATACAAACAGCATGTTTAGATTATTCTAGGAGGACTAATTTGGCAAGGGAAAGATTTGGAGCAGGGAGAACAAGATGGAGAGACTGCAGTTGTGCAAAGGAGAAGACTCTGGGTGAGCGTAGGGAAAGTAACAGAAGGGAAGGGAAGTGTTTGAGCCAGAACCCGCGGAGGTGGGAGCGGAGGTTCTCCGCAGGATAAAGCAGGCTGAGCCTGGAGATTTGGCTCCATGGACACCTGAGTGAGGTCAGCGACACATCAAATGCAAACGTGGCAGGTAGGAACCTCGGAGAGCACTGGTTCGGAAGTTAGAATGGACTCGGGAATCAGACCAGAAGACTAATGAGTATCCCGGGGGAGAGGCAGAAGAGCAAAGGATCAGGACCCACTATGAGAGACAGCGACCAAAAAGGGAAACAGAAATGTATCCTGGTGACCCCACGGAACCCGAGCTGCTAGAACAGGCCTGGAATGGTCTACAAAGTAGATTCCATTAAATACTTGCTAAATGAAGGAATGCATTCCCAAATAATAACATACGATGCCACATGGGCAGGGCATGAACTTGGAACCAGACCTTCACGCATATCCTAGCCTATTTATTCGTCCCATAAACATGTATTAGGTGTGCCCGGTGTATATAAAACTTAAGATCCCAAAGTGACGGAGGCGGCCCTTGACTTCAACAACTCGTGGTTGATTAACAAGAGTCAGAAAGAAACAGACAACTGCTCAGCAACATGGTAAGTGTCGTGACAGACGTGTGGGCAGAGGGGTGGCTCTGACCCCAAGGCGATCTGTGCTCAGGCCTGAAGGGCCAGGCAGATCAGGAAGACCCGGGGAGGGGGTGTGTGGAGACGCGGAAGTGAACGTAGGTCTGGCCACTCCAACTGGATGGAGTAACGAGGGCTGACGCTCAGAGGCGAGTGAGCATCGCGTGTGCAGCGATCTCTAAATGTTTAAGCACGTCGAGAGCCCAAACGTGACGGGACGGACCAGGGGAGGGAAGCGGGGTTGGGGTAGATGAGGCCTGAGTGAGAAATCAGGGCCAGGTTGCAAAGGCCTGCATGTGACATGCTGAAGAGATTGGATTTTATCCTGAAGGTGATGGGAAGCAAATGAAGAATTTTAAGCAGGAAGGAAACATGATCAGATTTGCATTTTAGAAATAGCAACAGCCTGGAGGATGGGCTGGAAGGAGATGAAGCGGGGCGTCGGGAGAACAACTTCCCAGGTTCCTGCAGTAACAAGTGGGCAATGGGAGGAGGGCCTGAGCTCAGCTAAGAGGTAGTAGGCATGTCAGGTTGGGAGACGGCCCGACAGGCGTGACATCTGGTCATTTTCAGGGAGTGAGGGAGAGAAAGGAGGCTAGGTGACTCCCCAGCTTCTGGCTTGGCATCTGGGAGCAGGTGGCAATGGAGAGGAAGGAAAGGAAGGGGGTAAGAGAATGAATATGTATCGACTTCCTTTCATGTTCCGAACACTGTCTAAGGAATTTTACATATATTACTTTACGTAACTTTTCCAACAAACCTGGCTAGCGGGTTTTATTAACCCCCTTTTCCAGATGAGAAAACAGAAGTTCAGAGTTTAACTCACTGGGCCATAACCAACACAGATGTTTTTCAGACCCTGGGACAGGCATTTGGGAAGAGGCTAAGAACGCCGTCCACCCTGAAAGCTGCTCACTGTGGAGGTCAGGGGCGTACCCCTCCATCTCCCAGCCTCACTCTTGCACTGAGGGAGAGACTCTAACCCTGGGAGCACTTCTTTTTCTTTTTTTAAGTTTTTTATTTTTATTTTTTTTTAAGATTTTATTTATTTATTGACACAGAGAGAGAGATCACAAGCAGGGAGAGAGGCAGGCAGAGAGAGGGGGGAAGCAGGCCCCCTGCCAAGCAGAGAATCCGATGTGGGGCTCAATCCCAGGACCCTGAGATCAGGACCTGAGCCAAAGGCAGAGGCTTTAACCCACTGAGCCGCCCAGGGGCCCCTACATTTTGTGTGTGTGGTTTTTTTTGAAGATTTTATTTATTTATTTGACACAGAGAGAGAGATCACAAGTAGGCAGAGAGGCAGGCAGAGAGAGAGGGGGAAGCAGGCTCCTCACCAAGCAGAGAGCCCGATGCGGGGCTTGATCCCAGGACCCTGAGATCATGACCTGAGCCCAAGGCAGGGGCTTTAACCCACTGAGCCACTCAGGTGCCCCTCTTTTTTTAAGTTTTATTAAGCGATCTCTCCACCCTACATGGGACTCAAACTCATGACCCCCCAGATCAAGAGTCACGCGCTCTTTCGACTGAGCCAGCCAGGTGCCCCAAGGCTGGGAGCATTTCTGTATTCACTCTGTGCTCAGAGAGGCGTGTCCCAAGGGCACCTACAAGAAGAACAAGGCTCAGGGCAATCCTCGGGGCCCAGGAGAAGGGACAGCCCTGGCCCAGAGGATCTCTCCACCAACCTGAACTCCTCCCTGAGTGTGCCACACGGATCTGGGAGGAGGAAGTCAGCCTCCCTTCCCTTGTCTGGGATGGCCCAGCCTGGTGATACCGGACTCCCACGGAGCTGGGTCACAGTGACATCAAATAGTTAGGGAAGGAGCACAAGTAATTCAGCTAGCCGGAGCCCGAGTCACAACTTAAATCTAAGTCCGCATGACTCCAAAACTCATGCGCTTTCCGCTTTCTCATGCCAGGATAGTTACTAAGTTAGATAATACAGAAGTTAGTGGGGGTCGACAATGGTTTTCATTTTATTTTATTTTTTCAGTATAATTAAGATATACTTGACATATAACACTGTATAAGTTTGAGGTATAGAACATAATGATTTGACATAGGTATATTTTATGAAATGATTCAACTGACCTAGCCGTAAATTTTTCCCCCTGGGGATGAGAAATTTTAAAATCTACCCTCAGAGCCACCTTCAAACATACAATATTGTTAACTAGAGCCATCAGGCTCTGTACTATATCCTCAGAATTTTTTTATACCTTTTGGCTATTTTTTAAAAAAAGATTTTATTTACTTATTTGAGAGAGAGAGAGAGAGCACGAGCAAGAGACCACAAGCAGGGGGAACAGCAAGGGAAGAGGGAGAAGCAGGGTCCCTGCTGAGCAGGGAGCCCAACGTGGGGCTCGATCCCATGACCTTGGGATCATGACCTGAGCCAAAGGCAGATGCTTAACCGACTGAGCTACCTAGGCACCCCTCCTCTTGACCGCTTTCGCCCAATTTCCCCACCTTCTCCACCCTCCGCCTCTGGCAACCAAAAATCTGATCTCGTTTCTATGAGTTTGTCTTAGATTCCTTGTATGAAATCACAGAGTATTTGTCTTTCTCTGCCTGACTTATTTCGCTTAGCGTAATTCCCTCTGGGTCCATCCATGTTGTCATAAATGGCAAGATTTCCTTCTTTTTATGGCTGAATAGCACCCCAGTGTGTGTGTGTGAGTGTGTGTGTATTCGCATCTTTATCCACCTATCTCTTGATGGATACTTAGGTTGTTTTCATGTCTTAGCTACTGTAAATAATGCTACAGTGAACACGGGGGTTCACATGGCTGTTCAGGGCAGAGATTTTGTTTCCTTTGGCTCTACACCCAGAAATGGAATTGCTGGATCAGATGGTAGTTCTATTTTTAATTTTTTGAGGAACTTCCATACTGTTTTCCATGGTGGCTGTGAATTTACATTCCCACGCACAAGGGTTCCCTTTCTTCACATTCTCACCACCATTTTTTACCTCTTGTCTTTTTGGTGATGGCCCTTCTGACTGGTATGAGGTGGTATTTCCTTGTGGTTTTGATTTGCATTGCCCTGATGATTAGTGAAGCTGAGTACCTTTCCATGGGCCTGTCGGCCATTTAAATATCTTCTTTAGAAAAAAATGCCCATTCAGGTCCTGTGTTCCTTTTTTTTTTCCTTTGTTCCTTTTTTAATTGGATTATTGGGGGGGTTGTTGGTTTGGGGTTTGCTTTTTAAGTTTCTTATATATTTTGGATAGTAATCCCTTACTGGATATGTCCTTTGCAAATATTGTCTCCCATTCTGCAGGTTACCTTTTCCTTTTGTTGATGGTTTCGTTTGCTGTGCAGAAGCTTTTTAGTTTGATGCAGTCCTACTTGTATATTTTTTTATTTCTTGCTTGTGCCTTAGGTATCACAGAGTGCCATTTTCAGACCTACTGAATTTGAGATGCGTATGTGACATCCAAGGGAATTCAGCTAATAAACTGGTGGGTGTATGCAGAACACCGCCCTCCGCCTGTCCCCTCTCTGCCCAGGGGGTGGTAACCCCATCCACTTGATCACTCATGCTAGAAACCTGCAGTCATCGTTGACTCCCCCTTCTCTTCCTCAGCACAAGCTAGTAGCCACGGATTTCCAAAGACTGCACCTCCCACGTATTCCCCAAAACCCTCTCTTCCCCTGCAGCCTCCCAACGTGCTAGGTCAGGCGTAATCTTCTCCCAATGACATTGTGGCGATAGCTTTCTTACTGGTCCCTTTGCCTCAGGTCCAGCACCATCAAAACCCGTCTTCCAAACAGCCAGTGATCTAACATATTTGGAATAAGATAGATCTATCCAGAATAGGTCTGCTCATGACATTGCTCTGCTTCCTCGTCAAAAGCTTTGTGATGGGCTCGAGCCGCTTGGTCTGGAAGACAGGGGGTTCCCCTGGTGAACTGGCCCTCCCCACATCTCAGCCTCCTAGCCCACCTCTCCGGAACCTTCCCCTCCCGCTCCCCATCTGAAACGCTGGGCTCCAGCAGGAGACTCTTGTTTGTGGCTCAACCTCACGCACCCCTTTTTGTATCTGGCTTCTGGAACTTTCTCAGGTTGCACTCTCTGCCTGAACTGCACTTTATTTTCACCTCGTGATCCTTTAGCTCGTGATCCTTTCAAAATCAGCCCAGTCGTCACTCCCCCAGGAAGCCTTTCCTGCCTCTTCCTCAACACCTTTCTGCCAAAGAGGATTAGGTGCCCCTCCTCTGTGGTCCCATATGCTCCGCACACAGCACGATCCTTGATCTGATCATGTTTCTTGGTATCTGTGCGAAGGCCTGTCTTCCTCACTAGCACACGGAAGTCCCACAAGGCTGTCTTATTCATCTTTTCATCCCTCCTGTCTACCACGTAGTAGGTTCTCTGTCAATACTGGTTGATTAAATGAATTAGTACGCATTCCACAGTCACATCAGGCGAGGGTGCCAACAGACGCATACACAGAGATGCACTCAGCATTTCCCAAGAACCAGATCTCAGCACCTGTGCTCTCTGGAACTCCGCTTTCTGCAAAATGTAATAGTTTATACAATTCATTCTGGAGACCTAAACAAGGCTCTGTCTCTTCCCTCTGTCTCTCTCTGTGTTTTTATGACTCCAACCTGCACGTGGGTTTTAAACTTAAATTTAGGGCAACGTTAATTATAATTGAGCTCTTAATGGAAGATAAAGAACAAACGAACGAACGAACGAAAGAAAGAGATGCTTACTTCTAGTGGGAGAAGACTGTAGAAGTGCAGGAAGGGCAAACACCCGAGGAGATCTGCAGTGAGGACCTTTCAAATTAGAAGACTCAGCTTTGGACTTTATTCCGGTGCATGTACAATATCAGATTTATCCAACGTAGATGTAACCAACATATTGTCCATTCCCAAAATATCCGATAGCTTTTGAGTTACTTTTTCTGTTCATAGATATTGGGAGAATACACACACAAACACACACACTTCACACCTGCAAAAATATTCTTCAGTGTTGAAAGAGCACTTAGACAACCCTGCTGAAGATCCCTACTTGTGATTCTTGAACCTGTTAAATAGAAGTAACAGACTTCTTGACTCCAGACGGAACCAAGAATGGAACTTGGGGGGCCCGCTGAAAAATGAAAATGCAAATTCCCTTGTTCAAAAATCATGGAGAGTTTCAAGAGAGCAATGGTAGTGAATTAAACCCAAGACCCCTCTGAGGCCAGGGTCCTATGTGACTGCACAGGTCACATGCCCATGAAGCCAGCTCTGGGCAAGAGTCCTCAAATCAATCCTAACTACTACCTCTAACTTGTTAAGAGGCCACTTTGATTTCATTCTCAGCCCTCCCTAGTTAGGAAGTATAGACCCCACTAGCTCTTTGCCTAAGCTCTTAGACCCCAGTCTCTCTCTCTCTCTTTTTAAGATTTTTTTAATTTATTTGAGAGAGAGAGAAAGCATGAGTGGCGGGAGGGGTAGAGAGAGAGAGAGAAGCAGACTCTTCACTGAGCAGGGAGCCCCACAGGAGCTCCGTCCCAGGACCCTGAGATCATGACCTGAGCCAAAGGCAGACGCTTAACCGACTGAGCCACCCAGACACCGGACCCTGATCTCTTTTTAAGAACCTTTCCTTTGGGAGCCTTGTGCAATTGATATGCCTACTCTTTTACTATTGTCATACTGCACGTGAAAAAACTTGCTCTGTCTCTCCTCTCTCTCTTCCCGGCTTGTCTAAGCTCCAGGTTTGAAGGAGCCTTCCAGATCGAGCCTGGAGCTCAGTAGTAGGGAAGATCCCCGTGGGTCTGATAAGCAGCAGCTTCTAGTGAGTCATGAGGTCTCTCCCCCACAGGGTTCCTCCCAGGTGCCAGCAGCCTACACCACGGGCATGCTGGGAACACCTCCCACCGGGCCTTTGCCCTGGGTCCAAAGCCTGTGCCCTCCCTGGGTAGTCACGGAGACCAACTGGAGGCCACGCATGGCAGAAGTTCCTTGTTTTCCAGGTACGGAGGGTCATAATCCCTGACTGCAAACATTGACAGCTCCGGAGACCAAGGGAAAAGCAGGGGCGGAGCGGCAGCCTGCAGAGAGGTAGCCCACCCCAGATTCTCTGGCCTGCGGGTGACAGGCCCAGGAACAGCACGTAGGGGATCTGTTGAGGGCCGGAGACTAAAAGCAATAAGGTAAAGATACTGAAGAGGGTCCCCCAGAAGGGGGAGAAGAGCGTCCAGGGTGCCAACCCTTCCCACATCCAGGGGCCTGCGACAGCCATCGCAACGCCTGAAGCCATGGCCAGTGGGGAGGATGGGCCTAGGAGCTGTACGGTGTGCGGGGACCGGGCCACGGGCTATCATTTCCACGCCCTGACCTGTGAGGGCTGCAAGGGCTTCTTCAGGTAAGAGCCTCCCCCGACCCGGCCCCGGGAGAAACCACCTCCCCAACTCCCCACCGGGCAGCCTTCACGCCGTGGCTCATGCCCAGGCTTGTCCAGCTGCGTTACTCCTGCCTCTCAGAGCCTAACTGCCCTGTGGCCAGCGCGGTACATCTCGTCAACCTCCACATTGCCGAAACAGGTGATAGAATATTAGGGGGCAGGCTGTTATGTGTCCCATGGACACAGCCCCTTAGTCAAGAGCAAAGCTTCTGTACCCACCACCTGGAAACACCAGTCAGGGAGCCTGTGCCCTGTGCTTGAAATGCGTTATTGCCCACCCACCCTTAGGGACCACAGCTCGGATTAGCCCACATCCCCACGGATCTTTCTAGACCGTGTCATCTCAGCCCCTCACCGAGCCACCTGTTCGCCACCATCTGCGACCCCCCGCCCGAATGTCTCCATCTCTCACAGACGAACCGTCAGCAAAAGCACTGGTCTCACCTGCCCCTTTGCTGGAAGCTGTAAGGTCAACAAGGCCCAGAGACGCCACTGCCCAGCCTGCAGGTTGCAGAAGTGCCTAGACGCCGGCATGAAGAAGGAAAGTGAGTCGGCCCCCTGCCAACGCAAGAATCCACAGACTCGATCTCTCTGCTTTGCCCTGCTTCCCAAACCATATTCTCCCCACAAGAAGAGTAAGATTTTGGAAATGAGTCAGATGACGTTTCTATCCTGCTCCAAACCCCAGTGGCTCCTCACCTCTCTTCCAGTCCGAGATCTCATGGTCTAGCTTCCCCATACTGCGTGCGTCCCACATCTTACTCTTCCCGCCTTGCTCCCTCGCTCACAGCCACTGACTTCGGTGCCACCCCCAGGCACACGCAGCACACACTCCTCGGGATTTCTGCACTTGTCGTTCCCTCCACCTGGAATGCTCTTCCCCTAGATACCCCCATGGCTTGACTTTTCTGTCTCTCACACGTAGTGCGCGTCCCTTAGTAGGTACTTGATAGCTGTTGAATGAATCATCGCGCGCCATTTCTCTGTGCCACATAATTGGGCTGTGCTCCCGACAGACAGACGATGTCACTGGAGCTCACTCGGCTACAAAGTTACAGTGTCCACGTTCGGCCTCCTCTGTCTGACTCCCAAGCCCTTGCTTTGCCCGATAACACAATACCACCTTGCGCTATCGCTTCACTATGGAGCAGTGCACGCTGTAGAAGTCAAAAAATCTTGGCTTGCATCACTTTAGTGTTTTGTGACCTTGGACCTGCCACTGGAGTGCCACCCTGTTTATGCGTCTGAGAAATCTGGATAATAACACCTGCCCTGTCTACCCCTACCCATTAGGGTAACAACCCAGTTGTTTCATCTCACTGGATTGAGAGTTGGATCAACAACTGGGTTGTTTCATCCAGTGAGATTTAACCTTGGAAGCCTTGACATGTAGGGCTACGTAAACAGAAGGTGATGCTTTAGAAACCAAGAGCCCTCCCTCTTCGGTGGTCGCCCGGACGCCAAACATTTCCCTTCGCTATGACTTTATTTTCCACCCCCCCCCCCCCAGTGCCTTGTTTTCCCCAGCAGGGCCTCCGGGGCTGGGGAGAGGGGACAGGGACCCAGAGGACAGGGGCCTCTAGGAATCCAGCCAAGCCCAAGGATGCCCCAGGAACGCTGTGCCCTCCCCACATCCTTCATCGGGGGGTACCCGAGGGCTCCCAGAGCTGGGGGAGCTGGCAGAGAGAGGTGCTCTCCGCAGGCCTCAATGGCGTCGTCCTCCATCTTCCCCGGGCGCAGTGATCCTGTCGGCAGAAGCCCTGGCGGCGCGGCGGGCAAGGCAGGCCCGGCGGCGGGCCCAGCAGGGGCCCGTGCAGCTGAGCAAGGAGCAGGAGGAGCTGGTGCAGACACTCCTGGGGGCGCACACCCGCCACGTGGGCACCATGTTTGACCAGTTCGTGCAGTTCAAGGTGAGGCTGTGTATGGGCTTTGGGCTGAAAGGGGACCAGAAGGGCCCCGAGGAGGCTGCCCTGAGGGAGGGGGCAGCGTGCCATGCCCCGAGACAGAGGACGAGACTTCTCCAGAAACCCCAGCGTCCCCAGGCTCCTCGGCCCGGAGCCCTTCCGAGAGAGGGCTGGAGAGACCCCGAACCAGGGCCACTCACTCGGGCTCCGGTCTCCGCAGCCTCCTGCTCATCTGTTCGTCCACCAGCAGCGCCTGCCCGTCCCCGTGCCCGTCCTGCCCCTGCTCACGCACTTCGCAGAGGTCACCACTTTCATGGTGCAGCAAGTCATCAAGTTCACCAAGGATCTGCCTCTCTTCCGGTACGTGACCTCCCCTTACCTTTCAGGAGGAAAACACTCCTGATCATAATAAATTATGATCACACACACACACACACACACACACACACACACACACGCGTGCGTGCGCGCGCGCGGCCCCCCAAACAGTCCCTGACCGGCTAACCCATCCTGCGGCCTTTCCAAGCACCAGGTCTTGAATTCCCTCCTTTGGTTTCAAGCAGCTCAGCCGGAACTGGGAGCTCGTCTCCTTCTCTAAAAGGCTCTTGCCTGCTCCCCGCAGGTCCCTGCCCATGGAGGACCAGATCTCCCTCCTCAAGGGAGCGGCGGTGGAAATCTGTCACATCGCGCTCAATACCACTTTCTGTCTCCAAACACAAAACTTCCTGTGCGGGCCGCTGTGCTACACGCTGGAAGATGGCGTCCACGGTGAGGTGGGGCTGGACCCCCAGGGGGCACGTGTCCTTTGCCGTAGGGCCTGTGGCGGGCCCACCGGGACGATCCTCAGACCCGCATCTCCCACAGCGGGGTTCCAAGTAGAGTTTTTAGACTTGCTCTTCCGCTTCCATGCGACGCTGAGGCGACTCCAGCTCCAGGAGCCTGAGTATGTGCTCATGGCCGCCATGGCCCTCTTCTCTCCCGGTGAGCATCCCCCAAAGCCCGGAAGCTCTCCTCCTCCACCCCTGCCCCAACTGCCAGCCCTGGGAACCCCTCCACACCAGGGCTTGGCCTTCAAAGCCGGCCTGGGCCCAGCCGAGGCTGGAGGCCCAAGCCCGCCCCCACCGTCCCTCCCACCCGCTGTTTTCCAGACAGGCCTGGGGTTACCCGGCGGGAGGAGATCGATCATCTGCAAGAGGTGATGGCGCTGACCCTGCAGAGCTACATCAAAGGCCAGCCGCCAAGGCCTCGGGATCGGTAGGCGAGAGCCTGGGGGCTTGGAGGCTGCCCAGGGCAGGAAGGCGAGGGAAACTTGGAGCTCAGGGGGAATGCTTTTACTGTCCTTTCCTGTGGGAAACCAGGTCCCTTGGGGGTGCGAGTGCTTCCCTCGCACCTCAGATGGGTCTGGCATCCAAATTGCTCCTACTGCTGTTTCATCTGATTTTTTTTCCAGATTTTTTTTTTTTTTTTTTTATTCAGTAGAGATGCAAAGTAGTAGCTCGCAGGCTCGCAGGCTCGCAGGCTCGGTATAACAGCATTCCTGAGATTGATGACACCCATCACCTTCCCCATCCGACTCTCCAGGCTAAAGCAGCCTTCCAAGATTCTCACTGGCTCTCTTTCTTTGGCCCTTCCCTTCCTCCCCATCGGCCCCTTCCTTTAATTCTGCATCCCCCCGGCAGTTATTTTGGTCATTCAGCTTCATGGTCAAAGCCAGACTGGCTCAACCGTCCCCCATCTATCCAGGCTCTGGGATATGCTCCATTTGTTCTCGTTTGTTCCTCAACAAGCCAGTTTGGCCAGAAGAGGGATGCTTTAGACCACAGAACACACCCACCTTCCAGAACCTGCTCTAGAAGGCCAGATCCATAGAGTCCACAGAACTGAAGTTCTGACCAAGTCTGGGGCTTTTTTCACACTCAGCCCTCAGACCTCTGGATTCAAGAAGAACGGCAGGGTGGGTGGGAGACCTCGGGGGCCTTGGGAGTTTTTGCTAATCTGTCATACCAGAGCATGATTTTCTCTAGTGTTCAGACCTAGCTTCACTGAGGGAAAGTTCAGGGGAGCAGGACCTCAAGAAAAGACCCTCAGCTTCCTTATTTTCCTCTTTCCCCGGTGACCCTACCACTTCCTCCAAAGGTTTCTGTACGCGAAGCTGCTGGGCCTGTTGGCTGAGCTCCGGAGCATTAACAACGCCTATGGGTACCAAATCCAGCACATCCAGGGCCTGTCCGCCATGATGCCGCTGCTCCAGGAGATCTGCAGCTGAGGCCCCAGCTGGCCTCCTTCCGCAGCCCAGCTGGACACGTTGGACTGGGAAGGGGAAAATGCTGGGGCCAGAGGTTGGGACCGGTAGGAAGGGAGCCCAGTAGTTGCAATGAAAGACTAAAGCGATAACTACCTCTTCATGCAGTCTTGGGGCTGGTGGGGGATGACCACGGGGACAGAGCTGTTCTCTGGAAGCAAGAAAGATGCGGAAGGAGGAAGCCTCAGGGCTAAGAGGTTAAGAAGCTCCTTCTGGGAATGGGGGGGGGACCCACTTTCCGAGGTCAAAGATGTAGCCCTTCAGCCCTTCTTTCCCAGCCCTGGGAGACTCTGGGATGGAAAACAGGATAGGGGGCTAGTCCCATGCAGACCGTTCTGCTCTGAAGAGGAAGAAGCTAGGAGCTTTAATCGATAGGGAAAGAAGAAGGGGGACGTGAGGGGAGAAAAGTCGGCCAGATACGCCCCTTAATCCTTCTCCCTTAGTCCAGAGCCACAAGAGCATGGGGAGAGGACCCTGGGGCCGGTGGCAGAGGTGGGGGCCGCACGCCACTGCCCCAGCAGCTGCCCCTGTGGCGGCTCCAGTTCTGAGGAGGGCACGGTCCTGTCCCCCACTCTGCTCCTGGGACCCAGAGGTCACCGGGCAAGGTGGGCTCTGGAGAGGGGGCCTAGTCTCTGGCCCTAGGGCACCTGACTCGGAGGTCCCAGCGTCTGTGGGGGGCGGGCTCTGGGAGCACCTCAGCCCACAGTGATGCTGAAGCCGCAATGGAATCTGTTGCGCCAGTGATTGAGGAAGGCTCCCAGGGCTAGGGTGACAGGCAAGGGGGGCATCTTCTTCTCCAGAACAGCACCCACACACCAGTTACTGTCCACCAAGCCTGTTGGGGGACAGGATACACACGAGGTTATTTCACGGGCTTGGAGACAGGGGTCAGGAGCATCCCCTCCTCCCTCTGGGCCCCCAGTCCCTCAGCACCCCCGAACGCCATCTTAACGACCCTTACCTCTAAACACCATGTTGGCCTGGGGCAGTGTCAGGTGGTAACCAAAGGAGAAGGTTGTGTCTTGTAGCCTTGTGTTGGCCTCAAATTCCACTCCAACCTGGACCTGAGAACCACGGGCAAAGATGAGAGAAGGATCTATGTCACTGAGGACCAGAGGAGTCCTGAGGGGGATCGGCGGAACGGAGGCGTGCGTGAAGCATCTGTGTGGCGTGGGTGGGAGGACTCGCAGGGCAGTGGGGCCTGTGGAGGTCTGCAGGGGCTCAAGTTCACGGCTGACTTGCTGGGGTGGGGGATGGCATCAGTAGTCTCACCTGTTCGTTTGCCCTGTGGTAATAACTTGCGTGGGCCCCACCTGATCCCACATTCAACGTGGCTACCCAGTGTACCGCTGTCAAAACCAAAATGCAAGAGACAAGGAGCGTTACTATAGCAAGACACGGGCCAGGAACCCTCACCGGGTACAGAATCTCCCCTCCCTGTCACTATTCCTCCTCACCCCGTACCCGAGTACTTTCCAGCCAGTGTCAAGATGGCGCCCTCCTCGCCTGGCCGCCGGTGATAAACTAGCTCTCCTCCCAGCACCAGCCGATGGGTGAGGCTCTGCAGGAAGTGAGCCACCATGATCACTGCGGGGTAGCAGGGAGACATGGAGTCAGTCACAGGGGCAGCCTCCAGACCTGCCCCCAATCCCCAGCCTGCCCAGGAAGTTTCTAATCCCTCAACTGTACAGACGAGGAGGAGGCAGAGCCAACCCCGGCCAGTGGGCAGTCAAGATTCAAAGTACGCCATCCCAGTTCCTCACCCGATTCCCCAATCAGGTCAGGATTCCCGAGGGTCAGAGTGGCTGTGTAGTCATCTCCCCGGTACTCGCCATCAAACTGCCACGTCAGGAACTTGGCTTGCTGCGTCTGGGTAGGCAGAACAAGGAAGAAAGCCTTCCCCTCCCACCCGGGATGATCACTCCTGCCCTGCTCCTCTCCCAGGAGGCCCCCGCCCCCAGCAGGACACTCATGGAGAAAGAGGAAATGCTTCCAGGGATGGCAGCAGGAACTGTGGGTCACCTGGAAGACAGCCTTGGCTCGGAGCCGCTCTGCCAAGAGGAGCAGGACTTGGGCGTTGAGGCTGCCACTGCTGTCCATATCCCCCACCACAGTGGGGAACACCTGTTGAAGAGGGTACAGGGCAAGATTGAGCTGGGGGGCACCGCTCAGCTTCCATCCAACCCTTCCAGGATTTCTTTAACGGTACCCGGCGCCCCCTAGTGGAGCCACAGAGACAAACTCTGGCTCCGGCGCAAATGTTCCCCCCACTCTCTCCCATCAGAGGAAATAGAGAGAAGCATGTGCCCTGTACACTTTTCCCCATAACACACTCCTTTCCTCCTCCTCTAGACCCGAGTCCTGGGTGGGGTTTTCCCCATAACACACTCCTTTCCTCCTCTAGTCCCGAGTCCTGGGTGGGCTTTTAGGAAAACGACCCAGGTGTGGGGAGTACTCACCTCGGCGGGGCTAAGTTGCCAGTCCCCTGCATAGGCCGCATGGAGGTGATACCCTGGCAAGCCCAGGGCACTCATGTGCACGGTGTGAGCCACCTGAGGAAAGAGAAGTCAGTGGAGGAAAGCGTTCCCGCCCATCTCAATCCCCATTCCACCTTTCCTCTTCTCCCCATCCAGAAGGCCTTACAAGAATCCCAAATACTCCAGCACACACAGCGGGTCACCAAAACTAAAAGCAACAAGTCCCACAGGCAAGGGAAGTAAAGAGAGCCCCACCTCCTCCCTCATCTGTCCCACAGAGCCTGGTTAAGGCTTGAGTACAAAGACAAGGAGGAGAGGATCGGAGAATAGGCAGGGAGGAATCGTAAGGAGGGCCAGAGAAGTGGGAGCACCTGGAAATGGCTGCTCAGAACCTTGTTGACAACGAGCTTCACTCCCTCCATCTGTGCTGGGAACACATCTGAAGGGAGTGGAGGGGAGGGGAAGGGGAGGAATAAGCACAGACAAGGAACTCCTACCCCAAGAAGTAGTCTCCCCTTTCAATCCCATTGAAAGCACTTTGGAGGAACTGACCTCCTTTCAAGTCCTACCGCGAAACGTTCCACTCCATTTGGGCACCTGATCCTCCCTGAGGCTGGATGCCCCAGCTGGGGTTCTCCCCTTTCCTCCTCCCATCACTGGACACCCAGCATTCAAGACCCTCCCCTCTTCTGCCCCTTCAACGTGAGACACCCAAATGCCAAGTTCTCACCTTTGCATAGCCGGTGCAGCTCATCGAAGCTCCCAGGGTTAGGCAGAGGCTCCTCTCGACGGGGGCTCCGGCGGGGCAAAGCCCCCATCGGTGCCAGGCCCAATGTGTTCCCCATTTCAGTCCAGAGAACAGGGGAGGGGCCGGGGTTAGCCTGAGAAAGGACGCTATTGCTCCCTCTACCCGGCACGGGTCCCACCCCCCATCATCCGACTCCCCAGTCCCAGAAACTTCCACATGGTGCGATGCTAGACCTGGAACAGGAAGAATAGGGAGAGGGTACCAGTGGGGAGATTGAACCCCAGGCACACTCCCGTTGCATCTTTGATTCTTCACCCCACCTGTCACCCCGTCCCCTCCCCCATTCTCTAATCCTGGTTCCCATCACAGACCTCATCCAGCTTCCCAGTCTTCCTGCTCTTCATTCCTAGCCCCTAAGGCGAGGCTTGCAATGAAGCAATAGCCCTTACCGTCTCAGACTATCATGCTGCCCCTTTTCCCCCGGCACACCCCGGTCATCTTGATGGGGGCAGCCATCTTGAGTAATGGCAGGACTGCGGCTTCACGCTGCATTCTTAGCGTGGTCATGAGCGCCATCTTGGAATTGGGCAAAAAAAAGAGATCAAAGACCCGACCCTCCCTTGATTGGGCCCCGCCCAGTAGATTTAAAAAAAAAAAAAAGCTGCCTCTCCCAGGGGCCAATGGGAGAGGAGGAAGCAAAGGAGTGGCAGAGTCAGGTCCCGAGAGCTCCAACCCAGGCACTGCAGAGGCGGGCGGGACTTGATTGGTAGCTCCTCAGACTTACTCAAGTAGATGGCCTGAGATCGCGGGGCCTCAAGAAGGTCGGGAAAACGCTGTGAACGTACTAGACACCAGAGGGAGCGTCTTGGAGCTTGGGCCACTGCAATTCCTTTCGCCGCACGGCTTGGAGGCTTCCGTTGTGTGAAGGGTGGCAGAGGGAATGATTGTGAATACTGCATGGCTCCTAGGTGCCCCTACCTCGAGCCCCTTAGGGACTCCTCCCGGGCCCCCATAGTACACCACAGTACACAGCACACACCTCCGGATGGGACTGCTCGCAAGGACAGCTCTCCCCATGGAGACGTGGAGGGCTACGCCTCTCCAAGTTCACCTTCTAGTTCTCTTGGTGGAACGGGAATGGGTGAGAGTTTGGGGTAGGGGAGCAGGGGTTGCAGCCTTAGTTCTAGCAGAATGATTCCCTGAAGCAACTGCCCCCTATCGGCTAACCCTTCCCTCATTGCCCAGGCAGAGTTGGGAAATAAAATCTGGGAATATGGACTCCCGCCCCCAAGCGCCCTCCACTCCAGAGCCGAGGACAGTCAATGGAGAGCCCTTCAAATAGTAAGCACTCCACAGAGGAACAATTGAAGAGGGAGTAAGACTTTTTTTGGCCCAGGCTCACTTCCCTCACTAGCCCTCACACCTCTATCTCCATCTCTCTAGAATGCTCTGTGTACACTTTGAGGGCAAAAGGGTAAGAGATACAAATGCTTCAGATATCTGTTAAGCTGATTTCACCCAAATGCCTGGGGCTTGGGGGATGTACCTTTGTCCTCCCTCACAGGCGGGGCTGGCACAGGGGCTGGGGCCTTGGTCAGAGGGATGCTCTGGCCGCTGCTGACTCATATTGACCTCGTGTTGACCATCACCTTAGAATGACGAGGTAATCCAGTGACCAGGGAACTTCAGCCTTTATCCTTGGGAGAAGACTCTCATTCACTTCATTTCTTGCCAGAGCCCACATTTGGGAAGGGGAAGGCAGAGGCTACTTTCTGAATTTGTTTTATTGGGGGGAGGGTCTACTCACTTATCAGCACTCAAGAGGGTTATTCTGGGCTTTCGTGTTTCCTCCCTCATCTCATTACACATTAACTGAAAACGGGACAGATTCAATCACACTTGCCCTCTGACCCTAACCCTTATTCTCCTGAGCCTCCTTCCCCAGCCCCCTGCCCCTGATTTCAACTCCTTTCCCCTTTCTTCTGTTCCTCAATACCTCTCTGCCAAGCCGCAGTGAGGGGGGTAGGGCTGGGGACATGAAATCTAGCCACAGTGGGACAGTTACCAAGGGCCGAGGGTTTGATATGTCAGGGCTTTCTGTAAGAAAACTGGGAATCCTTCTTCCTGCAGCATTCAAATCCAAAGACTGCCAGCCCCAGACCCCAAAAGAATGAGTGTGAGCCTGAACGATACCCCCTTGGCTTCCATCCACTAAGACCTGCACCCCCTGCCTCCCACCTCATTACCGTGATCCCCCACAGGCTTGTCGTCTCCTCCCCCATTTCTCCAACTTGTTTACTCCAGTGTGGCCCCTGCCCCATGGGGCCCTTCCGCAGCCCTTATCACCTGACGGGGGGTGGGGAAGCAGGAATGTATATAGGCCCGTGTCCCCAGCCAGGCCGGGCACAGACAGCAAGGCCGAAGACCCTGACCACGTAGGGTAAGGGAGCGAGCGGTGTGGCCAGGATCCAGAGAGGACCCAGTTTTAACTGTGGGAAGGGAGGGAACCGGGTCGGAGTGGGCACCTAGGTAGGGGTCCCTGGGGAGGGGCTGAAGCTCATTCCTCCCCCACCCCAGCTGCTTCCAGGCCACCGTCACTGTTACCACCATGAAGCTGCTTGCTCTGACCGCACTGCTCCTTGCCGTCTGCAACCTTGAAGGTGGGTTTCGTGTGGGGAGGGATCCAAAACGAGAAGGTGCGAGGGCTCCCAGCTTCCCCTCTGTTAGTGCTCCTATGCCAGAGCGCTCCAGAGCACAATCTGAACTCTCTAGAAAGTTCAGAAAGCTCCTCCAAAGACCTAGAGCTGGGCACCTGTTTGGGGAGCGGGCTGAGAGTGGGGGCTGGCTACCAACAGAGTCCTGGCCTCCTGCCAGGTTCCTGTTGGGGACCCAGCTGACGAGGTGTGTGTGTGTGTGTGTGTGTGTGTGTGTGTATGTGTGTGTATGTGTGTGTGTGCGCGCGCACAGGGGCTCTTGTTCGGAGACAGGCGGAGGAACCGAATCTACAGAGCCTGGTCTCTCGGTACTTCCAGACCGTGACCGACTATGGCAAGGACCTGGTGGAGAAGGCCAAGGCTCCAGAGCTTCAGGCCCAGGCCAAGTAAGTCTCAGTGAAAGGTGCAGGGGGCGCACCCGGCTGGTGCAGTCGGGGGAGCGTGCGACTCTTGACCTCCGGGTTGTGAGTTCAGGCCCTATGATGGGTGTAGAGATTGCTAAAAAACAAAACAAAACAAAAAACACCTTTAAAAAAAGAAAAGAGAAGAAAAAGAAAGAAAGAAAGAAGAAAGAAAGAAAGAAAGAAAGAAAGAAAGAAAGAAAGAAAGAAAGAAAGAGGATGAGGAACCAGGGAGCTATAGAGAGAAAGAAGGGAAGATGGGAGATTCCACAGAAAGACAGAGCTCAAGGGTGGGGGGTTAGAGAGGATGAGGTTTAAGTTGAAGAGAAAAATTCCTTGACCACCTCGTAGATCCCACGGGCCTCTTGGACAGATAGGGCTAGCAGGAACTAGGCTTTGAATTTCTTTCTCTAGGGTCTGTTCCTGAACCCGATGGAGGGCTCGCCTCCCCTCCTAGGAGGGTTGCCATACCGGGATGGCCCAGGCCCTAGGCTCTGGGGAGCTGGGTCCCGCCTCCCCCCACCACCGAGGCCCCCACCTGTGCCTATGGTCGCTCACACTGACCTTTAGTCCTCCGATCATACAGGGTTTATTTTGAGAAGACACAGGAGCAGCTAACACCCTTGGTCAAGAAGGCCGGAACTGATCTGATCAACTTCTTGAGTAATTTCATGGACCTCAAAACACAGCCTGCCACCCAGTGAGGCGTCCGGAGCATTGGCTTCCATGTTCCCCTAGAACACCTGCTGGCCTGGCCTAGAGCCCTCTCCCCACACGCTCCTTGTTTTCTACAATAAATATTGAAGGAGTCAGGTGCGAGCCTGGTGCTTTGGGGGACCGGGAGAAGTAGGGGACTGGTGAGGGGAGGACCCAGATGCCTGTTCCTGCTAGCAGAGCCATTTGGTGTGAAGAATGGAGGGAGGGATGAAGAGACGGGTAGTGGAAACAATAGGGGAGTGGTGTCTACGACTCTTCTCCATGCCCGAATCACCTTCCCCAGCCTGGGGTCTGCTCGGCACAGAGGCTTAGTGTGCACTGCACAAGGGACAGTGAACGGCAGGACAGTGTCATAAACTGCATCCCTAGACTACTGGCGGTCTCAGGAAAGGAGGGCACCCCCCCCCAGAACTTCCTCTCGATCATTCTATGAAGAGGTGAAGGCTTCCCGTAAATGAACCCAGAGGGGTCCCCTGAGACCCTGGCTTCCTTGTGAGCCAGGGGAATACCATGCTTCCCCCAGAAAAGATATGGATTCACTCTTCTGCCTCAAAAGTGCTCAAACCCTCTTTCCATTTAAAACCTCTCCCCTAGACCCCCTGTCCGGGGAACACCCATTCCAAACCTCTCCCCTTACAGAACTGGCCAGCTGGTCAGATCTGGAGGTCACAGACATGATGGCTAGCTCAGCATCAGATGGGCCTCCCGGACTAAATTGAAATGGGATGGAAATCAGGCAGGGCTGATGCGGGAGACCCACAATGCCAAATCGGAGCGTGAGGAAGAGGAGGCATCTTCCAATAAGTCTGTTCTCACTTTACACTTGAAGCCGTTACCTCTGGACCCTGGCTCATTTCTCACAGCTCGTCTGAAATCACTGCTTCACAGGCACGAGACAAGGCTCCAGTTTCCTCCATGTATCGATCAGTCTTCAGTCTGGCCTTCAAGGCCCTCACCATGCACGGTGACATTCTTCCCTTTCTTCCCCAGTTTCTGTTTTTTCTTTCACGCGGCCAGATGTGTGGGGACAAAGAGAGCTCAGTCTGTCCCTTGCAGGATGCCCTTGGACAGGTTAATTAATTTCAAAGAGCCAGATCTTTCTCCCAGGGTTAGCGAGCAGATCCAACCATGCAAGAGAGGCGGGAAATATAGGGGACAGTTTCAGTCTCTGTGTGGTGCTGAGTCTCACCCAGCCTCAGCGGGGCCAAAGGTTGGCGGACTCATTCTGCTGGGGCTACGGGGGTCAGAGGTAGGACCCACGGCATCTGATGCGATGCAGATCCTACAGGAAATCCCGGCTCCTGGCAGAGCAGGAAATAGGACAGGCATGGACTCGACCGGGGCGATTCCTTAACCGCCCACCCTGGCACTCGGAGGAGCTCATCTCCCATCTAGACCCCATTAGTTCCCCCTTTGCCTTTCCCACCTTCAACCCTTACCTGGCCCTCTAAGGTCCCTCTTACCCTGGAATCCACTGAAAACTCACTGTTCCCATAGAACCTTCCATCAGGAGCATCCCACGTGGCTTCAGCGCACCATCTGCTCTCAGCTACACTAATGCCTGGATGCGCGCGTGCTGGGAGCTGTCCCCACGCTGATCCCCGAAGCGCACTCTGATCCAGATGGGTGGCTATTTGCGGTTGGATAGCCAGGCTACTCCACGACTTAACCTCGGTTCAGTTGCTACACACGGAAAGCCAAGCTGGGTGCAGACGTCATTTCTTAGGTTCCGACGTTTCTGAATGTGCCTGGACACCCGGCACTCACTCCCTCTTCCGGCTCCATGCCAGTGGACCGGGGGCTGGGGGTCTCATCCCTGCCCCAGCCACGGTCAGCTTCCCCCCCTCGACCAAGCGACCTCTTCCTGAAGTCTACCAGACTGTGGGCTCCGTGAGGTCGGGAGCTGGGTACTCAAAACGGCATCTGCAGTCCCCAGCCTAGCGCCTTGGAGAGACTGACGAAGTATGTGATAAATGAATGAATAGGGTCCAGGCTGTGGTGGCTTTATTGGTGGTTCTCTTTCCATTGTGGAGTGGGAGTGGGAGATGGGAAAGTGAAGGGTGGGGAAAGGCGGTGAGATGAGAATATACACATTAACGATCAGCATCTGGGCAGAGGTCTTTGGTGGGGAGGAAGACCCACGGCATCCAATCACGGGGGACATGGCATCATTTCAGAGGTAGGGTCAGCTGGCATTAATGGGGGGCATATGTGACGCCGACCATAGGGGCTAGGAAGACCAGGAGGGGAAGGATGTGGCGGGGGGCATCTGTTCGGAAGTTACTGGGATGGTTTCTCATGCTTCAGGGTCTCGTAAGTCTCCTGGTTCCGGGTGCTCAGGCCCTGGAGGTAGAGGTCAGAGGATGGTCAGGAGCTTGTGCCCATCTCAGGACTCCCCCCTGGGCCCCCCATAGACCCCGTTTCTTCCAGAGATCACACGAAACCCCACTCTCTTCTGCTGACTTCCCCAGACTGGGGCGGGAGGAGGCAGGTTCACTCACCGTGTAAATGCCATCTGATTTCTGCGGAGGCAAAAGGGACAAGGCATTAGACACCCACGCCTCTTTCAGGGTCCCTTGGCCTCTTCTTCCCCACCGGGTGAGGTATGTGGCCGGGACTGGCCGGCCACTGGGGCCAGAGGACACTCATGTGGGGACTCTGGGGCACAAATGCTCGTTTGCCCACATGGCAGCAAATGCACGCACACCCCGCATATGACTGTCACGTGCTCAGGGTCACTCTCCGCTCTCCCTTGTCACCTGCTGAGTATTTTACTTGGGGCTGGGCTAGGCGGCAGGGTGGGCAGGGGCAGGGGGAGGGGACGCCGCGAGTCTCTACCACTGACCCCCAAGCGCGGAAGGGGCCATACCTCGTAGCTGGCTACGGCTGCCTTTCGCACCTGGATCTGGAGCCGGGGAGAGAGGTCGTCAATAAAGGCGAAGTTAGTGGCCCAGTCCCATCCCCCCAACTTCATGGGGAACCCAGTTATTCCCTCTCCTCAAAGCCAAGCCGGGCCCCCTCCCCAGCCTTACCTTAAGTCGGCAGTAGAGCAGGGTGAGGACAATACCGTACAAAAACAGGATGGCGTCCAGGATGTAGCAGAGCTGAGGCTCTCCCAGGGCGGCTGAGGGGAGAGAGGGGGCCCGTGGGCTCAGGGGCATCAGGGAGGGTCCCGCGCTCGGAGGACAGAACCGGCAGGTGGGACCGGGCCTGGCGGGGAACCTTCCACACACTTGGTCTTCCTCTCTGGATCCTAATTTTTCTCAGCTTTCTCCCTTCTCCCTCGCCCTGGGGCAGCGCTGGGACAGGAAGTGTGGGACACTCTGCCGCCTGCTGCGATGGAACTTACAGGTGCTGAGAGCTGAGGAGGAAGCCCCCCTCGACCGCCCTCGGCCCCCCAGTCCCCCTCGGCCCCCCTCGGCCCCCAGACCTCTGCTTCTCGCCCTGTCAGTTCCTCAGGCCCCACTGAGCACTTCACAGGCCTCAAGGGACTTATTCGAGTTCACTGGGCGCAGACCAAAACCTCAGCCCAGAGGGCTAGGGTGTGGGACAGGCAGCGACAAATTTCACTGAGGAAACCACAGGAGTGTCTCTGCTAAGTCCTGTGACCTGTGGCTGAGGGCTGGACAGGAAGGATGTGAACTGAGGACGGGAGGGAAGGCAATTACCCGGTTATTGGTCATGTCGGAGCCTCGGCGTCCTCACTCCCCGGCCCGCTAGAGTGGGCTTAAAAGTGGAAGGACCCCTGTCTGCTCCCCTAGGCCTCAGAGATCCCAATGGCACTGCGCACGGCTGGGCGAGCGGCTCTGCCCCAGCTGGGGGGTGACCACAAGCCGGGTTGCGTCCCCGGGCCCTCTGCGCAGTTACTCACTCACTCTGGGCCGCACAGACAGGAAGCTTTGTGCAACTTAAAAAATCAAATAGGGTGTGAGCACCAGCCCCGATCTGCCCTCAGTCCCCTTCTGAAGGGCTCACGGGCATGTGGCCAGCGTCAGGTGGTACTTCTCTGGTCCCCTGACGCTCTTTCGCACAATATTGCATAAATCGAAAAACTACCGGGTGTGGGTTTGGGGGGGTGGGGGAAACATCGTTATCGCCACTTTACCAAGGATGAAACGCGGGCTCGGAAAAGCTAAGTAACTCTCCTTCAGGGCCAGAGGGCCAGAGGGCTAAGTGACCGAGCCGGAGCTCGAACCCGGGCTTTCTGGCTAAACTTTCTGCCTCGGCGCACCCTGCTCTGTCCTCACCTGGTGGCGGCGGCGGCACCCCTGCAACCCTTCCCTCCACCTCCCGGCCGGGCTGCCGGACTCCCCCCCCCCCCGCCAGTCTCTCGATTTCCCACTTCCCTGAAGTTTCACGAACCCCGCATCTCCCCAGCCCCCAGCTGCGACCCCCGTCAAAACGCCAACACACAGCCAGGCCAGAGGCAGCCAGAAGTGACAGTTCGGGAATTGAGCGCCTGGAGCCCTGGAGCCTCTCACACCTGCCCGCCTCTGCCTCCGTTTCTTGGCTGGCGCTCAGGCCTCTGGAACCGGGCGCTGCGGGCTGCCCCCCCCGCCCCGCCCCCATAGCGGCTGTTGGCAGGGTGGTCTGGGCTAGTGATGACCCATGGAAGCAGGAGGCACGTCTACTTTGACCATCCTTGCCTCACTGCCAAGCCGGAGGGCAGGCTCCCGCTTTCCGGGGGGGGGGGTTATGAATTTACTACCCGGCCCGAGATCAGCTCGCAGCGGACCAGCCCAAAGGCACCACACGGGAAACGCTGATCATGGGAAAAGGAGCTTCTCCCCAAGCCGACTTTCCATGTCCTACAACCGTTCCGTCCCCTGCCCAACTGAAGCCTTTCTCATGATCGACCCTGAAAAAGTAAGGAGACGTGAAAGGAGGGAACTAGGACTCTTGTGCTCTGACGGGGACCAGAAGGGACCAGCGTCAAGGTCGCGGGGTCCATCGGAGCCCTGTGCCCACCTGCCAGCCTTTCCCCGTCTGCCCCTGCCTGGGTCCGCGGACGCACGCCCTCGATTCTCACCCCGGGGCCCAGCTCGCCCTCGATTCTCACCCCGGGGCCCAGCTCGTGGGCCCTCGCCGCACCCCCTCACCTGCTTGTTCAACCAAGAGGAGCAAAAGCAAGAGCACGGCGGGAATCATCTTGGGCGGGGGCTGACGGGCCGTGAGCCGGGGATCGGACGACGCTCCGGCACTGCGCAGCTGTGCTCAGCGGCTCCCTGACCACAGAGTTCCCCCCCTTCCTGCCCCGCCTTCCCCCAGCTTCGGCCCCTTCCCCTTCCTGCACCAGAGCCCGGGCGGCTCCCGGAAGGGCCAACTAAGGGAGTTACGTCTGGGCTCTCCTGCCACCGTCCTTCAGTGACCAAGTCCCAGGCACCAAGGGACGGGGTTGGGGGCGTGGGCGCCCCTGCTTGAGAAAGGCCGTCTAAACCGGCCATCACCCCACGTTCAGATACACCTGGACCCTTCAGCGTCCCTGAGACCCCACCGCGGCCCTTTCCCTGCTGCGTGGAACATTACCCCCGTCTTGACTGGAGAGATTTACCAATTTGTGGAGGCAGCCAAGTTTGGGCAGGGGGGAACTGAGGGGAAAAGAGGAAATGGGGAATGGAGAAGTGGAAAGGCCAAGAGTCAGAGAAGGGGGTGGAGACGAACAGTAAAAACTGGCAAGAACTAAGTCTCACAGAGAGCTGGAGAGTTAATTCACACTCTTAACTCCTCCAACAAAGTGAAAGACGAGAAGATACCAAGAAAGACATACCAGAGGTTTGGGCAGAGGGGCCGGAAGGCGGCTAATTTATTATAATTCCTCCTTTTCCAGTACATGCACAGAAAGCCTGACGGTTGAGTGTTCGCGGGCGTGCACACACGCACACGCAGTCCCCCTCCAGGGACGGCCAGGCTCCGAGGGGGATGCAGACAGGCCGGGGGATCAAACACTGTTCCCCAGCTTACCGATCCACTTCTCCAAACACAATATCTTGGGTACCTAAGAGACCAGCGGGAGGAGAAAAAACAGTGGTGTCACCAAAAATCCAGAACTCGCTACTGCGCCCAGCGGACTGAGGACCTGAGTCCGTGCCCACCGTCTCGGAACGGGAAGTGTTCAGTCCCCCGCCCCCCACCTCCTGCCAGAGCCCCAAACTCCCTCTGGGGCCTCGCGGCCACACAGCAGGCCTCGTACCTATGATGGCAACAACGTCCGCCAGCATGTGTCCCTTCGACATCTTGTCCAAACCAGCCTGCAGAGATGGGGACAGTGTCAGGCGAGATCAGCGGGGTGGGACGAGGGCGAAGGGAGATTCATCAGAATCTCAACCCAAGGTCACTAACGACGGATCCCTGGGGTTGGTTCTTACCAGGTGGGCAAAACCCGGAGCCTTGATCTTGCACCGGTAAGGGCGGCTGCTGCCATCGGACACGAGGTACACCCCGAACTCTCCCTGTCGGGGAAGAAGGCCGGCTGCCTCCATTCACAGGAAGACTTACCTCTGCCAACGAAGCCTCTCTGCTCAGCCGCATGTCCTCCCTCTCGCCGATGACCACGCACCTACCTGTCCCCGGTCCCCCAGTGTTCTGGGGTGCCTTTTCCTTCCCTGTCTCTCCTCACCTTAGGAGCCTCGATGGCAGTGTATGTGGCCCCCGGGGGGACTTGGTAGCCCTCCGTGTACAACTTGAAGTGATGGATCAGCGACTCCATGGAAGTCTGGAACGAGGAGGAAGGGAGCAGCAGTGAGCAGAAGCAGGGGTCTCCCAGGCCTTCACGCAGCACAGGAAATACTCGGAAGAACCCCTCGCTCCTGGGGAGACTACCACCCACGCTGTGAGCAAAGAGCTGGCTACGGGAGGCGAAGACTCCTACAGGGAATTCTTTCAAAAAGGAAAACTGTGTTGGGGGCGGGGCGCCTGGGTGGCTCAGTGGGTTAAAGCCTCTGCCTTCGGCTCAGGTCATGATCTCAGGGTCCTGGGATCGAGCCCCGCATCGGGCTCTCTGCCCAGCAGGGAACCTGCTTCCCCCCACTCTCTGCCTGCCTCTCTGCCTACTTGTGATCTCTCTCCCTCTGTCAAATAAATAAATAAAATCTTAAAAAAAAAAAGGGGGGGGGGACTGAAATAACGTGTAGCCCGAGGACACTCCTCCCAGGCTGCCAGCCCCTCTCCCGTCTCTCTCCCGCAGAGCCAACCTTCATCTCTGCTCGCTTAGGCGGAGACACTTTGGCGTCATCGACCTTGATCTCCCCGGGAGGCATCTTGTTCAGACACTGCTCGATGATTCGAAGGGACTGGCGCATCTCCTCCACCCGACACAGGTACCTGAGGGGGAGGAGCCGGGGTCAGAGTGGGAGAGGGGCAGGCAGAGCATCAGAGGCAGGGAGCATCCCTTCCCTGGCCCAGAGTGCTGGCTCACTCCTCCCCTCCCCCTCCCTCCTAGTGCGGCACCTCTGCCTGGCCTGGCCGCCCAGGTCTCGTCTTCTGGCTCTGGTGTGGCTCCTGCCCCAAGTCCCCTCCTGATCTTCTCAGCCCATGTCCCATAACACTCCCCTCTTTAATTACCCTCTGAAGACACTTCTTGGACTATAGAAGGGGTGAGAGTCAAATCGACTCAAGAAGAAATCCGAAGCCAATCTTATTCAGGGTCGGTAAACAGGAATGGAATGTGAAGCTTAAAATCCAGTGGAAAGAGCACTGGATCGGGAGGACTCTGGTCATGACCACCACTAACAGGATGATCCCAGGCCGATCTCCGTTTTTACGTCTCCGGTTTCTCAGCTCCAAAAATACCCTAACTAGTTTCACCCAAGAGATGAGGATAAGTGAGGGTAAAAGAAGATGGCTCCGGAAAACAAACTAGCTTAACAGACACGAGGGCTCCAGTAGCTTTTGGAAAATTTGGGAATAAAGAAAGTAGCCAAAAAAAAAAAAACCAGCTGGGAGAAAACAGCTGGGAGATGAGCGGAGGCGATCCGGGCCTTACCTATCATAGCAATCCCCCCGAGAACCAACAGGAACATCGAAGTCCACCTGGTCATAAACATCGTAGGGCTGGGCCTTCCGCAGGTCCCACTGGATGCCTGAGCCCCGGAGCATCACGCCGCTGGACAGTGGAACGGGAACAAGGGTCCCTTTCCACGAACCAGGAAAGGAGGCACACCCTCTCCCTTGGTCTCCCCTTCCCCCCGGGTGCGGGGTTTGAGCTCAGAGCAAGGCATGGACGGTGCCACATCTTCCCGAAACCAAGGTATTAAGCTGGACGCCCCCTCCCCTGAGCGCAGGAGTCACATTCCTCTCACCTAAACCCATAGTTAAGCGCGTCTTCGGCTGTCACAACCCCAATGTCAACTGTCCGATTTCGCCAGATCCTATTGTTGGTCAGCATCTGTTGGCCAGGAAAAGCGGACACGAACGCTCTTCCCGACTCCCCTCGGAAGCCGCTGTGGTTCTTTACAACGAGGGACTAAAACCAACGAGACTTTCTTGAGGGGAAAAGAGGGATTTTCCCCTCCAGCTGCTAGCTTACCTCTTCCAACTCATCAACTCGAAGAGAGAAGTTCTTAGAAAACTCATAAATGTCATCCAGAAGCCCAAGGGGTAGGTCCTAGGAGCCAAATGAACAATGGCCGTGAGCTGGGCTCAGCCACCCCCCCTCCCCACGGGGTCAGCATTTCCAGCAGCCAGCGCTGCCCTCCAGTGGCCATGGAGGAGACAGGCGCGGGCTGGAGGTGAGGGAAGGCAGGGACGCGGCTCACCTGGTGCACGCCTCCTGGCCGGATGTAGGCGGCATGCATCCGGGCCCCCGACACGCGCTCGTAGAATTCAAACATCTTGACAGGACACACTGGGAATTAGTGACAAAGTCCTGGGCCCCAAGTCCAACACCACGCTGGTCCATTCCCCTGGCCCCTGCCTTCTGGTGCCCAACCAACCTCTCATGACACTGGGTTCCTTAAGAACATAACCTGAGTTTGGGGCGCCTGGAGGGCTCAGTCGGTTGGCCCGGGTCATGATCTCAGGGTCCTGGGATCGAGCCCCACATCAGGCTCCCTGCTTAGTGGGGAGCCTGCTTCCCTCTCTCCCTCTGCCTGCATGCTGCTCCCCCTGTTTGTGCTCTCTTTCTGACGAATAAATAAAATCTTAAAAAAAAAAGAAAAAAGAAAAAAGAACACAACCCAAGTTAAGAAGACTTCCTTCCTCTATGTGTTCTACGTTCTCTCTTTTAATCTCGTCTCTTTCAAGAACCTTCTCCACTTCTTGTATCCCCTTGCCTACCCTTTCCTCCTTCTCTTACCTTCTCCCTCTCTTCAAACATCCAGAAGAAAGGGGTCATGGCCCCAATGTCCAGGGCATGGGTCGTCACAGCCATAATGTGGTTCAAAAGCCGCGTGATTTCTCCAAACAGCACTGTGCACAGGAGAGGACCACAAGGAGAGAAGGACACAGGAGCCAAGGAACGACGCTGACACAGCGGTTGTGCGCAAAGCCTGGGGTCTGCATACTAAGCTTGGGTCCGATGCTCCCAGGCTGGGCGATGGCCGGGGAGGGCCACGGGCAGGGGACGGGGCTTTACCTCGGATCCACTGCGCCCGGGGCGGAGGCTGGATATTGAGCAGCTTCTCCACAGCCAGTGAGTAGGCCTGCTCGTTGCACATCATGGACACGTAGTCTAGCCGGTCAAAATATGGAAGGGCCTGGGAAGGGCGAAGAACCTGGGTCACCCCCGACGGGCCAGAAGCCCTCAGACGGCCTGCCAAGGGTACTGCGCTCCGTGGCCATCAGAAGTCCACACCGCATAAAGCCTTCCAGTCTCAGGAGCTAAGCACGGCAGCATCCGATAGCCAGCTGGGAGATGTTTAAAAATGAGATCTCTGGGGGCCCCTGAGGGGCTCAGTGGGTTAAAGCCTCTGCCTTCAGCTCAGGTCATGATCTCAGGGTCCTGGGATCGAGCCCCGCATCGGGCTCTCTACTCAGCAGGGAGCCTGCTTCCCCTTCTCTCTCTCTCTGCCTGCTTCTTTGCCACCTTGTGATCTCTCTCTGTCAAATAAATAAATAAAATCTTAAAAAAAAAAAAAAATGAGATCTCTGAAGGGGCAGGAGGGAACCCGGAAGTGCTGTGTGTGCTGGTTTCCATGGGGAAAATTCACTCAGCGGGGCCAGTTTTTAGCCACGGAACTGAACGCGGTGAAGGGCAGAGCAGCGCGGGCTCGGACGGTGCCTGTGCCAAGCAGACACAGTATGGGAACCTCGGGGCACGGCCCCGGAAGACAGGAAAGGATGAGCTCTCAGTACTTCTTGCCGTGGCCTTTGACAGAATTTATGAGATCGTGAGCTAACATAACTTAAAACTTTTAATCACGGCTCTGCTGAAGAACGGCTCACAAATCTCCACAGTCTGTCCTCGCGGGCCGGTGGGCGCTGCTCCGGGACACCCTGGCCCACGACAGTCTCGCTCAAGACGGCCTCTCTGAGACAGCGAAGGAGAGAGGTGACCAGTCTTAGCGGTAACCGGGTGGGGGCGCGGGATTTAAGGAAGACAGAGCCCCGAGAAGGACTGCATTGGCCTCCGGTCAGGGAGAAAATGGTTCTTTCCCCAGAATGCCAAGAAAGCTAGTCGAGCAGTCTGCCGAACTGGCTTCGGCTTCCAGGAAGGAGGCGGGGCTAGGACGCCGGCTTTGGGACAGCCAGTTCTCGCCCTGATGTCACCGTGACGCGGCTTACCGCTGCAGGTTTAGCCCCACGCTCTGGGACCAGAAACCATCCCTGCCTGGGCTCTAAGAGGGCACCACATCCCCGTCAGCTGGTTGGACCCGACCCTCATCACCCTCTGGGAGCAAGACCTTGCTTCGTGACAGTAAGAGAAAACTTCAGATGGCTGCCCCAGCTCCAATTCCTTCCGATGTGACCCTCACCACTCGGGTCACAGAGCTCTCCTAAAAACGGCACGCTGCCACAAACTCCCTCCCGGTCGCTCTGACTCATGGAGTATTTCGAAACAGACTGAAGACAGCCCGAAGATACAAGAATCGGCTGTTATCCTAGGGAGCTGACGTCTCTTGCCTCTTCCCCTGTCCCCGGGGACACCGGCTTTGACGTACCAGTTCGCTATAAGAGCAGGGAAACTGAGGCACTAGAGAAAGGGTCAAGGGGCCAGTCAAAAGTCATGTGGGCAAAGGCGGGGGGTGTAGCTCTGGCTGCCGAACACTTCCGCCGGATAAACCACATCTAGATGGACTACACTCACGTACCCTGGGCACCCCTCATCCGTCCAACCAAGACTGTCCTCGTGTCCTCAACGCCCTCCTCCCTCGGGGCTCTGGGGGCAACCAACTGGCGAAGTCCCAGGCCACGGCATCCCCGGGCCCGTCAGCAGGCCCCCGGGCACCCCCACACCTGCAGATAGGTCTTGTATTCAATGAGCTTCTCGGTGCCTCGGTGCAGCAGGCCGATGTGGGGGTCACACTTGCGCACCATCTCCCCGCTCAGCTCCATCACTAGCCGCAGGACTCCGTGGGCGGCTGGGTGCTGGGGCCCAAAGTTCAGGGTCAGGTTTGTCACCATTGTGTCCTTTGGAGGGTCCACATCTGAGAAGTGGGAGAGAGTTCAGAGCCAAATGGTAATTCCCTAGAGAACCCCCAAGAGACAGCAAAGAGCCTCTCCCTATGGCTCTCCCGAGTCACCTCCGCACCCCGTCGATTCCCTAATCACCAACCTAACCAGGAGGAAGACTGTTACATGGGAGAAAGGGGAGGAAGATCTAAATTTCCTGACAAGATGAACCACACACGAACCTTATTCTTGCCATGTCTCCCAGAGACCTTCCTAAAGACGATAATACCGGGGCGCCTGGGTGCCTCAGTTGGTTAAGCAGCTGACTCTTGATTTCGGCTCAGGTCATGATCTCAGGGTCCTGGGATCAACCAGGACCTGCGTTGGGCCTGCACTCAACACAGAGTCTGCGTGAGGATTCTCTCTCTCCCTCTTCCTCTGCCTCTCCCCCAGCACACACGTGTGCACACATGCAAATAAATAAGTCTTTAAGGAAAAAAAAATAAAGATAATACTAGTAACAATGATACAATCCTTACTATGTGCCAAGCACTACTCTAAGCCCTTCACTGATTTTAATTAACCTAATTCCCCTAACAACCGCATGAGTACTAGGTACTATTACTAGCCTTATTTTACGGTGAAACCGAAGCCAGAGAGCATAAATGACTTCTCAGAGGGCTAGCGAGTGGCAGAGTCAGGACTGATTCGGCAACACAGTCCACATTCGTAACCACGATACACTGCCCTCCAAATCTATCTGATGAATGCCTAACTCATCAGGAAATGTACACTTAATTCTAACTACTTACCGAACGACAATGTTTGCCCTCAAAAGCATACAGTTTAATTGGGAAATAAGTACATGTGCGGAATGGGTAAGAGGCCAAATTTACAAGTTACCAAGTAAGTGGCTTAGCTGTTAAGTACTTTTTTTTTTTTAATTTTACTTATTTATTTGACAGAGAGAGAGATCACAAGTAGGCAGAGAGCCAGGCAGACGGGGACGCAGGCTCCCTGCTGAGCAGAGAGCCCGATGCGGGGCTCGATCCCAGGACGCCGAGATCATGACCTGAGCTGAAGGCAGAGGCTTTAATCCACTGAGCCCCCCAGGCACCCCAGCTGTTAAGTACTTCAAGGAAGAGAACACTGTGAGGATTTCACGGAGGCCAGATGGGAGCTGGTTCTTAAATACAGGGAATGGGAATGGCTCAACGGGTGGACAGAAGAGCCTCCCCCGGCTATGGAATTAACAAAGGTCAAATCCTGGAAACAAGAAAGTATCGTTGGCACTCTTTCTCTACCAAGAAGCAGAAGATGAGTGTGGGCAGACAGCAGGGGGTAGTGGTTCAACCGTCGGTATCGTTAATAACAATGCTTACAGAGGACCTACAGCGTGCCAGTAACTTCGCCAACTGCTCCGTGTTATGATCCCATTTAATCCTTACAGTGATGCTATGAAATAGGCACTTTATTTGCTGGTAAACGGGAGAGCCGAGAATTGAACCCAGAGCTTAACTTCTCAACCAAAATTCTTCACCACAGGCTCTGGAGTCAGACAGACCCGAGTACAAAGTCATGTATGTGTCCCGATCAAGTTTTTATCTCCCTGCACCATGATTTCCTCAAATCATGGTGCACTAGTACAATACTAGTATCGCTCTCAGGGAGTTGTTGCAAGGACTAAGTGAAGTAACACCTTTCAAACGCTTGATATGTGAAGCACCCGGCTACTGTCACCGTTAGATTTTTGAAAAGTGATGGCAGTGCTTCTGAAGGTCTCTGGGCAAGAGAATGAAGGCCACGAAGGTAAAATGATGTTTGGGGAAGATGAAGGTGATTACATTGTGCTGCGCAGCTGGAGGGGGACCAGAGCAGTGGCAGGAACCCAGTGAAGAGACCCCTGAGTAATTAAGGTCTAACACAAACTAGATCCGAACAAGAAAGGAAAAGATGATCCGATATGTAACATTATAAAAGAATCTGCATGGTTTGGTGACTTCTTGGACTTAAGGAGGACAAGAGCGACAAAAGAGCCAAAGGTGACTAAAATGTTTCATTCCTGAGAAACTAGGAGAACGAGGGTACCACTGATCAAAATCAAAAAGTCACAAGGAAAAGCTACTTTTGATGGGGAAAAATGGCTCGTAGTCTGGAAGACTGCATTTGGGTACCGGTGGGAAAAACCACCTTTTCTACCAAAGGAAGATGGAAATATATTGAACCTCTGCAAAAAGCTGAAGCTATAAATATAAACCCGGTAGGGACCTTCAAAGGTTGACTATGACCTATTTATTCTTTTTCTCCTGGAATGTTCTTCCTTTTCTTCTCTACCGACAAATACCCACCCTACTCTCAGTGTTACCGGGTTTGTTGAAGTGCTGGTGAAAAAAGCAAGAAGGGCGAGAGAGCTCAAGAGCAATTAGGAATCAGCTTGGGGCAAGGCTGGGTGCGAGTCGGGGCAGGGGCTCCGGGAACTCACCGTTCCAAGGCGGAGGCTTCCAGTGGGCTGTTTCTTTGGTGGGGTACATGACAGCTCCCCCAAACTGCTCTGCCCACTCCACATCTGGCTGCCATTGCCGGGCACCTCTAAGGAGTTAAAGACAGATCCTAGACACGGGGTCTCAACAGCGCTTGGTTCCCCTGTTCCCATTCACTCCCAGGTGGGCCCGGGGAGGGGTCCTTCGGATTCTCCAAGGCCAAATCACTGGGACACCGTTAGTGTAGCTTTCCCAGAACAAGCTGGAGCTCCTACTAACAACTTATCCTTGGAATCACTGCACCCATCACCCCTAGGCATGCAAGGCTAGGGATCCTAGCTCCTTCAACTTCTCATCGCATTCGCATTTCCACCTTGGGAAATATGAATGCAAGCAGGGTGTGTATTCAAGGTCAACCGCAGCCGAGAAGGTGTGGGGTGCCTGTGCAGGGACGGGAGGGGGGAGGGGCATGCCGACTCCTTGGCTCACCCCGGGTGAGACCTGAGTGCTGTTCTGGGGACCAACGGGGCGGGGTAGGGGGCGCACGGGAGGTATCTGGGTTTGTGTTCCTCCTTGAACTCCATCAGGAGTCCTTCCCTCTTGTCGTCTAAGGAGACTTTTCACCAGCCACACGCCACCCAGGATGAGGTTCGGAAGACGCAGGGCACAAGGGGAAGGTGACACTTATCACTAACGTTCAGGGCCAGGGTCTCCCCCCAGCTGATTTCACCCCTCTTTCCTCCCTCGGCCGGAGCGGACGCCGCTGCATCCTGGAGCCCTGGACAGCAGGCGTGGGCGAGGGGTCACGGGCCTGGGTCATTCTTTCCTAGGGGGTCACAGGGCCCGCAGAGGCGCCGGACCCGAGAAATCCCGGCATCGGGGGCGACGCGCCGAGGGCCGCCGGGAGTCTCACCTGCTCGGCTGAACCGGCAGCCAGGCCCCGGCTCCGGGCCGCAGCGCCTGGGCCGCGACGCCCCGGAGGCTGCGCAGAGCCCTCAGCGCCGCCATCTTGCCCCGCCGCGGACTGCGGGAAGGAGAACGGGCGGAAGTGCCTCCTGCGCGCCCCCTGGCGGCTTCCTGCCTATCGGCACCACGGGGCCGCCCTCTTGGAAGCTGGCGGGGCCGCGGCCGCGGCGAGCTGACAACGTCCGGCTTCTGCGCCGGGGCTTCGCTTTCGGTCTCGGAGCGGCGGCCGCGCGGTGCTCGCTCCTCGTCACTAAGTCGCCGAGGCGGGAGCCGGAGCAAGTTGCGGCTCCCGCGGGGCCCGACGCTCTCTCGCCAGGGCGCCTCCCCGCTCCCGGTGGCGGCGTCGGAGCCCGGCCCTCTCGGGACAGCCCGCCCCAGGCTTTGCCAAAAGATTTGGAGCGGAGAGAGCCCGCTCATTTCCAGATGGCCCAAATGGGCCAGGGAACGGGGGACCCAAGCGCGGCTGGGCGGGCCTGAGAGCGCCCGCCAAACCAAAGCGAGAAAAGAGGAGGACGCCAAGGCCACCAGCATCGGAGCAGGCTTCTGGGTGTAGAGGGGCCACCTCAGCCCAGATGAGGAGGGGAGGTCCCCTCTGGGTGACCCTGATGTCTGCCAGGTTTCCAGAAGCTACAGAAGCACCCTTAGAGATGTTTCATTCCCTACTTCCGTCTTGGGGCAAGTCCTCTTTCCCTCTGGTCTTTCTGACCCTGCCTTAGTCCTGGCCAGTGGCATCGGATAGGAACGTCGTGCCACCGGGAGTCTGATCCCAATTCTGCACGGAAGAGAACAAGAGTTTTGCAGCCTTGGAGGCTCGTTCCTACTCGCTCCCTCCGGACTTCAAGCCCAGTTCCTGCTGGGCCACCCGTTGAGTTTGCACAAGCCTCCCGCTCTGAGCCTGGAAAGAGGCCGTCCCCAGATCCCCTCCAGACAGGGTCCCTGAGATGGCCCACCAGCAGTGCTGCAGGGTGGGGCAGACAGACCAGGAAAGTGGCAGAGACAGGGAATTCTTAGCTGTGAAGAAAGAGGGGAAAGCCAGACTTCCAGCCTGGGAGTTGACCTAATGGGAACCGTACCAAAGGGTGGGGCCACATCCCTGGCTGTGGGAACCGACTGAGACCTGGGGTGGACTGGGTAGCCCCCCCCCCCCCCCAGCCAGGCAGAGACTCTGCCTCCCTGCCTCCCTCATTCCCCCCACCCTTTCCCTGAGCCCGCTCTCCCTCTGTAACTGGAACACAGTGAATGCGAAGAGAGGGCAGGGCGATGCTGGAGGTGGGGGGACTCCGTTTATTTGCCCTAATCCAGCCTGGGAGAAGTCAGAACAGAGTCTGGGCTGCTTGGCCCTGGAGGTGACTTGAGCTGGGACACCAGGGTGAGGGCTTCTGGGGGGCTACCTAGGACACTGCATCTTTTGTGCCTTCTCCCTGCAGCCAACACCCCCACACGCTGCTGCTGTGACTCTAAGGCCCTTTGTCTCTCACTGCTTAGTCACCCCCTTTGTCCTCATCTCAGATGGGGGGTTGGAAAGGGGCAGTGAGAGTCCTCTGGTGACAGCTCCTCTTGCCCCTGCCCCTTCTGGTCTCCTGTCCTTTGTCTGACTCCCGCAGCCCCAGCCCCCTCCAGAGTTAGGACGAGAGTCAGGGCACGTGGTGGGACAAGAGGGGGTCTGGCTGTGGTGGGCAGTTCAGGAAGTAGTGGGCACCGGGGCAGGTCTTCACGACCTGAGCAGGAAGGGAGGGGGAAGGAAGCATTCTGGCGGATATGATCTGGGAGACAGGAGGTGACAAGGCAGAGAGTGGGTAGAGGAATGGGGGTAGGGGCAGGTGATGTGCCTCTGGGAAAGGAAAGGGACCGCTGACTGCATGCTCCTTCCTGGGGATATCCTGGGGAAAGGAGTGGCCATAGCATGGAGTGGGCAGAAATTGCCCCTACTTCTGTACCCTTTACTTCCTTATCTTGAGAGTCCACCCCCAAGACGTCTCTGCAGAGTTCTCTCCTGTCCAGAACCCAACCGAGGGAATCATTTGGCTTCCCTCTCCGACCACTACCTCATCTCTGCCTCCCTGGGCACTCTCCCCGCCTCAGGCGCTGGGTTCCCATTTCTCAGTACTCTAATTTCCCTATGTACGCAGAGCAGTCTCCACCTTCTCCGTGTCCCATTGGGAATGAGAAGTAACAAATCACTAGATATTCCAGGAACAACTGTGTTCTCAGGGCAAAGGGGTGCCAAAGGAGGGAGCCAGGTGGGGATTCCCTCGGATGGACTGACTTAGGGTACAGCTGGGTTCCCAAGAGAGCAAGTCTCTCTGTGCTGGGGGCTGGCTGACTTGAGGCTGGAGGAGGGTTTAGGGCAGTTGGGAGTGGGTAGGAACGGGGCCAAGAGCCTAGGGGAAGCTACTGGGAGCTGGGCCAGGGAAATGGGGAGTCAGGAAGTGGGGAGGGGGAGCCCTGGGGGGGAATGGAGGCGGATTGGCTGTGGCGGGCTTTGGAGGGGGTGGGTAGTGGTAACTCAGGAACGGGGAGCCTGAAGGAGAGGAGTGTTAAAGAAGGGGAGGTGCTACCCTCGATCCTCCTTCTATAAAAGGAAAAGTCATTAACCCCTCCTGCCTTCTCCTCTGCCTGCTCCACGTGCCCATTCTAAGCAGACCCAGACCCGTCCTACCTACCTTCGGGCAGTAAACTCCCTGAGCACTGTCTCCTCGCCTGCCCGGCATCCCTGCAGCCTCTTCTCTCTCCCAGTGCTTGGTCCCTGCCGGCTGGAGCCAAGTCCAGCCACCTCCTTTCTTTGTTCTGCCCTCTGGGTGCTTCCTTACCTGTTCCCCCCGGTCTTTCCCTGGCAGTTCACTCAGTTGCCTCAGCTCTGGAAACCAGCCTCTAGGGGCAGAGGGCAGCACGAGGAAGCCCTGAGAAAAGGGAGGCCATGCCCGATTAGAGAATGGGAGCGAGAATTCTCCCGGGACCATGGCCTTTCTGTGCGTGTTGACCAGGCCCTTTCCCCTGACTTCCCACCCCTCCTGGGGCTCTGTCCCACCAAAAAGGGAAAGAGACAGCTGAGAGCCGACTGTGGGGTTTGGGGAAAGGCTATGTCATCAGCTGGCCCAGTGCCTGTGATCCATCCGGCTGCTAGAGATTCCCCTCCCCTGGGCAAGTCCCATTTTTTTTTTTTAAAGGAAAACAAAAACTAGGATTTTTGGGAAGCAATGAGACACCCATCTGAGTCCTACCAACAGAGCTCCTGGCTGAATGGCTTATAGCTCAGCCAATCGCAGAAGCTCGGGATGCTTAAAAGAGCTGGCGCGGAGAGAGGCTGGAAAGAACCCACAGGGAGACCCACAGACACATAGACACGGGCGAGAGAGGAGGAGAGAGACAGAGACAAAGGCACAGCGGAAGGAGCCAGAGACAGGGCAGGCACAGAGGCAAAGCCAGACAGTCTGAGGGAGCCCAGAAGGAGAGGCCAGAGAAGCTGCTGAAGACAGAGGCAGGGAGAGACAAAGACCCAGGAGAGGAGGGGGTGTGCGAGGAGAGTTTGGAAGAGCCAGGCCACTCGGCGCCTCTTCCCAGCCTAAGGGCCAAGTTTTCGCCATCTCCTCTGAAGGTCCCCAGCCCCTCTGAAAACTCTGCCTCTGACCCTGGCACAAGTCCGAGCCCCCAGGCTGCAGAGAGGAGCTTTCCAAAGCCAGGGCGGGGAGAACTGGGTACCCAGACGGCCTCAATCCCTCCCAGCTGCCGCGCCAGTGCCATGTCCCAGACGGACCGGCACCCCAGGAGGAGCTTGGCGGGGTGCTGGCTCTGGGGGTTCCACGGCCGCCCGCTGCTCCCCACTGTGCCCATCTCCCGGCCGGTGGGGCGGCCGGTGGGGCAGCTGCTGCTGCTGCTGCTACCGCTGGCCTCCCTCCTGCCCTCAGCCCAGCTGGCCAGCCCCCTCCCCCGGGAGGAGGAGATCGTGTTTCCAGAGAAGCTCAATGGCAGCGTCCTGCCGGGTCTGGGCGCCCCTGCCAGGCTTCTGTACCGCTTGCCAGCCTTTGGGGACACGCTGCTGCTAGAGCTGGAGCAGGACCCCGGCGTGCGGGTCGAGGGGCTGACGGTGCAGTACCTGGGCCGAGCACCTGAGCTGCTGGGAGGGGCCGAGCCAGGCACCTACCTCACCGGCACCGTCAACGGAGATCCGGAGTCAGTGGCATCTCTGCACTGGGACGGGGGAGCCCTGTTAGGGGTGCTGCAGTACCGGGGGACCGAACTCCACATCCAGCCCCTGGAGGGAGGCTCCCTTAACTCTGCCGGGGGGCCTGGGGCTCACATCCTCCGCCGGAAGAGTCCTGCCAGCAGCCAGGGCCCCATGTGCAGCGTCAAGGCTCCTCCCGGGAATCCCAGCCCCAGCCCTCGAAGGGCCAAGGTAGGCAGCCGTGGAGTCTGTGTCCTGCAGCGTCTTCCCGCCATGTCTGTCCTACTGACCCCTATTCACCCTCTCCCCACCCACTTCCACTGCTGGCCCTGCTGCTTCTTCCTTGCCTTCTGCCTGCCTCTCCTCTTTCCACTAGCTTCCTCTCTCGGGAGGGCTCTGGATGCTCCCTGCCCCAGTCCTTCTCCTGGCCAGGCTGCTGACCCCGAGGAGGGTTCCCAGGGGTGGGTCAGAGACTCTCTGCTGGGAAGGGGCACCCCTCTGCCCACCGCAGCCCTGCTTGGCCACGGCACTCGACTGGAACCAACTCCTGCCAGAAAGCTTTTCCGACAGCCCCCGGGCCTTGACTCTTTTCCGTGCCCCAAATTTGATTTTCGCCCCTACCGCTGACTAAAGGACTGAAGTTTGAAGCCCAAGGGACTGGCCTCTGGCTTCTGGTGCTGCCTTCCAAATAGTTCTGGCAAACTGCAAAGTAGGGCAAAAGTGGACCGGGAGGAAAGGCATCCCATATGTCCTCCGGTCGGTCCCCTTCCCACACTGTGGGCTGCCTGCTCGGCTGCCTGACGCTCCATCCTTCCCTCCCTCCCATTCCCAGCCTCCCCCTTCTTCCCTCCCTCCCTCCCTCTCTCGCTTTAATCCAGACCAGCCGCTAGCCCTCCACGCCCGCCACGCTGAGATCTGGCCGTGGCCCTAGCTGCTGACTGAATTGTTCCTCCAACCACACAGGCCAGACACGTTGCAGCCCGGCCCTCTAGCTCCAGGCCTGCGGGCCCCCGCGCGCTCAGGCCTGGGGGACCCCAGAGCCCCTCCCAGAGGCAGGCCCAGCTGCTTTCACCTCTGGGGCTCACGCAGCCCTGCCCTGGGACGTGGCATCCCCCTTCCCCTCCCCTCCTCAGAACCAACAGCTGATTTCTTCACGTTACCACAAAAGCCCCGGAACTTGGGCCGGGGGTGGGGAGGGCCAACGGAGACCCGTCAGGAATCCCGTGGGGCATGTGGGGCCCAGCTGGCTCCGCTGAGTTGCAGACCCAGGAAGCAAGGGAGGGGGAGAGGAGCCACGGGCCTGGGAGGCTCTCTCAGGGCGCTCCCCTCCTTTCTCCCCATCCAGCGCTTTGCTTCGCTGAGTAGATTTGTGGAGACACTGGTCGTGGCGGATGACAAGATGGCAGCATTTCACGGCGCGGGGCTGAAGCGTTACCTGCTGACCGTCATGGCCGCCGCGGCCAAGGCCTTCAAGCACCCCAGCATCCGCAACCCAGTCAGCTTGGTGGTGACGCGGCTGGTGATTCTGGGGCCGGGCGAGGAAGGGCCCCAGGTGGGGCCCAGTGCCGCCCAGACCCTGCGCAGCTTCTGCTCCTGGCAGCGGGGACTCAACACCCCCGAGGACTCGGACCCCGACCACTTTGACACGGCCATCCTGTTCACCCGGCAGGTGAGGCCCCCCGATCAGCTCCACGAAGCCCCATGTGTCCGCTGTGCTGGAAACGGTGCCCCCGGAGGTGTCCCCCAGTGCCCAGGCCATCCGGGCCCCGACAGCGCTGGCTACTTGGGGCCCCGGTCCCCACGAAGCTAGCTCTCGTCCCAGCGAACCCCGGGGGCTCGGTTCCTCACACATCTTCTGTGCCCTCTCCCCACAGGACCTGTGTGGGGTCTCCACCTGTGACACTCTGGGCATGGCTGATGTGGGCACTGTGTGTGACCCCGCTCGGAGCTGTGCCATCGTGGAGGATGACGGGCTCCAGTCGGCCTTCACTGCTGCTCATGAACTGGGTAACGTGGGAGGGGGGCTGCCTGGGACAGCTGACGGGGCGGGGAAAGGGGACGGCGAGCTCACTGGAAGGCGGAGGGGGTCACAGAGTGCTGCTTCCTCCTCCCCAGGCCTAGCTCCACAGCCGTTATCTTTCTCTGCTGGGGGCGTGGACATTTAGATTTTTTCTATTAAATGAGATAGCGTGTGGAAACTTACCGTGAACTCTGTGTGTGTGTGCGCGCGCGTGTGCGTGTTTGGGGAGCTCCATAGTGAGAGAAATGTTATTTGTGAGAGTCAGTGATGGAATGCATGGGTCCAGGGTTAGGAATGTTGGAGACAAAGGAAAAGAGGGTCAGCAGGTGCCCAGCGAGTGTTTGGGGGGAAGAGGAGACAGCAGTGGGGGCTCCATACTGAGGAAGCATAGAGCCCCAGAAGGAGATGGGGACAGTGTGGGTGGGACAGGGAATGGATCTGGCCATCCACAGCGGTGCCCAGGTTATTCTGGGCTTGAAGTCCCCTGACGGCACAGAGATGGGACCCTGCGACACTAACGAGGCCTCTGCTGTCACAGGTCACGTCTTCAGCATGCTCCATGACAACTCAAAGTCATGCGTCGGTCTCAACGGGCCTGGGAGCGCCTCCCGCCACGTCATGGCTCCTGTGATGGCCCACGTCGACCCCGAGGAGCCCTGGTCCCCCTGCAGTGCCCGCTTCGTCACCGACTTCCTGGACAACGGCTACGGTAAGCGGTTGGCACCCCACCCCAGCCCGGGCGGCGCCCCGTTCCTGCTCCCCGCATGGTGCTCTCTTCTGCCTCGTTCTGCATGGGGCCAACTGCCCACCTCCGGTGGGTTTCCTCTGCAGTGTAGGATGGGGCGAGAAATGCTTCTGTCTCCGCGTGGTTCCCACTTCCTCTAGCATAGATAGCGCAGCCCAGGGAGGCGACTTTGGGTGCTATAGAATGAGAGCTGACCTTCTAAGGGTCGGAACCATTTACACGAGAACAGGCTGACCGGGAAGGGAGTGACTGCCCATCCCCGGAGGTGTGCAAGCCTGGCAGGGTGGCCACTTCCGGGCAGGGTTGTGGAGACAAGGCCGACTCGAGAGCTCTGCGGTCTGTTAGAAGAGGTCGGAAGACTTAGCGCTTCGGGTTCCCAGCCTGATTCTGTTCCTTGAACACGTGTAGGTGTGTGAGTGTGAGCCTCTTCACGTCCGTGCGACTCTAAAGCCGGTGTGAGACGGTCCCACCTCGGAGCTGTTCACCATGGTTGATGAGAAAGGCTGGTCAGCCATTTAGCCAATTCTCATCACGTAATAAGCACCCAATAAGTTGTATCTGCTACTTATAGCCTTTTCGAGCGCCAGGATTTGGATTCTAGGACCCATCAGGCCCCAGGGAGTCCAGGCTTTCAGCTAGCAGTCTAGAATGTTCCCTCAGCCCATTGCTGACTCCTATCCCTACCTCCTCCCCAGGGCACTGTCTCTTAGACAAGCCAGCGGCTCCCCTGCATCTGCCTGTGACTTTCCCTGGCAAGGACTATGACGCCGATCGCCAGTGCCAGCTGACCTTCGGGCCCGACTCACGCCATTGTCCCCAGCTGCCGCCGCCCTGTGCTGCCCTCTGGTGCTCCGGCCACCTCAATGGCCACGCCATGTGTCAGACCAAGCATTCACCCTGGGCTGACGGCACCCCCTGCGGGCCAGCGCAGGCCTGCATGGGGGGCCGCTGCCTCCACGTGGACCAGCTACAGGACTTCAACGTGAGATCCCGGGCCAGGGGTAGAGCAGAGGGCCTGGAGCAGTGGGGCTGGCCTGAGCTCGGGAGAGAGTGTATTAATCCCACCCTTCCATTCTGTGCTTCTGCAGATCCCCCAGGCTGGTGGCTGGGGTCCCTGGGGGTCATGGGGCGACTGCTCTCGGACCTGCGGGGGCGGCGTCCAGTTCTCGTCCCGGGACTGCACGCGGCCGGTCCCCCGGAACGGCGGCAAGTACTGTGAGGGCCGCCGCACCCGCTTCCGTTCCTGCAACACCCAGGACTGCCCAACTGGCTCAGGTGAGGGGCGGGAGGGACGGAAGCCCCTAGGAGAGGATGCTCGGAGAGCGGGAGCCATCCTGGAGCAGGGGTGGGGGGCTGGGGGAAGACAGTCCTGCTGTTGAGGGGAGTAACTTCACCCTTCGGGAACCTTCTCTGGCGGCGTGCCAGCGAGAGAGGTACCACGCTGTCCAGAGCTCGGAGGGGCTTAGGCGGAGGGGCTCACGTGGGATGTGGCGAGGCGGGAGGACTCTGACCGGCCGTTCTTCCCCTACAGCACTGACCTTCCGTGAAGAGCAGTGTGCCGCTTACAACCACCGCACCGACCTCTTCAAGAGCTTCCCGGGGCCCATGGACTGGGTCCCTCGCTACACGGGGGTGGCCCCCCGGGACCAGTGCAAGCTCACCTGCCAGGCCCGCGCCCTAGGCTACTACTACGTGCTGGAACCACGGGTGAGGGCCAGGTGCCCCCGTCCCCCGTCTGTGCCCACTCTCTGCCCCCAACCCG
>CM052814.1:6277574-6308082 GCA_028533885.1 Nasua narica | reverse complement strand
CCCAGGTCCCATCTCTCTATTGCGTGAGAACGGACGCGGCCTTCTGGGCAAGTCTTTGACCCCCTTTCTGTGGGCTCCTCTATCACTGCCACGGGGGAGCCTCATTCAGCTCATGGGAGGCCAGCCGCTCACTGGACAGGCCTCTAAGAGACGGTGGCATGTCCCCCCCCCCCCCCCCAGAGGGCGGGTTGTGAAAGGCCGAAGAACAGCCCCTTGCAGAAGTTTCAGCCCTCCCCTGGGGAGCATTCGTGCACATCGGCCGCCCTCTAGCGTCCGTCTGGGTCACTACCATCAAGGTTCAGGGCTGGCGTTGAGGTTTCCATCGTGGCTTCTCTGCTTGCCAGCCGTCTAATCTTTGGGAGAGTCTCTTCATTTTTCTAAACCACAGTGTTCCATCTCTAGAAACCTCCAACAGTGGCTGTGTGAGATCTAGATTCTAGGTTGTTTTTTTTTTAAGCGATTGTATTTATTTGACACAGAGAGAGAGATAACAAGTAGGCAGAGAGGCAGGCAGAGGAAGAGGGGGAAACAGGCTCCCCGCTGAGCAGAGAGCCCGATGCAGGGCTCGATCCTAGAACCCTGAGATCATGACCTGAGCCGAAGGCAGAGGCTTTAACCCACTGAGCCACCCAGGCGCCCCTATATTCTAGTTTTTAAAGCACTTAGCACAGTGCCTGATTGAGGGAGTGTTCTGAAAATGGTGGCTTTTATAATTAGTATCGTTAGGATTATTATCTCTTCCCCGGCTGGGGCTCACCCCGCACCCCATCTTCTTCCCCTCCCACCCAGCCTTTGTGAAGTCCCTTTCCGGGTGGGATGTGGGTCTGGGCTGGCTCGCCAGCCCCTCCTGACTTAGGGAGAACCCTTCGCATCGCTCCTTCTCTTGGCAGGTGATAGATGGGACTCCCTGTTCCCCGGACAGCTCGTCGGTCTGTGTCCAGGGCCGCTGCATCCACGCTGGCTGTGACCGCGTCATCGGCTCCAAAAAGAAGTTCGACAAGTGCATGGTTTGCGGTGGGGATGGTTCCAGCTGCAGTAAACAGTCGGGCTCCTTTAGAAAATTCAGGTTCGTTCACTAGCGATTTCCTCCTCGCTGGCCCTGGGGGTACAGAGGTGATCTTGACAGTGTCTCTCCTAGTGGGGAAGACGGATGAGTAAGGAGTTCGGGCACAGTGTTCCACGTGTTCAACAGGCGTCAGCCTGGGACTGCTGGGAGGCTCTGGGCTTCAGGGAGGGCTTCCTGGGGACAGGGGTGACTTGCTCCTGGAGGGAGAGTAGGAATTGGACCGGCACCCCAGAGGTGGGCTCAGAAGGGCCCCTCTGTCATGGGGGCAAACGGGAGAGGGAGGAGGGTGCGCTGGCATGGAGCTCAGACCCAGGCTGGACTCCTCACACAGCTTTGAGGAGGCAACCCTTTGCACACACAGACTCACACACACAGTCCTACAAGCGGCTCAGAAAGGCTGAGGGGATTCGGGAAGGCGCTGAGCTCCCCGTCTTCTCCTTCCACTCAGGTACGGATACAACAACGTGGTCACTATCCCCGCGGGAGCCACACATATCCTGGTCCGGCAGCAGGGGACCCCTGGGGTCCGCAGCCTCTACCTGGCCCTGAAGCTTCCAGATGGCTCCTACGCCCTCAATGGCGAATACACGCTGATGCCCTCGCCCACCGACGTGGTCCTGCCGGGGGCGGTCAGTCTCCGCTACAGCGGGGCCACGGCAGCCTCCGAGACGCTGTCAGGCCACGGGCCACTGGCCCAGCCGCTCACGCTGCAGGTCCTGGTGGCCGGCAACCCCCAGAACGCTCGCCTGCGCTACAGCTTCTTCGTGCCCCGGCCAGCCCCGGCCACGCCGCGCCCCCCTCCGCAGGACTGGCTGCACCGCAAGGCTCAGATTCTGGAGATCCTCCGGCGGCGCCCCTGGGCGGGCAGGAAATAACCTCATCCTCCCCGCTGCCTGTGCCGGGCACCGGGGCCTCGGACTGAGTTGGCCGAAAGAGGGGGCCTCCGCGGCCGTCTCCCGCGGACACGCGGACACGCGGACACAGCGGGGAAGGGCGGAGAGGATGAGGCCCGCCCCCCCTCCCCGCCCCCGACGCGCAGGCTGGTCCTGCCCTGTTTCCCTGCCCAGGATGGCAGGGACGGGGGTGGGTGGGAGGGGCTGGGAGGCTGTCCCCGTCTACACTGCCCCCTCTGCCCTGCTGGTCACAGGAGGGAGGGGGAAGCCAGGGGAGGGGGGCGGGGAGCCGTTGTATTTATTTAGTATTTATTCACTTTTATTTAGCACCAGGGAAGGGGATGAGGCTGGGGTCCTGGGGAAACTGACTTCCACCCCTCATAACCCTCACCCTGGCTAGGAAATCCAGGGTGGTGGTGATAGGCATAACGGATCTGTGTGTGTGTGTGTGTGTGTGCGTGCGTGGGTGCGTGGGTGTGCGTGCGTGCGTGTGCGTGCGTGCGTGTGTGTGTGTTCATGTATGAAGTACATCCTGCCCTTGCTTTCCTTTCCCTGAATTCTGTTTTCTGGGAAAGGAAGAGTCCAGGGTAGGATAGACCTTCAGGGAGTAAGGGATGATCATATTTTTAAAATATATATTGACTTCTGCTATTTATGTGCTCCTTTGGGACTCGCACCCTGGCTCCACGTCTCTGAAAGTTAGTTTCCTCGTTTGCCAATAACAATACCTCCCTTGGAAATGTGTTGTGAGGCCTAAATAATGTAAATAAAGAACTGCATGACGTCTGGCCCCGGGTCAGCGCCCAGCGCTGGGCCACCGCCCTTAGTTAGCGCCAGGCCCGCCTTGCTGCCTATGGGGGTTGCCGCGCCCCTGAAGGAGGAAGAGCTCTCGCCAGTGGTGCCTGCCCTCGCCCCCAGGCTGAGTTCCTCTGTCCTGGATTCTGAGGGACGATGGATCGGAGACAGGACATTTGTGCTCCTGATGGCCGGAGACCTCGTCACCGCACCTGTCCTAAATACGTGGCTCCAAGCGCAGTTCTGATCAGAACAAGAAGGCTCAAAGGAGACGGGACCGGCTCTGTCCATGCCACCCGGCACTTAGTGATGAGAGCTCTGGGGGGGGGGGGACCTTCGTCGTCCTCGGAGAGAGAGCGCTGGAGAGGGGAGCCCATGGGTCTGAGTCGGAGCTGGGGTTCCGTGTCATTGGCTGTGGCGTGGGGTGAGTCGCTGATGCTGAGCCCTAGGAGGCTCATATGTGTAAGGGGGCTACTGACGCCTGTCCCCACCGGTTTGTTCTGGGAACAAATGATACATTTTCAAAATAGTAAAGGCTGAACCACATAAGAGGTTACCCTTATGACTACTGAGTGATTGGGACGGGGCCCCCAGAATTCACCAGTGTCGACCCAGCTGTGAGGTCAGAGCGGGATTTAATACAGAGGAGCAGGACCCGGGTGGGTGTGGGGGGGGGATGGGGGGTGGGGGGGGCAAGAAGAATGATGGGGGGGCAGGTCTCGGGTGGCGGGCAGCCGGGTGGCGGGCAGCCAGGCGTTCACGGGAGGTGGCACACTTGACCCGGCAACGGGGCACGAGACAGAGCTCGGCTTTTCCTTCTGAGCAGGCGATTTTGGTTGGCCATCCTTTGTGCGTGGTGAGGGACACGGGATTGGGAAAGGCCAGCAGGTGGATCCTTTGAGAATGGCCCTTGGGGGACTGCTGGGGACAGGGGAAGGGACTGAATGGGGAGGTGAGGGAGGAACCGTGGGTAAAGAAGACCCTGGGGTGGGGGTGCAAGAGGGGAGATTGGGGGAGCTAGAGGCGCTGCACGCCACGGCGCTCGTGCCTCTAAACATTCTTGGGGTCTGGAGCTGGGGCTGGGGCTGGGGCTCGAGGCAGGCCATGGAGGTTGCGGCGCTGTGCTCGCTGGGACTGGGTCCCGCTCAGCTCACCGCTCCCTGAGGGCGGTGCCAGGCGGTGCCCCACACTTCCCACCGCCCCGCTGGAGGCCTCCTCCCTAGGCCGCAGCCGCAGAAACAGGGCGGGTCTCCTTTCCCTTTCTCCCTCCTTGGCGCCTGGCTTGCCCCAGCCCCCACCCGTCCTCCTGTCGGGCAGCCTGGAGGAGGTGTAACCGGGAGTCGGGGCCGTGGTCACAGGGATCTTCTGCCGTTTCATCTCGTTAGCAAAGCTGGACCACCAAGGCACCAAGAGCGTGTTTACAGACCTCAGGACCATGAGCTCACGGGGCAATGAGCTGAGCTCTGTGCTAAGTGCACGCGAGGTACAGACGCAAACAATGCGCCACTGAAGGAGCTCGCTGTTTGGGGGGGCTGCGCGCTGCACCCCCACGGAGAGAAACAGTGGGATGATACAAAGAACTGCAGGGTGAGGGCCAGATGGACCGTGCCGAGGCCAAGCCCAGACTTAGTGGCCATGAGGGTTAAGGAGAGTGAGTCTCAGCTGGGCTGAGAACGGGTCACCCCGATGGCCTTCTCGCCTTCCCATGGGCTCTTGGTAATTCACGCCTCATAAATCACTTTCATGTGTATTATTTTAACCAGAAGCTTGACACTCACTGAGTAGGGTTCTGACCAGCATAAAGTGTTTTCCAGAAAGGAATTGAGCTGAGTGGCCACGTCTTTGATGGCGGGAGTGTGTGAAGGCCTTCTGTGAGCGGGGAGGACAGAGAGAGCTAGCTCCCCAAAGAGAAGTGATGGCCATCACTGCCCTCCAACCCAGGCGAAGCCTGACCCCTTTCTGGAATGCTCTCCCCCGTACCACTCTTCCCATACCCGGGCTCTAGAGACTGCCTAATATCCTGAACTCAGGGGTCCAACAAGTTGTTGTTAGAGTTGTGGGGACTTTATACCTCCCTGCGAGAGCCATGATGAGCACTGTCTCCCCAGTCTGCCTACTCATTGCCTTCTTGGGCCTGTGCTGGGATGTGGGCGTGTAATCAGGAGGGGAAATAGGAATAACAAGAAAGAAGCAGGCACCGAGACTGTCCAAGTGTATGGTCTTAAAGAGGGAAAAAGAGGGGACAATGACGAGCTGAAAAAAGACCAGTCAGGGAGTGCCGGGGGCCAGCGAGTGCCCTATCCCTGGGCAAATTCAAGCAGAGTTTGGACAACCATTTTATGGGATGGTAAGCGTTGTCTGTGGGGGCAGAGGAGGAGGTTAACGATAACCGTGAGCCGACCGGATTTCTTTAAGCTCTTTCTGCCCCTCAGATTCTCTGCCTCTGAGATTAGAGCAGAGGAAATCTGGGCATTTGTCCAACCTCTATTTTCTGTGGTGGGGGCGGGAAAGCCAGGTTGTTTGTTCGTTTGTTTGTTTGTTTGTTTGTTTTAAAGATTTTATGTATTTATTTGACAGAGAGAGAGATCACAAGTAGGCAAAGAGGCAGGCAGAGAGAGGGGAAAGCAGGCTCCCCGCTGAGCAGAGAGCCCGATGCGGGGCTTGATCCCAGGACCCACTGAGCCACCCAGGCGCCCCGGGAAAGCCAGGTTTCAGAAAGAGCTACGCATGGTCACTTCTACATTCTACTCCATCCCTAGCCCCACTTCTTTAATCTCCATGTAGTATTACAGTATTGTGTCTTCTGAAATACCAGATTGACAGTAAGTGCTAAATACCAGCATCTCATTGGTCAGGGCTTGGGAGGGAAGGAGGGGGAAAGAAAGTGAAATTCGATGTCTTCATATTTTATTGGCTAGGAGAAGGTTTCTGAACCAATTGAATACTTTCCCCATTGACTGTTGCTAGAAGGGAAACCAAAATCATTGGCAATAAGACTTAACCAGCTGACAGCTGAGGGAAACCACCAGTTCTAAAAATGCTCTGAGGGGCGCCTGGGTGGCTCAGTGGGTTAAAGCCTCTGCCTTCCGCTGGGGTCATGATCTCAAGTTCCTGGGATCGAGCCTGGGATCAAGCCCCGCATCTGGCTCTCTGCTCAGCGGGGAGCCTGCTTCCTCCTCTCTCTGCCTACTTGTGATCTCTCTCTGTCAAATAAGTAAATAAAATCTTAAAAAAAAATAAAAATGCTTGGCGGGACGCCTGGGTGGCTCAGTTGGTTAAGCAGCTGCCTTTGGCTCAGGTCATCATCCCAGCATCTTGGGATCCAGTCCCGTATCGGGCTCCTTGCTCCGCAGGGAGCCAGCTCCTCTTTCTGCCTCTGCCTGCCTCTCTGCCTGCTTGTGTTCTCTCTCTGTTAAATAAATAAATACAATCTTAAAAAAAATAAAAAATAAAAATGCTTGGAGAAAGGCTGAGGGGAACTGGGCGGGTGGGGGGAGCTGGGGGTGGGGTTTGGGAGCTACGCTACCGAACATTTCCCCAGAAGGGACCTTATGTAGGGGCAGGCCCAGAGAACTTAGGTAGCCTTAGGAAGGAAAGGGTGGGGGAAGGAAGAACATTTAAGGCAACCCTCAGAGTCTTTGGGAAACCAGAAGTAGACCTTGTGAACCCAGTAATACACGAGTCCACACACAGTGACACACTTGGACATACACCTGTCCAACTTCACAAAGATATGCCAGCGCATTCTCTTGATAAAGTAATAAGCATTGAGAAGCTGAAAATAGGAGAATTTTGACCTGAAAAGGGGTCAGAGGAAAATATGTTAATTGACCTAGTTTCCCAAGGAGAATCGACTGTTTATTGTATTTGTTTGGTCAATAAATGAAGCCATTGGTTTATACACTGGAATCAAATCCTACTCTCATGGCGTCAGGAAAGGACGCAGAATCTTGGAGTCAGACTCAGTCTAAGCTTTGCTACTTACCCATAATGAGGTGATCTTTTTTTTTTTTTTAAAGATTTTATTTATTTATTTGACAGAGAGGAGAGAGATCACAAGTAGGCAGAGAGAGAGGGGGGAAGCAGGCTCCCTGCTGAGCAGAGAGCCCGATGTGGGGCTCGATGTGGGGCTCGATCCCATGACCCTGAGATCATGGCCCAAAGCAGAGGCTTTAACCCACTGAGCCACCCAGGTGCCCTCGTAATGATATGATCTTAAGTTACTTGATCTCTGTGAGCCTTGGTCTCTTTATCTGTAATATCGGTCTTACTACTAGCTGCCTTATGGAGAGGTTGTCAGAACTCAAGACTCTAACAGAGTAAATGCTCGGCCTTGTGTCTGGCTTCTAGTAAATGTCAGTACATGCTGATTCTCTTCCCCTCACATCTCTTCCTTTGCCAGCCCCCCGCTTCCCACTCCTGCATTAGCATGAGAAAATAATTCTACCAAGGAAATGTCTAGGTCCCATCTAAGATGGACTATTTTGTCGCATTTGTGCTAAAAGGTCTTGGTTACTTTCAGGGGATGATAAAAGGGAAGACTTGGCTCCTGTCCTCAGAGTTCACCATCTGGTGGCTGAGACCAAAACGCCAGGCCAGTGTGACAGATGCCGTGATAGATGAGGGACGCCTAGCCCAGAATATGGGGCCACAGAAGGATTCTTGGAGGAGGTTGTCTGCCTCCCCTTCTGGAAGTAGGTTGTAGGACTGCAGGGCCCCCAAGGAGAGTAGGATGGTGATGGAGGAAATTTCAGTGTGCTAAGCCAACTCCGGGATTCTTCTCTGTTATGCAAAACCAAAGAGCCATAAAATGCAAAGACTTAAAGCTGGAGGATATACTGTGAGGAGTCAAGTAGGGTTGGAAGGGAGAGTTTTGGGGAGAAGCTACCATCTCAATGGAAATGCCGAATGGGAAAGAGGATTTTATTTATTTATTTATTTTTAACCAGGGTGTTTTTTTTTTTTCTCTTTTTTTCTCCCCAAATATGTTTATTTTATTTTATGTTTTATTTTAATTTTTCAGTGTTACAAGATTGTTCATGCACCACACCCAGTGCTCTATGCAATACGTGCCCTTCTCGATACCCACCACCAGACTCACCCATTCCCCCACCCCCTCCCCTCCAAAACCCTCAGTTTGTTGCTCAGAGTCCACAGTCTCTCCTGGTTCATGGCCCCCTCCAATTTTAAGCAGGTTTTGTTGTTGTTGTTCTGTGTGGGGTTTTTTTAAGAGTTATTTATTTATTTATTTATTTGACAGAGAAAGAGAGATCACAAGTAGGCAGAGAGGCAGGCAGAGAGAGGGGGAAGCAGGCTGCCTGCTGAGCAGAGAGCCCGATGCGGGGCTCCATCTTAGGACCCCAAGATCATGACCTGAGCCAAGGGCGGAGACTTTAACCCACTGAGCCACCCAGGCGCCCCGGGAGAGGGGATTTTAAGGACATCCGGTGCATTCAATGTGCTTGTGCTCCATGCTCCTCCCCTCCCCCAACCTTTGATGTTTCCTTGAGAAACTAGAGATTTAAATTATTCTAAATCAGTTTTGAGTACTAGACTGGGTTTCTTCTATTGCGTTTCGTGTTGTGATGGGGCCATTAAGAGTGCCAGGATTTATTCAGAAATAGAAAGACAGGATATTGGGGTAAAAACCAGCACGTTAGAATTTAAGCTTTTGGAGATGTAGCAGTTCTAGGTGATGACTAAGTCCAGGGAGTGGCCAGGGTGAAAAGGAGTGGAGGTGTGAGTTCTTGAAAACAGGAAGCTTACTAATGAATGCAGGGGTGGAGCTGGGCTAGATGAGGGTCAGGGGGCACCTGGGTGGCTCAGTCGGTTAAAGGTCTGGCTCTTTTTTTTTTTTTTAAGATTTTATTTTTTTATTTACCAGAGAGGGACACTGTGAGAGAGGGAACAGAAGCAGTGGAGTTGGGAGAGGGAAAAACAGGCTTCCCACCAAGCGGGGAGCTGCATTCAGGGCTCGATCCCAGGACCCTGGGACCCTGAGCCGAAGGCAATCGCTTAACAACGGAGCCACCCAGGCGCCCCTAAATATCTGACTCTTGATATTGGCTCAGATCATGATGTTAGGGTCATGGGATCCAGGCCTGAGTCCTGCTCCTGCTTGGGATTCTCTCTCTTCCTCTGCCTGCCCCTCATATGCTAAATAAACAAACAAATAAATATCTTAAAAAGAAGAAGATGAAGATCAGTTTACAAGAACTGAACAGCATGGAGGAACAGAGGTTCTTGGGGGAGAAACATGTTTTCTTTTTTTCCTTTTTTACAATTTATGTATGTATTTTAGAGAGAGAGAGAGAGTGGGAAGAGGGGCAGAGGGAGAGATCACGATCTGAGGCAAAATTCAGAGTCAGACTCTCAGCTGACCGAGCCACCCAGGCGCCCCTCCATTTCCTGTGCTTGTCCTTCTCTACTACCCAGTGAGCTCCTTAAAATATCAGGGCTTTTACTTGGTTCCCACTTTGTGCTCAAAATTCAGACATACTGAATATCTAACTTCTGAGGCACTGTCCCATGGTCCTAATTATCACAAACCTCCCTTACGATGGGGTTCATTTTACAGACGAACCCCAGAAAGTGTATTGTTCAACATCACACAGCCGGTGGGGTTCAGCGCTGATTATACATAAACGCCGTATTGTCTCATTTTGGGGCCTCCATTGGTATCTCGAACTCATCAAGTCCAAAGTTTAACTTGTCATCTCTACTGTTTCCCCCAAATGTGCCTCTTCCAAATTCTGTTTCATACTGAAAGGAGCTGCCGTCTACACCCTGGGCCGCACTAAGAATCTTCTGACTCCCCGAGTAAGTATACCCACTCAATCCCCAAGCTCTATTGGCCTTGTAAAGTCCTCAAAGACAACCTTGAGAGAGAGTGTGAGCTCAAGCAGAGGGGGTGGGGGAAGCGGGTTCCCTGCTACCAGGGAGACCCACAGGGGCTGGATCCCAGGACCCCGGGATCATGACCTGAGCCAAAGGCAGAAGCTTAACCGGCTGAGCCACCCAGGCGCCTCCCCCCCCAACTGATATTGCCTTATTTTGCATGAACCTCATCTCAGTCTTGGATTTCTGCAGTGACCACTCCAGCGAAATGCTCCGTGTTTCCACCAGAGTGAACTTCCTAAAGTTCTGACAGTAGCACTCTGTTTCAAGCACTTTACCGCGTTCTTCTTCCTCCAGGATAAAACCCACTCTTTTTATGTAGTTTATGGAGTCTTTTACTACCTTGCACTTGTTCACCTCTCCCGTCTCCTAGCTCACCATGTGCTTCACTGGATTGGCTAGATTTACTGATTCATTTTTTTTTTTTTAAGATTTTATTTGTTTGGAAATGTGTAAGCCTGATGATTCACAGACCTGTACCCTGGGGTAAATAATACATTATAGGTTAATAAAAAAAAAGAAAAAAAAAGATTTTATTTATTTGGGGCGCCTGGGTGGCTCAGTTGTTGAGCATCTGCCTTCGGCGCAGGTCATGATTCCAGGGTTCTGGGATCGAGCCCCATCTTGGGCTCCCTGCTCTTCGGGAAGTTGGCTTCTTCCTCTCCCACATCCCTGCTTGTGTTCCTTCTCTCACGCCCTCTCTCTCTCTCTCTAAAAAAAAAAGAAAAAAACTTAAAAAAAAAAAAGATTTTACTTATTTATTTGACAGAGAGAGAGAGATCACAAGCAGGCGGAGAGGCAGGCAGAGAGAGAGGGGGAAGCAGACTCCCTGCTGAGCAGAGAGCCTGATGTGGGGCTCGACCCCAGGACCCTGAGATCATGACCTGAGCCGAAGGCAGAGGCTTAATCCACTGAGCCACCCAGGTGCCCCTTACTGGTCCAGTTTTAATTTCCCAAACTCCGTCCTTTCTTCTCATTTTCAGACTTTTGCACTCATAGTTTCCTGTATCCAGAACCCTAGACATCTATTAAAATACAATGTTCTGGGGCATCAGAATGACTCCGTCGTTTAAGCGTCTCCTTTCGGCCCATGTCATGATTCCAGAGTCCTCGGATCAAGCCCCGAGTCGGGCTCCTTGCTCAGCAAGGAGTCTGCTTCTCCCTTTCCCTCTGCCTCTACCCCCTGCTCATGCTGTCTCAAATAAAATAAAAAATATATAAAAAACACAATGTTCAGAAAAGGGTGAAATTATGACTCTCTCACTGCCGAAGAGATCATTATTCTGACACTTGTTTAAGAGGTAAGGAAGACTTTTTTTCAGGACTATTGCAGTAAGTGTGTGAAGACTATCATAACCGGAGAGAGGTTGGGTTTGACTCTGAATACAATCAGGACGTGGGGCTATGTATGGCCAATGAGAGGGATGACAGGGTCAGTGGATGGAAAATTACATCAGGGATAAGGAGATTCTGGCTAGCCCGACTTAGCAGGATTCTTGCTGAAAGTGGCTAGTGCTCCAAGGATGAGGCTTATTCGAAAAGAAGCCTCAGCAGAGGCTTAAGTTTGGCCTAGGACAGAGTTATTGTCAACACCCAAATAAAAATGTAACTCATGTGGGAACTGACAGATGTGTGTTCGAAAGAAAAGATTCACAGCAGCTGTACTCTTACTTTCGAAGGGGGGAAAAACACTTTATTGGTATTATAAGAATCTAATAGAAACCAAAGAAGAAGAAAAGGAAAATCTGCACATAGATGAGGGCAATCGTAAGCAGTAAAGGAGAGTAAGACAGACTTACATCAAATCGGGTACTTACAACATCCACACTCATGAGTGTGTGTGAGGGCAGCAAGGCCCGAGTGCTGATGGAGAGACCCCTCAGCTGAGACTCCCCATAAGGGCCATATTTGTAGGGCAAACGATGGGGTCTGAAATTAAACATTTGTTTGCCTACGTGCAGTTTGGAGGGAGCTGCATTCCTATGTTATCAAGTCTTTACAGATTCAAGAGCCTGGGCCAGGTGGTTTGCCTCCCTACCTGGATTCCATGGGGGAGGGGGGCGGGAGGAGGGGCAGCCCAACCTGGAGACGGAGAGGATGCAAGGCAAATTTGTAACTCTTGGCATCCAGACCAGAAGGGCTAGTTCTGACCTGGAGGCCAGCTAATGTCAATTAACCAGGCTCCTTGGGTCACTTATGTCTCGCAAACAACATTCTTTAGTCTGCCTGCCAACGTGCAGGTGGCGTGGTGGCTTCTGCATAACAAATCCTAGAAACCTCTGTTCATTCAATACAATGTGATACCTAGTTTAAAAGAAATCTGAGAAACACACATTTACCGACCAGGAATACAGAAATGAAGATGAACATGGAGGCAAGAACTGTTTTTGTTTTTTGCACAATGTAGGGAGCATGGGGTTCATTGAACCTCAAACTGCCCAGAATTTGCATGTGGGTCAGTTACTTACAGAGTTGCAAAATAGCTCCCTGGGAAACAGAACCTCTAAGGCAGATGCATGTGCTATAAAATGAGTCCTTCTGGTTCCCCATTAACCATCACTTCTGGGAAGTCTTTCCCAAGTCTCTATGTGTGAATGAGTTGCAATTTCTGGGCAATCATATTTATTTTACTATATTGTTTATATCCCTCCCTTTTGGAGACACAAGCTGTGAGTTATTCTAAGTTTCCTGGGTGTGAACATCTGCTTCTGAGAAACGACATGCTAAGGGGATAGTGGAAGCCACAAGATACACATATTGTGCACTAATGGAACATCCATTTTACTCTAATACCTGGGAAAACACAATTTTACATTAAAGCAGACGCCGCCCTTCCCTCCTCATTCAGTGTATCCTTGTTTTATGAACTAACTAATCGTTTCTATTTCAAGGCCTGCGGGACACCATGGGGATACAAAAATGCGCCAGAGCAGTCGCAACGATGTCTCCTGAGTAAGAAACAATTCTGATACTAAGTGGCCCTAAGTTGCGGGGGCACCACGGACACTTCGGGAAGGGGCTGGCCCGCGGTGACGGCTCTTGGGACGCGCCAGATACTGTCGCACTGGCCTCTGGGCCAGGCTCGGCCCTGCAAGAGAGTCCTGATTTGAGCTGTTGCCCTCCCAGTGTGAGGGGTGGGAAATGGCGTCCCGTCAGGAGGGAAGACACCCTCCCCGCTCCCCGCCCCCCACCCCGGCCCCGCGCCGGCTCCCCAAGCGGTCCAGCTCCTCGGGCCAGCTCTCGGGCCTCTATCCCCACCCGCGCCCCGCCCGCCCGCCCGCCCGGGCAGCTCCACCTTGGCCCCGCCCCGTGACGCGAGGCCCCGCCCCGTGACGCGAGGCCCCGCCCAGCAGCGCCAGCTTCCAAGATGGCGGTGACGATGCTTGCCAGGCTGTCGGGGTGGCGGTGACGACGGGAAGCAGAAGAGCAGGTATGTGGGCTGGGGATGATGGGGTGAGAGGCCCGGGAGAAAGGTTAGGGCGGCTGGGAGGGTGAGAAGTTCCGGGTAAAGGCTGGAGACCAGCTGGAGCAGGGAGGGGGTCCCAGGTGGAAATATGGACAGAGGCCGGTGGGCTCACATTGCAAATGCAAGAGGAGGTTGGGGTGGGAGGTTGGGGTGCTCCGAAAGAACTGGGCTGTGACCCTCTGCAGAGCGCTGACCACGCCCCTTAGGTGAGCCAACCCAGGTACCCCAGACCGGCTCTGCCCAGCCCTCCCACTCCCTATCTCACTTTTAGCGGTAACCCTCCTCCCTACCCCCGCTAGGACTGGGATAGGGTAGAAAAGGTAGAGGACGTCACCCCCATGCTACTCCTCGCCGCGCTCTGGGGCTGTTTGCTTGCAGCTCCCAGGTGGTCACGCTCCCTGCACCTGCGGGGCTGGCTCCCAGGCACGCGAAGGGCGGAAAGGAACCTGTTTCCTACTCTGCCTTGGTTTCTCCTGAGGCCATTCTACAGTCCTGTCGTGACTGCCTCACCCCTTGGCGAAAATAACGTCTCCATTAGCAGTCCCGTCCCCACTCCCCAAACAGGTTGGTCCTGTCGGGGTGGAGAATGGTTAAGTACACATAAACCTGACACTCAAGAGCAACTGGGGGACGGGGGTGGGGTGGGAGCCAGGGACCTAGCATCTCTGGGTCCTCCCCTCTTCTTTCCAACCACTTTCTTTAGCTCCCCTGCTTGGGAAACCAGTTTCACCGTGATCTTGATCTCTGCCCCACTGGGTGGTTGGTTATCCTTGACCACTTCTGTTCCAGCTGGTGCCGGATCACTGTTGGAGTGCTGGATGGAGCCTTTCTCCGTCCTCTGTGACATTTCCAATTTAGATAATGCCTCACATCTCTGCCCCCCCGGGACCCCCTGAAGTCCCCATGATCCCGAAGAAGACAGCTTGAACCTAGGTGAGTCCATCCCCCACCCCCCTCTAAAATTGGGAGGGAGGTTCTTCAGAGACTCCTTTGAAAAGGACCTGAATGATGTAAGCATCCTTGGGGGTGGGGACCGAGAGTAGTCGGCCTGAGTGGTTCAGGGAGGAGGTAGAGGAGAGTGAAACTTAGGCTGGAAATGGCAGGTGGTAAGGGCTGCTGGTGGTTACATTCTGTTTCTTTTCCGTGCATGACTGTACATCTGTTTGCTCCCTTCTCTGATTTTGCTCTTTGCCTCTTTTCCTCTTAACTCTTTTTTTTTAATTTTTTTTGAAGATTTTATTTATTTATTTGACACAGAGAGAGAGAGATCACAAGTAGGCAGAGAGGCAGGCAGAGAGAGAGGGGGAAGCAGGCTCCCCGCTGAGCAGAGAGCCCGATGCGGGGCTCGATCCCAGGACCCTGAGATCATGACCTGAGCCGAAGGCAGAGGCTTTAACCCACTGAGCCACCCAGGCACCCCTCTTTTCCTCTTAACTCTTGGCACCACCTTGGTTCTTAACTGATGATCTCTCTGCTGGCTTGCTCTTCACCTGCCTGCCCCCAGAATTCTCCTCTCTCCCTCCTCAGACCTGAGCCCAGGATGTTGCGGAGGCTGCTGGAGCGGCCCTGCACACTGGCCCTGCTGGTGGGCTCCCAGCTGGCCGTCATGATGTACCTGTCACTGGGGGGCTTCCGAAGCCTCAGTGCCCTATTTGGCCGAGAGCAGGGGCCGACATTTGACTATTCTCATCCCCATGATGTCTACAGTAACCTCAGTCATCTGCCCGGGGCCGCTGTTGCCCCAGGGGGCCCTCCAGCTCAAGGTCTGCCCTACTGTCCAGAACGATCTCCTCTTTTAGGTGAGTGCAAAAGGGAGGAGAAACTAAAGGGAAGGCCAAGGTGTGGGGAAAGGGCGAGGGCAGCAGGCGTGGGACTTAGGACCTGGGGTTAATGTCACCAAAGTTGGGCAGAGGTTGAGATAAGCAGGCTCTGGATTTGGAGTTTAGATCGGACTCCTGCAGTGAGCCACAGCTTTGGCCTCCCCGGCCGCTCATGCGCTCTTCCTGCCTTGGGCCTGGGATTGGGATGGGTCCCGGTTTTGTTAGTTATTTGAAAGTCCTTCTGTGTTCTCCACCTTCTAACCTAGTGAGGCAGGAGTAATGGAACCCTAGAATAAAGCAGGCTAAGTAAAGAGCCTGCACCTTTCAGACTTGGCAAAGTTGTCCCAATGATGGGAAACTGCGGGTGTGTGCGATTTCTGCATCAGCCGTTGAGGGAGCAGAGCCCGAGAACCAGACCGCCAGGGCCAGTGGTGTTCCCAGGCCCTGGAGGTCCCTCTTTCTAACCCCTGACCTGGCCCTTCCCTCCCAACAGTGGGTCCCGTGTCCGTGTCCTTTAGCCCGGTGCCGTCACTGGCAGAGATCGTGGAGAGGAACCCCCGGGTGGAGCCGGGGGGCCGCTACCGCCCCGCGGGGTGTGAGCCCCGCTCCCGCACAGCCATCATCGTGCCCCACCGGGCCCGGGAGCACCACCTGCGCCTGCTGCTCTACCACCTGCACCCCTTCCTGCAGCGCCAGCAGCTCGCTTACGGCATCTACGTCATCCACCAGGTACCCCCGGCCTCCCCCCAACTCTGACTCTCTGGTAAGGAAGCCACAAGGAAATGCCAGTCCGCTCTCAGACTGGGGGTCCCTGCGATCACTTTAAGAGGGTCAGACTGTTGAGTATGGGGACGCAGCTGGCACTGCTCTGCCAGCTTGTCGGCCCCCCCGAGTCCTCCTTACTCTGCTCGGGGTGCTCCGACCGTCCTGTGCTCCCGTGATTTCTCCTTGGTCGACTTGGGAATGGTACAGACTGGGAATTGGACAGACTTGGACTAAAATCAGTTCTGCCATTTGTCCCGTATGTGACCTTGAACAAGATTCTTAACCCCCTAGAATGAGGCAGAGTGCAAACCAATAGACCCGTTTTCCATGGCTGTTGGCTGTGAGGATTAAGTGCTCAACAGCCGCGTGTAAGTAAGCGGGCCGTACCGATGCTCAGAAACGATTTGTTGGATGAAGAATGAAAGTTTGGCTTTCTCTTCATTCTCCTTGCCCCACTTCCCCCCTTCGGCCCCCCTCCTCCACGCTACTACCTACAGACGGGGTCCGGGTCTTCTGCGTTACCTTCCAGGCTGGAAATGGCACGTTTAACAGGGCCAAGCTGCTAAACGTTGGGGTGCGGGAGGCCCTGCGTGATGAGGAGTGGGACTGCCTCTTCTTACACGACGTGGACCTCCTGCCCGAGAACGACCACAATTTGTATGTGTGTGACCCCCGGGGGCCCCGGCATGTGGCTGTTGCCATGAACAAGTTTGGATACAGGTAGGGGGGCCACGAGGGTGCTGGCAAGCAGGGGCCCCCACCATCCGCTGGAGGGAGGAGAGCCAGAGGGATCGTGGGGCAGGGATGTCTCCCCAAAAGACTCGTGGAACCCAAGGATCTTTCTCTCCCTAGCCTTCCGTACCCCCAGTACTTTGGAGGAGTCTCGGCGCTCACTCCTGACCAGTACCTGAAGATGAATGGCTTCCCCAACGAGTACTGGGGCTGGGGTGGTGAGGATGACGACATCGCTACCAGGTCAGGCTTCCCGCCACCGCTCCCCACCCCCACCTCGGCCCGGATCCCTTTCCGCCCAGACTTCCACCCCGGGCGCTAGCCCCTTCGCTTCAGTCTTCAGCTCTCTGGTCCTATTCTTCTCCTTTAGCTTTTCCCATCTACCCAGGTCAGGCTTTCTCGTGCTGTTCCCCGTTCTGTCATCCTTCAGTCTCCTAGGTCTGATGAGTTCTGTTTCTGAGACAGAGGAGAAGATCAATAGGCTGTAGTATCGTGGGATTCCAGAGCCGGACAGGGGCCGAGAGACACTTCAGTCCTGCCTTCTGCTAACGTCGCATCCAGACCGCTTCCTCTGGGGCTGGGGAGGAGGGGCTCGGCTCCATATCACCCAGAATCACTTTTTGGTTTTAAGTCTGTGCCGTTGGCATGATGCCAGCTCCTTTTTAGCATGTGAAACATTTTGACCTTCAGCCTCAGCTGCCCCAGTTTCCTATCTGTGGTGTGAGAATTCCGGCTTGTCGTGCTGGACCCATTGCCTCCCCTCCCCCTCGTGCCCTCCGGGACGACCTCTGTGAATTCTTGTCCTCTGTATGTGTGTAAAGGACCCAGCAATTTCTCAGCGTATGTGTTCTTTCAGCACTTCCCCCAGGCCCTCTTCGGTTCTTGCTTCTGTGTGTCAGAGGCGGGGTCCTGAGTACTTGGTTCCATTCTTTTCCTGACACTAAAGCGGGGGCGGGGGGCAGCGCAGCCGCTGTTCTAGGTGGGGATTGCTGAGCTTGGGTCTCTAACTCCCGGGCTCGTCCTGTCCTTTCGAACAAATGCCAGGGCAGTTCCTGGGTGCCACTGGGACAACGAGGATGGGAGGAGCAGACCTACCTGCCAGGTGTTAAGAGGCCCCAAGGCGCCCGGACTTACTTGGCTGTGTCCCACCTTTACGTTCTGTCCTGCCTTTCCTTCTGTTGACTTTCTCTCTTCCAGTATGTGGCACTTCCCTTGCCTAGCTAGTACTAGTTGTGTACAGAAACACGTCACCTCCTTGCCGGGCGGAGCTCTTCCTGTTGGCCTGTCAGCAGCTTGCCTCCACGCAGGGTCCTCCAAGGTGCCCCCACTTTTCCCACAGGGTGCGTCTGGCTGGGATGAAGATCTCTCGCCCCCCCACGTCGGTGGGGCACTACAAGATGGTGAAGCATCGTGGCGATAAGGGCAACGAGGAGAACCCCCACAGGTAGGGAGGACCGCCTGCGAACTGCGGCGGCTCCTCGGGGTTCCGCATCCCCAGGGAAGGTACTGCATCCTGACACTCCCTAGGTCCCTGGCTGTTTCTTCCTGGGCCTTAGTTCTCCAACCTCTGACCCTCAGATTTGACCTCCTGGTCCGTACCCAGAATTCCTGGACGCAGGATGGGATGAACTCACTGACATACCGATTGCTGGCTCGAGAGCTGGGCCCTCTCTATACCAACATCACAGCAGACATTGGAACTGATCCTCGGGGTCCCCGGACTCCCTCTGGTCCCCGTTACCCACCCGGTTCCTCCCAGGCCTTCCGTCAAGAGATGCTGCAGCGCCGGCCCCCGGCCAGGCCCGGCCCTCTGCCTACTGCCAACGACACAGCCCCCCGTGGCTCCCACTGACTGCTCCCGCCTGCCCACCTCAATCATGAAACCGAACCCGAGGGGCGGTACCCTCCCCGCCCTCAGCTCCTCACTGCTCCTAGAGGGATGTGGGGGGACTGAGCTCCAGGGTTGCGCTGGAGGCAAGGGCCTCTTCTCACTGCTGGACTGGAGCTGGGCTCCTTCAGACCTGGGGGGTCCCTCTTTCTAGGGTCACCTGCCAGGGCTTATGACTGTGAATCCTTGATGTCATGATTTTATGTGATGACTCCTGAGAGTCCCTGGCCCCTGGGTGAGAGCAGGGCTGGACCCCAAGTCCCTTCCTCTTCCATGGAGAGAAGAGCGATCTGGCTTTTCCTGGGACCTCTGTGAATATTTATTCTATTTATGGTTCCGAGGAAGTATGTTTGGTGAAGGAACCCCTCCCTGGGTACTTTCTGCCAGTGCTGGAGTAGTTTCCTCTTCCGGACCTGGCTCAGGGGGCTGGGATTTTGATATATTTTCTAATAAAGGACTTTGTCTTGCCTCTGCTCCTGCTGGCTGCGTCCCAGGCACCTCGTGCCTACCTTTGCGACCCGCCCCTCCCCCTGCCACCGTATGCCCAGAGGTGATGGAACAGCTAGATCCAGCCAAGCTCCAGCGACTTTTATTTTTGTGGGTAAGGAGGCGGGAGTTGGGGATCAGCTGTTCGGTTCTGAGCCCAGGACCCGAGCAGCTGCCTGGCGTCCGCTCTCTATACAATCGTTGACAGCAACCCCCTCGTAGGAGGCTCCAGCCAGGGTCAAGGGCAGCCTCTGAGAAGCCAGGAACTGGGTTACTGCCTCTGGAAGGAGCAGATGAAGGGACTGTTACCACCAGGGATCTGGTTTCCTTGCCCTCCTCAGCACAGCCGCTTTCCCAACTCACCCAGTTTTTGCCAGTGGCCTAGTGTATACTGGGGGATGCAGTCCTGGGGAGAGAAGAGGGGGTACGGGGAGACTCTTGTTGGTGACGGCCAAACGCGAGAGGATGGCAACAGAGGCACCTGTCCCTGCCTTCAGCGGGAGCCGAGTGGCGCTTCCTCACTCACCTTGTGCAAGTGGACCAAGCAGTGACTTGGGGGCTCCTTCAGCCCTAGCTGGGTGGCAGCTGCTTGCTGTGCCCGCCGCTCGAACAGCTCCCGAGATAAGACGGAGCCCCTGGCTGCCAGTGTCTGTAACCAGGACCCTCCCAGCATCACCTAGCGAGAGAATGCGGCACTGACCAGCCTGCCCTTACCTCCTGGGCCCAGAGGAGCCTTCTGGAAACCCCCGCTAAGCAAAGCTGCCGCTGCTTACAGTCACTCGGAGGCCAGGGGGGCTCCCGTCCTGCTCAGGAAAAGCAACGGAGTCATACACGATTCCCAGGACGCCTGGGTCTTCTGAGGATGGCACCAAGTGTCCAAATCCCTGGAGGAAGGAAGAGGCCGGCTCAGGAAGGAAGGTGCCGGGTGGGCCGGCGGCTCTCGCTGGCCTGGGCCACGCCTACCTGCACAGGCAGACGGGCTCCTCGGTACTGGAGGTTCACCACAGCCACGGACACGGCGGTGATGGTCCGCAGGGCACGGGCCAGAGGCGCGGCCTGGACGGGGAGCAGCCCACTGAGCACTGGGGGGGAGCAGCCAGAGGCTTCAGGAGGCGCTCACCGCGGACTCACCGACCCTCCCTGCGATCAGACGCCCACAGGGACGAGCCCGTCAGGGCCACAGTGTGGTCCTGCTGGCCCAGGAAGCTACACTTGGCCTCCCTCTGGCTGGGGGTGGGGACGGGGGGCGACCCCATTACCTGAAGCTGGAACAGCGCTTATCACGTGGTCTGCCTCCAGACTGCTATCCCCTAGAGACACCTGACAGGACGAAAACGTGGGAAAGACACAGAGATAATGGGAATTTTGCCTCAGATTCCCAGGCACCAAACTGGCAGGAGAGACTCTGAGTGCTGGCCCAGGAGGAAGAGCCCAGATCTGCAGTCGGCACAGAGCCCACTGCCGCCACCGCTCTAGGCAGCGGGCCGGACGGAAGCCAGTGTGGCCCCTGAGCTGTGCAGGGGAGCGGGGCTGTCCCTTCCCCTATCTAAGCCACTCCCCAATATCACTCCTACCCAGACTTGGATCAAACAGGTCTTGGAGGAACATCTACAAATAAGATCTAAGACCCTAGGACAGCTCTTGTTCACACAAGATCTAGGGCAGGAAAACAACGAGCAAGTCCTGCCAACCTTGGCCATTCAGGCAAAGACGGAGACTCGAACACACGCATTACATACCGGGGGGCTCGCCTACCTTCCAGCGCCCTTCTGCCTGGAGGCTGAGCCCACAGACAGGCTGGCCTCTGAGAACAGTGACCCCCCGACTAGTCAGGTGGGTGTTAAGGGCCTGGGGCAACGTCTCCAGCCCTCCCCGCAGTGACCACTGGCTCCAGCGCTCGGCTCGGGCCTGGCGGATGAGCGCCGAGTCTGGCCGGGGGCCCTGCCCTGCAGAGGAGGAGGCAAAGAAGATCATTACAACAGCGCTCCTGGCCTTCGTGGTCGTTAATTTCGTCACCCCCTGAACCGACCTCCCACTCACCTGCCCCCAGCAGCAGCCCCAGTAAAACAGAACGATGGGTTTGCTCAGCTTGGAAGAGACTGGGGAAGCAGGACCTGACGCTGAGCTCCCGGCTGTTGCCCGCAAACACTCCTCGGCAAAGACTGTCCATGGCTAGAGATGCCACCTTAAGGGCGAGACGGATTGGGAGGCCAAGGAAGATGCCCACGGCGGTAGGGATTGGAGGTGGGGCAGGATTTTGGGGGGGCTGGGGAACAGTCCCACTGTAACACTAAGAATGGGAGGGAAGCGGAGGCATTCACTCTCAATGCTGAGTTTTGGGGACTACTGGGTGTGAAGAGAGGGAGAGGATATTCCCAGATGATACAGAACAGGCCCCAGGTGGGAGGTCTGAGTAGGGGGCTCTGCTGCTAGTTAGGAGGAGAGGGATTTGGGGGCCTCTGGGCCCTGTTACCTCAGGTCCAAGGCGGCGCTGGGCAAAGCTGTGCACAGTCTCATCAGGGTCTTTGCCCCTGGGCGTGGTCAACTCCTTCAGCCCAGCCCAAAACAGAGGTTTGGAGAAGGGAGGTGAAGGGCGGAAGAGCCCCCTGCACTGAGGAAGGCATAGTCATTTCTGTTCATCCGGCTCCTCTTGCTGGGAGGGCTGACAGACTGGGAGATGGGGAAATGGTGGGCTGTGGGCAAGGTAGAGGTGTGGTAAGGAAGTGACTGGCGTTACCTGAGGCCAGAGGGCAGTGCATGCAGGGCACCGCCTACGTACAGGAACCTGTTCTGGGCGGCTGGGTGGTCTCCCCGGACAGGCAACACTTCTGAGTCCAAGCCAAGCTCAGAAACCTGCTCTCCATACATCCTCAGGAAGAGGAGAAACTATGGAAAGGACTGGCCCACCAGGACTTCCTCCCAAGTCTGTCCTCTAGCGAAGGCCCCTCCACTAGCCCTCCTGAGCATTCCATCATCCTCTCACCAGGAGTAGGGTCCGGGCTCCCAGGGCTCCCGCGGGCCGAATTCCTCGAGGTCCAAGTTCAAAGACAGCATCACCTGGCCCTCGGACCGAGCGGATCCAGCCTCCCAGACGCTCGCTGCCCTCCACCAGGATCACCTGGGGAGAGGACAGGGGAAACGCGCTGCAAGGCCTATTAGCCGTGGGGTGAAGGGTCCGCAAGGGACGACGGTGGCGCCCTCCCTTTAGCCGGAAACGGGAGAAGAGTATTAAAGGGGGTCCCTCTGGCCCGATGGGACACTCACCTTGGGCGGACAGGGGGCCCGGCTCAGGTGGTAACTGGCGGCCAAGCCGCTGATGCCACCGCCCAGCACGACCACGGTCCGGCCCATTGGGAAGCCTAGGGGAGAGGGGCGATCGGACAGGCTGACCGGGGCGGGGGGGCACCCTGCTCTGCAGAAGCCCCTTCGCAGGTTCCACGTTCCACCCCCGGCCACTCTCTGCTTCGGGGGAAACTACCGCAGAGCCGGAGGATGAGGAGGGGCCAGTGAGGTTCCCGCCCAGGGCCCACGACTCACGAGACCCACGAGAGGGCCAAGGGAAGGAGGGAGAGGTCTCCCGGCCCTCCGGCCGGCGCTCGCCCGGGAGCCGGATAAGGGCGCCGCCCACGCTATCTGCCGGCGCAGGGCTCGGGGCGCCGCGGGGCCCCCCAGGCCGGTGGTTCGGAGGCCACCGTGCCGCCCGCCCCCTTGGGGCCCTCCGACTCGGCGTCGGCTCCCTCCCGCAGTCCCGGCTCCCCCGCCTCCGGATTGGTGGGCTCCGGGAAGCCCCGGATCACGTCAGCCAATGAAAGCACAGAGCTGGCGGCGGCTCCTCCCATCCCGCGGAGGCCGGCCGCCGCGCGCGGTTGCGGCCGGCGGCTGTGCCTAACTGGTTCGGTGCCAGCCGCGGGGGGGCGCCCGGCTCGGCTCTGCCGGTTCCCAGGGCTGCGGCGGCGAGGGCAGGAGCCGGGTCAGCGGGCCCCGCCGTCGGCTTCCCAGGCCCGGGGAGGGTGACGACCCTGGGGAGGCCCCGCGAGCGCGGGGTGTAGGGAGAGCAGCTAGAGACGCTGGGGCTGCTCCATGGGGAGGCGGCGCCGTAAACAGCTCCTTGATGTTAGCAACAGTCCGGGCCTACGGGAGCCGGGAGCCGGGGCCGCCCGGCAACGTGCCCCGTGTTTGTCAACAGGGGTCCTCGGTGCCTCGCCCTCCAGGGGCGGGGCCCCAGTGCTCGCATCGGCTTCCCGCAGCTTCGCCAGGCCCCGGTTCGCCTTCCCTCTTTCGCCCCAACGTAGACCTTCGCTGCTCGGGCAAACGTGGGCGCCCGCGTGTCCGGGGCCGGCACCCCCACCTCCCCCCGGCGCCGAGGGCGCCCCCGTCTGCTCAGAGAGGGAACTGACTTCCAGGAGCACTCCCAACAGGGCCCAGTTCCGTACCCATCCCCTAAGCACAAATACAAATAAGGACATCACTTTTTCTTAATAAATTTATTCACAAAAAGTGAGATTGTAGAGGGGCTGGGGGCTGTACACGGGCAGGGGCCTGGGGAGCTCTGTACACGGGGCTGGGAGACAAGGGAGCCTCCAGGTGGAAGGGTACTTTTGAATAAAAAAAATAACGGGAGCTACAACCACCGCCTCCCCCCTCCCCGGTTAAAAAGACACAAAAATAGACGTCTCTGAGGTAAATGGGGAGCCTGGGGCTTAAGGGTGTTGAACGGGTTTCACAGGTGCCAGGGCTTGGGCGAGGGGTGTCACAGGCACCGGGGCGGCTCCTGCATCAGTTGGTAGAACAGCACGTAGCCCTCACTGGACGCCACCTGGTTTTCACTGACAGGGGAGACGCTGCGGAGCAGGCAGCAGGGACAGGGGTTGGGATCACTGCCGTGTGTCCCCTCCCCCCAACAGATCAACCTACACGCATCTGGGCCCCACACTCTGCTCTCCCGGGGCGCCTCCGATTAGGGCCCAGGGTGCGAGCTGCAGTAGGAACGGGGCGGGGACCGCATGGGAGGCTGTTCTCACCGAGAGTCATTGTAGACGTGCCAGCCAGTCTGGCACCGACACAGGGCTGTGTAGTGGCCGTAGTGGACGCTGCCCGAGTGGTTGCAGAGGGCATACAGCTGATAGACGGGGCTTCCTGGGGGATCGAGGCCGCCGAATTGCACAGTCAGAGCTGCCACCGCGCCCGCACCCACGCCCCCTTCCCCTTCAGAGGAGCACGTCAGGTCCTTCCCTTCCAGACTCACCGGCTTTGTCACTGGCAAAGTCCCCCAGGCTCAGTCGCTGCAGCGGGAAATCCACACCTACTGAACTTTTCTTGATGGAGCCTCGGGAGGCGGAAAATCGATTAAGATCTAAGTTCTAGTTAAGGAGCATCTGGGGGGCAGAGGGCCTCTCCCCTCTGGGAACACACCCTGGGAGTGTGGTAGGAAAATTCAATTCCCAAATGGAACACGCGGGGTGGGGGGAAAGTGGATGGGAGAAATAAGAATTTGAGGATTAGGATACGAAGTACGAGGATTCGGGGGAATCTTTGTACTGTCAACTTTTTGGTACTTCGTGTTTTCTGCCGACACCGGTCACACACCTGAATAAATGTCAAATAATGTCACGTTAATGCGCTCCTCACCTTGACTGGCTTTTCTGACCCCCTGACTCACGTAGGAATTCACTATGCTCCCCGGGACTTCTGTATCCTCTGGACTACTCCCCTTGGCCCGAGGAGTGTTAGGACATATCTGAGACTCCAACACAAGCCCAGACATACAAATATTATTCCCCACACTGAAGCATCGAGCAACCCTTTTACCCATAGCCCTCCCTGCCAAGGTCTCCCACCCTTACTGTATCCTTTGTGAAACCCACATACTGGAGCATTCTCTGACTCTAGCTCTTCTTCCTTGGTGAAAAGGCTGAAACAATCCCGCAGAGACACCTTGCCCCCGGCAAATCCTTTCTGGGGGGGGGGGGATGGGAATGAAAGGTCAGCATGTTCTGAATTTCCTTCTCCAACTCTTCTCAATCAATCCAGGCTTTAGTTCTACTTCAGAGACCCACCGGGTTCCCCCCCACGCTCTGGGGGTGGGTAGGGATGGGTCACAGAACCCATGTCCCATCCACCCCTGGAATCCTCTGGAATCCCACCTTGGGGATGGGCAGGGACAGGTCACAAAAAACCTCGAAGGTCGTGGAGCGATACCCACAGGCCTGGCACTTGAGACAACTTTTCAACTGGCCCACAAACAGGTCTAGACAGAAGCGAAGAGGCGGGAGAAACGGTCACTGTGGGGTGCCCGAGATGCCTCCTTGGGTTCCCGTCTCTTCCCACCCCTCTGCCCGACCCTGCCTTTCCCAGCGCCAGCACTTCTCGCAAACCCCTCACCCCGCCCACTCTTCCATCGTCTAGTCTGGTCCCCACACCCCTTCGCGGTGTCATTTCTTCTCCCAAGCTCCCAACCCCCCACGCCAACTGTCCCGCGGGGCTCCGCCAACTCCGTACCCACAATCTTGCTGTCTTCTCGCTCCAGGTAACGCTTCCACATCAGGTTGGCTCGGTCATCATCACTACCGCAGATCGAGGGAAGTGGGGAGCACCCATGAGACGGGGGATCACTGGGCACCCTTGGCACCACGGAAATGACCCACACGGTCCTGCAGCCCCCCACACCCGTGCCCCAGCTCCTTCTCAACCTTTCAGAGAAGTGTCAAAGGAGTAACGCTTCAGAAGACTCTTGGGGGGAATCCAAGGTGAGAGGAAAAGAAAGGAACAAGGGAAGAGCAGCTGACTTCCCCGGGCTTTACACTCTCTCTGCTCCTGGCTGTACATTAGCTATCTCCCTCCCTCGGCCCAGGGACATCCCTACCTTATCCTCTGCCTACATCCGCACCCCTGGCCTCCCTCCTCCTACTTCTGCGCTGCTTCTCAAGCCATTTCCTAGGCCAAGCGTCTCCCTAGACCCCACATCCTCAGTCCTGACGAGCTCTATGCCCCGAGCGACGCACGCTGCTGAGCAACTACCGGGAAGATAAGGGAGGGAGAGTGACCCTACCTCAACTCAAGCTCCTCCAGCAGAGCTCCTCCGCGGCGGGGCTGAGACGGAGCGGGACTGCTGGCCAGGATGGGCGGAGCGCGGCGGCCCCGGCGGTTGATTTCCAGGTGTAGCCGCTCCATGAGGAGCTTCAGGAACTCCTGGGCATCCTGCTGGCTACAGCCAGAAACAGTGTGGGGCAACTGACCCCGTCCTCCCCTCCCCGCCCAACCCCACTGTCCAAAGACACTATCTCCCGCCCAGACATCGGTCCCCGCTTCCTGGATGAAGAACATCAGAAGGCCCCGTGCAATGCGGCCAGGGGCCCTGCTCGGCTCGAGCCCCAGGCATGGCCCGAGAGAAGGGGCATACCCTCCAGCTCTCCCACCTGTATCCAGAGAAGGAGGGGACGTATTTCTGGAAGACAGCTCGAAATCGGGTAGGATTCACAGCTTCACACGAGTCAGGGTGCCACAGGGCACCGATCACATCCGCAAAGGCTGTTGGGTGGGTGTGGGGAAACAGAGGTTAATGACTGCAAGAGGTGAGCCCTTCACAAAACCATCTCCTGGGAAGCAGGCACCAGCAAAACCAGATACAGCCGCCAGAGTTGAGGTTGGGGCGGCGGTGGCTGGCGGATGGCCCCAGAGGCTGGGGAGGGGCCTGGAAAGGTGGGAGCAGGAGTGGGTGCCGCACCTTCAGTGAGCTCTTGGGCTCGACCCCCTCCAGGCACCTCTTGGCGGAAGTCCCTTCGCAGACAGAAGTCCCGAAGAGGTCGAGTGCTGCTCAAACACTGTAGCACTGCGTTCAGGAAGCACTGGGGGGGGGGGGGGGGGACAGGACAGACGCTCCCATTATTTCTGCTGAGCAGGGACCGGAAGCCCAGGAGAGCTTCAGCGCTCTCCTTCCCCAAGTTAGCGCCCGGCCCCCAGCACCATTTCATGGATGGATGGACAGGAGAATGGCTCTCACCGTGTTCCCCAGGTTTCGGAGACCGACATGACCGGAGCCCAGAAGCAGCGTGTGACGAGCCTGGAAGGTCAGAGGCGGGTCAGCAGGTTCCCACATATCCCGCTCAGCACTTGAACCTTTCGACAGCATGCTGCCACTGCCCCTCCCCCCCTCCCCCCCAAGCTCCCCCCTCCTTCCCCCGCGGACTCCTGGGGGCTCCCTACCTCACTGGCCAGGAGCAGTAAGCCCATCACAGCTGAGTGTACCACGGACTCAGCCATGGCTGTCCCACCGGTTCCCCACCCAGTCCTGTGCCCAGCCAGCCGGCGCCGCAGCTCCTGGGGCAGCTCCCCGAGCACGGGCATGGCCGCCCAGCTGCTCCCCACACCCACCCTGCTTCCCCCAAAGCCCCCTCCCGCCCCCGTGGCCCCTTCCTGAACCCTCTCCTGATGGCTCCAGCGGCCACCAACCTAGCTCCCTTAGCTCGGGAAATGGGCAACCACGCTAACTCAGATGTTCTGAGCCCGCCCCTCCTCAGCTCCAGAGATTAATCAGGCCTAGGTACCATCCTAGGGGAGAAGGTGAAGCAAGGGAGGGTAAGGGCCTGGGGACCCAGAGAAGAATTCCAAATGGTTGGGTTAACTCCCTGGGGACTGAAATGGCACACCAAGCTGGGGACTCACAGAAAACCTGAAAAAGGTCTCGGAAGCTCAAAGGTACTTAAGGGAGTGGAGAGTCCAAGCTGCTCTAATGAGGAACGGAGAAGGGAACTTGGGGGAAAAGAGGGAAAGAAAGCCATGTGATGGCAAGAAAGCTGGAGGCATAGAGGAACATGGGCATGGAAGGCCACGTGTGCTGGCAAGTCCTCACCATTTTGTCATCGGAGTAGAAAGACTCAGAGGGCCGGGCAGATATGACGTGGAAGGAGCCATGGGAAGTAGGGGGCTCCGTCCGTATACTGAGCAAGGTGGGGGGACCAGGAAAGCCCCCGAGGCGGCGGAGAGAGGCGCTACGTCTCAGAGTGGGAGGCTCAGGCCGGAGCGCCAAGCGGCTCAGTGCAGCCCCTAGCTCTCCAGCGCCACGATGCCCTCCCAAGGCAATCCCCATAGGACGCAAGTCCCCACTGCTCACAGACTTGGAACGAGCTAGGTTGGTCCTGGAAGGGAGAGGCAGAGCCACAGTTGGGGGTGGTGAGCCCGGCAGGGGAACTCCATGATCTGCCCGAAGGGGTCCTCTGGGACGAGGGCCTGAGGTCCGTCCCCGTCCCAGCTCCAGTTTCTTGAGCCGTTCCTCAGGGGGACCTGGCCGGGGAGGCAGAGGTCTTAACATGGGGTTCGGCCCAGGGGCTGGGTTTCGGCGCTCCTTGCTTCGGGCCCTCGGGGCAAATGGTAGCTTGGACCCCACTCGGGGCTGGACATTAACAGGTGGCTCTCGGGTCCGGCCCAGGCGGTGCTCAGAGGCCTGGGGCATTGTGGACACCACAGGCTGGACCTGGGAGGAGAAGAGAGGGTCAGCATTTGAATGTGGAGGGAGGTGAGAACCTACAGTACCACACTAGCTTCTACATACACTGAGGGCAGGAACCATGTCTATCGGCTGGGTCACTGTATCCCCAGTACCTATCATAGTGTTTGACACAAAGTAAATACTTAGTATCCATTGAATAAATGAATGAATGATAGCAGCCCACCGCTTTGAATCTTTCAAAATTCCTAAGACCCTTCCTGCAGAATCCAGCTTTACTGAAATAAAGATAGTCTCTATCTCGGCTGTCTTCATGATCTAAACGCTCACGACAAGGGCGCCCATACCTGGCTAATCAAGTGGGATGTGCCCTGGGTCGCTTAGACTCTCTGGACAAATGAGGGTGTGGATGTAAAGAAAACAACCCAAAAGACAGCAGTCCACCCTCAAACCCCTGTCCCTCCAGGCTGCAAATGAAGCCGACTAAATGAGTGACTTGCGAATCCCTCCCTCCCCCACCCAAGGCTCCAAGGAGGTGTTGGGGCTCAGGGGCAGTGGCGGGGAGGGAAGACGAACGACTCCCCGACCCTAATCTCCGCACCTCTCCCCCCACAGCAGGGCTTCAACCGGGTCCGCCCCCCTCGAGGGCAGAAAGGCCGAGGCCGCTGATTGGCTACGGGGTCCAGCGGCGTATTCCCTGCGGTCCAAGGATGCTGTCCCTCCAGCCCAGTTCCCCCAGGCCTGCTGCGCCCCCCGCGCCCTGCCTTTGTGGAGGGCGTCCTCTCGGGTCCGGAGCAGTCTTCCCGCGGCCCCCCCCACGCCATTGCGCCCCGGCCCGTACCTGTCCCCCGGTGAGGAGGCGGGGGAGGCCAGCCGGGGCCAAGCCCCAGCTCAGGGCCACCCCCTACTACCCCCGTGCAGCCCCCCCGAGGGCCGGGCTGCAGCTTTAGCCGCAGCTGTTGCCCAGATCTCTCCCGCCGCAGGGGCCGCCGCCATCTTTGTTGGTCCCGCCCGGCCACCGGCCACCGGCTTCACCGCCTCCCACAGCGCCTGCGCACCCACACTCGAAAGCCACCCACCTGCTTCCTCGGCGCTTGCGTGAACCCGCCCCCTTGGCTCCGCCGCCGCCACCATGGAAACGCAGCCAACTTTAGGACCGCCAGTTCCCAGATCTGCCCTGAATTGTTTTAAAAACCATCGCTTCAAACCATAGGGATGTAGATCTGATAATCGTAGTATGGCCTCCAGGCTTGCAGCACAGATCCTTCCCTGGGAGCAGGGGGGCGAGTGAGGGAAACTGCAATGCCTGGGTCCAGCCCACAGTCCAGCGGAGAAGCATCCCGCCCTCCACAAAGGGATGGGAAGATCCCTGGAGGTCGGGGAATGCTGGTCCTGCAAAACCAAGCATCTTGCAGACCAAAGCAGTAAGCACCCCGCTAAAGGACACCAGCAGATCTCTGCAAGCAGATCTCAGCAGGAGGGAGAGCAGTCTAGGATTTCCTTTCATTTCCCAGCTCCCGACCACAGCATCCTCCATTTTCCCCTCCCTCCCGAACTAATTTAGTTGTACATGTGCCCTGGGTCTTAGGCTGCTCACCTTCTCTTCACAGCCACCAATGAGAACCACGGACCACCAGAGGAAGCAGCTTTTATTGAGGAGTTATCTCCAGAAACCAAAAAGACTACCCACTTTCAGCACCCCCATCCTTCCTGGATCTTGCTTCACCTGGGGAAGGGATATAAAGTGCCTTTTGGTTCCCCAAAGCCCCAGTCTTTCCTCTCCCTGTGTAGCTTTAGAAATTCAGTAGCAATGCTGTTGTTTCTTTTTTTCAGCAATGCCTGATACAGCTACTTCGTAACAATTATGGGTGAAGGGGTATGGGGGGAAGCAGTTGGATGAGTAAGAGTGATACACAGAGAGCAAGAATGTAGCCTGTCAAAGGTCCCTCTGTCCTGCCTCAGTGGCTTGATCCTTCATTGGCTGCATTTCTCTTTATGCTGAATCACGCCCTTCTGAATCAGATCGGGGATTTCCACTGCCAGCCACGGACCCAGCTGCAAAACAAGGGAGACCCGTGAGACTGTGACGACCTGGTCCACATCTCTTGTTCCATCAGAAGCTCCTTCCCCGAGAGATTCTATGGGAACATGCCCAAGGAAAACACTGTCACTCCTTGTTTATTCTCAGTTACTTTTCTTGTATTGCTAAGTGGCGCATTCCTCCCCTTCCCCTTATATGCCAAATACCCCAAACTTAC
>CM052814.1:6145074-6275074 GCA_028533885.1 Nasua narica | reverse complement strand
CTCTTACAACATCCTAGCAATCTCTCCCTCTCCCTCCTTTTAATGTTATTATAATGATTTGTTTCCATTTATCTCAGTAGGCTCCACCCTATTCGGCTTTGGATCCCGTCCCTAGGTGCTAGGCGTACAAATGTGGGGATTTTTTAGTGAAAATAAATACTCGTGTCAGGAGAGCTGGTGGCCTTTGAAACAGGCGGAGACCACTGCAAGGAAGATAAACTGCCTTCTCTTTCCACAGAAGAGAGATTTGCTGAGAAGATGGCTCATTCCCAACTGTGAGCTTAACTCCTCAACTCTCTGCAACTAACGCTTACTTGGATTTTCAGCCATAGCGTGTGTTCCTCCCTCAGGAAGAGTAAAAGAGAACAGAGAGAAACGATCAGGACTTAGAGCCCCAGGAATTGCTATGGGCCGCCTCCCCTACATGCAGGAGAGAAAACACCTGGAGCCAGAGGGACACGTCACCTTCCGGGAGGACGTATCCCTAAAATAACGGCTGCTTTAACCCAGCTAGGGCTCCTAAACTGAGGTTCTTTTGCCTCCTCCCCACCATACCTCTCTCAATTCCCCCAGCCCCACAATCCTCCAGCTTCTCTAAATCTGGGAGTTAAATTTTACAACCGGAAGCGGCTTCCACACGGAGCCTATTCGTAAGGACACCTGATTCCCCGCAACCCTTCTGCGAGCCGGTCCGCCGCAGAAGCATAACTAACCCGGATAAGAGACTGATATTCCTCTTTGAGTCGCTGCACCCACAACTCACGATCTCGAGGTCCGGCGTTAGTCTTCAGCACCGGGATCTCGGACACCACACGCCGGGTGGCCTCGTCCGCCATGTTGGACGAGGGCGCAGGAAAAATGCGGAAGTGGTACTGCCTGCAGTCTACACTCCGGGGGCCGCCATCTTTACTATGGGAAGATGGGGTGTTGGGCAGCCTTAGGGCTTCTTTGAGTGCCGTCTTTATTTTCCCGTAACGAAGACAAATTTGTCACCTGGTCACTTGCTTGTGGGTGCAACGGGAAAAGCAGAATAACGTTGACTGCTCCTTAATATGGTACCTATCATTTGAAAAAAAAAAAAAAAACGCAGACTGCTCAAAAGGTGACTTCCGCTCATGCTCAGAGAAGTAATCTCCGAAAACTGCCACATTCCCAAACTTGGGAGAGTTGTTACATTTTCGGGCTGTTCTAGGCACAGTGCCAGGCACTGTCTTCCCGAAACGCGCTGTTCAGAAGCTTCCTTAGCTTCTGTGTAGTTTGTTCAGGTAGCAGAGGCAAAGAAGGGCATTAAACTCGTGCTATTTATTGGACACTATGGAAAATCAAAGTATACTAGACAGCCTGGGTCCTGAAGAATTAACAGAATCGAATTAAAGAATTCTTAATCAGTTCTAAATGAGTTTAGGGATCGCAGGAAAATTTGACTTAGTCTAGCCTAGACATTTTTTTGGTCTGGAATCAAATCACCTAGTGAGGACTCTAGTCCATGGCATGCAGTAAGTGCCTGGTAATGCTCTTGTAGAATTTTGTATCTTCCTGTTGCCTTTTCAACCTAAACACATTAATTTTGGCTTTAATTTATATTTCATGCTTACTCCGTTGATCATCCATCCTGTAGCAGTAATTTTGGATCAGGTTCTATTAATAATCAAATTCTATAGTCCATCAACAAAGCTGTATCTTAATTATAAGCATACTATATCTTAATTTCTAATGGCTGTAACTTCCAGGACAATGTTAAATAAAAGTTTTGAGAGCACAGATCCCTGTCTTATTCTGATTTTAGGGGGAAAAGCATCGTCTTTTTTCATTAAGTATGATGATAGCTGTAAGCTCTTCAGATGCTCTTCATCAGGTTTAGAAAGTTCCTTTCTATCGTGGTGTTGAGGGTTTTTATCATAAGTGAATGCTGGATTTTTTCCAAATGCTTTTTCTGTGTTCATTAGAATAATAACGTAGTTTTTGTCTTTTATTAGAATGCTATGTATTACTTTCTCTAAAACATTACATATTGGGGGGTGCCTGAAGATCTCAGTTGGTTGGGGCTCTGACTCGGTTTCAGTTCAGGCCTTGATCTCCAGGTGGTGGGATCAAGTGCGTGCTGGCACCAAGCCTGCTTGTTCCTCTTTGTCCCTCTCCCTCCACCTCTCTCTCTCTCTCTCTCTCTCAAATAAATAAATAAATATCTTTAAAAAATTATACTGGAGAAAGCTAAGGCAAAGCTTTGTAATATCTCACTAGAGACTGCTCTTCTAGGGGAAATAAAGATTTATTCACTTTTAGGTGTAGGCACTGTTGGGTGGTACAGAGTACAGAGATTTGGAATGAGGCTTTCAATTTAATTGTCTCAAGACTTTGCTGATGGGGTGAGGGAAATGGAGAAATATAGGTCAAAGGATGCAAAACTTCTAATAAAAAGAATAAATTCTGAGGACCTAATGTAGAACATGGTAACAGTAGTTAGTAATAAGATATTGTATATTTCAAAGTTGCTGAGAATAGATCTTAAGTATTCCAACACACGCAGAAAGAATTAACAACTACATGAAGCATGTGTTAATTATCTTCATCTTGGTAATCATTTCACGATGTGTATGTATTTATAATCATTATGCATAGACCTTTATGATATATACACATACATATCGAATCACCACTTTATTTTTTTAAAAGATTTTATTTATTTATTTGTCAGAGCAAGAGAGAGAGCACAAGCTGGGGGAGAGGCAAAGGGAGAAGCAGATTCCCCACTGAGCAGGGAGCTTGATGGGGGACCCATCCCAGAACCCTGGGATCATGACCCAAGCCAAAGACAGATGCTTAACCAACTGAGACACCCAGGCAGCCCTGAACTTCTTTTTTCAGAACTCATTCATGAGCAAATGTTTATGGCATCCCTACTATGTCCAGGCACTGGGAATACAGTAGTGTATAAGGCAGGCTGAGTCCTTGCTCTCATGGAAATGATCCTAAAACAACTACAAAAAGGAACTGAACAGGACTGATTGGATAACTCAATTCTAGAAATGCACTGATGTCAGATAATTATTTTGATGGGATAGTAGAGTTGGGTATACGGGAGAGCCTTTGAAGGTAGTTGAAAGTCCCGTTGTCAGTCATTATAGGAAAAGGTAGTTTGTTCCTAGGACAAAAGGAGAAATAAATCTTGGATTAGGGGAGAAATAGAACTTTTTACCCTTTCTGGTCTTTAAGGTGCTGGAAGATCTCTCAGACTGGTGAGGGAAATGCTGGCTCTCTTACAGGAAGGGAGCCACCCTAAAGAGGATCAGTGTAGGTGGACAGCCAATTTTGGATATTTTTCTGTTACTGCCTTTAATTATTCTGGATTCTTCAGCAAAGAATTATTGTAAATTATAACTTGGTCTCTGTTATGCTGCGGGAAATCAGGTCTGCACTTAGCACTAGGTAAAGAGAATGATAATAACTAACATTTATACAGTGCTTACTGTGTGCTAGGCACTATCCTAAGCATTTTGCAAATGTCCTAAGCATTTAAGCATTTAAATCTGGCAACAACCTTAAGGCAAATACTCTCACTATCCTCATTTATATTTGAAGAAACTGAAGCACACTTGGGCTCAATGGAAAAAAGTCCTATATTACATGATCAGTAAATGGTAGAACTGGAATTCAATCCTGCGTAGTCTGACTCTAGAGATCACCTCTTTAACGAACAGATGTGTCCTTCTACCATTTCCAGGCCAAAATAAAATTAACAACTGGGATATGAGAAATTGGAGGTGGTGTCAGGGGGCTATCCACTCCAAAAGAGTGGACAGCTATCAGTAATCATCCCGGGCTTCTGGAAACACAAAGAGAATCTGGTGGTTCTGAGCCCAGTATTGCAGAACTGCAGGCTCATCTATGAGACAACCAACCTCTTCCCTGAAATGGGCTGAAATGGGGACTCGCAGGAACTTTGGAATGATGGACTTTGAGTTTAACTGTTCATGTGACTTCACTCCTACCTACTAGCTAGTAAGATCTGGGAAAGATTTGGGGGGCCAGAGGATTTGGTTAACAAAGATGAAAAGACATAGTCTTTGGGGAGGAGAAACTAATATGCAGACAATCACCATAAAATAAAAAAAATCTCTGCTCTGGATGTACACAAAGTATCATCCAGGTAACAATGCCTGCGAGGCTGATTGGCATTTGAACTGGAACTCTTAGGATGAGTATACTGGATATACCGACAAGGAGAGAGTGGGGGGGAAGTCTGGCATTCTAGGCAGACAGCACAAGTAAGGCAGAAGGCATGAGAAAATATCACATATGAGGGACCACAAGCAGGGGGAGTGGGAGAGGGAGAAGCAGGCTCCCCACTGAGCAGGGAGCCCGATGTGGGGATGGATCCAGGATCCTAGGATCATGACCTGAGCCGAAGGCAGATGCTTAATGACTGAGCCACCCAGGGGCCCCAAATATTTGCTTTTGAATAGCTAATCCATGCACCTGCTAAAAATTCAAAGGTACAAAAGGATATAGGGTCAAATGTTAAGCCTCCCTCTTATCCCATTCCTTGGCTGCTTAGTTCCCTCCTCCAAGGGCCCCTTTCTTCCGGCTGGTTTTTTGTATATCCTTCCAGATATATTCTATGCAATTACCAATTTCTACACACACATATATATTCTTTTAAAACTTTTACACAAATGGGAGCACACTATACACATTTCCGCACTTTCCTTTTCTCACTGAATAATGTATCTTGGAGGTTGTTCCATATATTTTTTAAGATTTTATTTACTTATTTGACAGAGAGATCACAAGTAGGCAGAGAGACAGGGAGAAGCAGGCTCCCCTCTGAGCAGAAAGCCGCTGCGGGGCTCGATCCCAGGACCCTGAGATTGTGACCTGAGCCGAAGGCAGAGGCTTTAACCCACTGAGCCACCCAGGCACCCCTGTGTTCAGTTTCTTGTTGTTACAAACAGCTCTGCAGGGGCACCTGGGTGGCTCAGTCCTTAAGCATCTGCCTTCGGCTCAGGTCATGATCTCAGAGTCATGGGATAGAGCCCTGCATCGGGCTCCCTGCTCAGTGGGAACCCCGCTTCTCCCTCTCCCACTCCCCCTGCTTGTGTTCTCTTTCTCTGTCAAATAAATATATAAAATCTTAAAAAAAAACAACAACCAGTCCTGCAGTTAATAGTCTTGTCCACCGACCATTTTGTACATGTGCAATAAAACTCAGATGTGGAACTGTTGCCTCAAAAGATGTGTGCATTTTAAATTTTGTTAAATATTGCCAAATTGCCCTCCATAAAGATTAAACTAATATGTATTACCATTGGCAATAAACGAAATAACAAGGTTTCCTTCAAATCATTATTAACAACCGAGTTGTTTTTGCCAATTCCTTGATTAAAGTGGAATCTCAAGATAGGTTTTTTTGCTAGTTTTTCTTTTTTCTTTCTTTCTTTTTTTTAATAAGTAAGCTCTGTGCCCAACATGGGGCTTGAACTCAGGATCTTGAGATCAAGGGTCACATGCTTTTCCAACTGAGCCAGTGAGGCCCCCTGGCTAAATGTCTTCTCAGAGGTTTGGCATTCATTTGTATTTTCTTTTTCCTTTTCTATAAATTCTTATATCCTTTGCCTCTTTTAAATTACTATTCATTTTCCTTAGTGATTTGTGTGAGGGTTTATTGTTGTTATTGTATCATCAAAGCAATTACACATTTGTGATGAGTTGTAAATAATCTTCCCAGTTAATATGTTATTGGTCTTTGCTTTTCTTCACAGTATTTTTTAAAGACTTTATTTATTGTAGCACCTGGATGGCTCAGTCATTAAGCATCTGCCTTCAGCTCAGGTCATGATCCCAGGGTCCTGGGATCGTGTCCGAATAGGGCTCCCTGCTCAGCAGGAAGCCTTCTTCTCCCTTTGTCCACTCCCCCTGCTTGTGTCCCCTCTCTCGCTGTGTCTCTCTTTGTCAAATAAATAAATAAGATCTTTAAAAAAAAAGGATTTTATTCATTTATTTATTTGAGATAGAGAGAGAGCACACAAGCGCAGAGAGGAGAGAGAGAAGCAGACTCCCCCTTGGGCAGGGAGCCAGACAGACGCAGGGCTCCATCCCAGGACTCTGAGATCATAACTGGAACCAAAACCAAGAGTCAGACGCTTAACTGACTGAGCCACCCTGGTGCCCCTTCACAGTATCTTTAACCATGTATAAATTTTTCATATATGAGGTTGAGTTTATCAGTCTGTTTTCTTATAGCTTCTGGTATGTCACCACAACAGTCTAGATGATCTTATGAGAATACCCTCAGGGCACTTGGCTGGCTCAGTGTTTAGAGAGAGCGACCCTGATCTCAGGATCCCGAGTTCAAGCCCCACTTTGGGTGTAGAGACTACACCAACAGTAACAACACCAAAAAGACTGTCCCATGTTTTCCTCTACTACTTTTTTTTCCCTAAAATGAAATGGCTTTGTTTCTTGTATCTTACTTAAATGATATAGAAAAATGAAATTAATTAAAAATCCTTCCCCAAGAGATTAAAAACTGCTATCATTTTGAGCATATATCCCTCAAGACATCTCCTTGGGCACACTTTCTCCTACTCTCTTTGGATTTAATTTACTGTTCTCAGTTCTTGAGATAATGCAAGCCTTGTGCATTTTCAGCTTTTCTTTTTTCCTAATATGTGCACTTAAGACTATGCATTTTCTTGTTAAAACACAGCTGTAGCCCCATCCTGTAAGTTTTGGCATGTAGTATTTTTATTATCATTCAGTTCCAATTATTCTCTAACTTCAGTTGTAATTTGGGGGGTTATTTAGAAGTGTATTTCATTTCTTTTTTTTTTTTTTTAAAGATTTAGAACACAAGCAGGCAGAGAGGCAGGCAGAGGCAGAGAGAGGAGCAGGCTCCCTGCGGAGCAAGGAGCCCGATGTGGGACTCGATCCCAAGATGCTGGGATCATGACCTGAGCCAAAGGCAGTTGCTTAACCAACTGAGCCACCCAGGCGTCCCGTGTATTTCATTTCTAAATAGACTTTCTAGTTACCTTGTTAACTGTTTTGTAGCTTAACTGTATAAGAGCAAGAAACACTGTATATTTTCAATGCTCCGAAATTTGTTGAAATTTGCTCTACAGCACAATATGTCAGTTTTTAAAATGTCCCAAGTGTGCTTAAAAATAATTTTTAGGGTTGGGCATGGGCTAAGTGGGTGATAGGTATTAAGGAGGGCAGTTGTGATGAGCACTGCGTATTATATGTAAGTGATGAATCACTAAATTTTACTCCTGAAATTAGTATTATAGTATATGCTTACTAACTGGAATTTAAAAAAAAGGTTGAAACAAACAAAAAAGAAAATAATTTGTGATTTGCAATTGTTGGGTATAGTGAACTATATATGCTTGCTGAATTCAATTTGCTGCTCATCTTATTTGTTTATATCCCGATTTTTTTTTTTGTCTATTGATTCTAAAAGAAATATTCTCTATCAGTTAAGGTAGGCTTTTTACAGTGAGGTGTGTTCAGTCTCCTATCATGACTATAAACTTGTCTATTTTTTTTCCTTGTAGCTCTGCTCCTCTATATAATTTGAGAATTTTTTAAATTTTTTTAAAGATTTTATTTATTTATTTGACAGAGAGAGAGAGATCACAAGCAGGCAAAGAGGCAGGCAGAGAGAGGGAGAAGCAAACTCCCTGCTGAGCAGAGAGACCCTTGCGGGGCTCGATCCCAGGACCCTGAGATCATGACCTGAGCCGAAGGCAGAGGCTTTAACCCATTGAGCCACCCAGGTGCCCCGAGATTATTAAATGCATACAAATTTGCAGCTTTCTGGTTAAGTTGAACTTACTGATATGAAATACCCTTTATTTCTAGTACTGCCTTTGCCTTGAAATGTACTAGATCTGTCATTACATAATTTTCTTTTGGTTTCTGTTTGCATGGTGGGTCTTTTGCCATTCTTTTACTTTCAACAGTTTTGTGTCCTTATGTTTTAGTTTCTAGTATTTTACATTAATTGTGATTGGCTATTAATGTTTATGGAATTAATTTTGGCGAAGGGTATGATGTAGAGATCCACCATTTTCCCCCTAGATGTTGATTCAGTTGTCCTAACACCACTTATTAAATAACACAAATTCTTTGCACTGATCTAATGTGATACCTTTATCAATACAAAACTTCTATATGTATTTAGTTCTTTTCACCTCTATTGTGTTCCATCAAGTTGCCCATAGGGTGTTATCCCATTGTTTTAGTTATTGCAGCTTTGCAATACATTTTTTCTATCTGGTTGGGCTAGCTTCTGTTCGTTACTTTTCTTTCCCAGGATTTTCCTTTCAATTCTTATTTCTCCAAGTGAACTTAAAACAAGCTTGTTTTATTTTTAAAAATTCTGCCAAGGAGTGCCTTCATGACTCAGGTGGTTAAGCGTCTGCCTTCAGCTTAGGCTCTGGTCTCAGGGTCCTGGGATCAAGCCCCACATCAGGCTCCCTCTTCAGTGGGGAGCCTGCTTGTCGTCTCTTTCCCCCTGCCCCTCCTCCCAACCGACTTGTGCTCTCTTTCTTGCTCTCTCAAATAAATAAATAAATAAATAAATAAATAAATAAATAAATAAATAAATAAATAAAATCTTAAAAAATTACTTAAAAAAAATCCTGCCAATATTTCTCCAGATCATATTAAATTTATAGACAACTTTGGGAAAGTGACATCATTATATATTCATTCTCTCTATCCAAGAACATGATGTTACTTTCCATTTGTTCAAGTTTTCTTTTACGTGGGTAGCATTTTAAAATTCAGATAGATCCTGCACATTCTTGTTAAGGTTATTCCCAGGCATTTATGTTTTGTTGCTATGGAGTCTTTTCTTTAATTACATCTTTAACTTACTGTTTATATATGTAAAGGATATTTATTTCTGCATGTTACTTTCCTCCCCCTTAACTAAATTCTACTATTATTTGTAGTAATTTTAAAGTGGATTCTAATGAGTTGTCTAAATAAGATATCATCTTCAATAAGGCTAATTACATTATTATTTTAGCTATATAAAAAATATATAAATAGCTACATCTTGGAACATGAGGAAATAATGAAATATGAGAAGAAAAATTCTTTCTGTTAGTTATAAGTTCATTAATGATAAACTAAAATAGTAACAGGATTCTTAGCATTTTAAATGAGTTCAGGTCCTGGACACATGGTATTCTAGAAATCAGAAGTATTATGTAAGTGAAATTGTGTCCCCTTTATATAATCTAAAGAACTCACAATATGGCAAATGTCCACATTTTCAAAGAGGGAAATTCTAGATGGTGAATTCTGGAAATTAAAAAACAGATTATTGATTCTTTTTGTTTTGTTTTGTTTTTGTTCTTAACAGATTATTGATTCTTAGTAAAATTATAGAGGAGTTATTAGAGAGTGATTTATGAGCAATGAGAAAGAAGACTGTGATCCCCAGATGCCTACAGTCATCCAGGCTCCCAGGGTGTCGGGTCTTTCTTGCCTTTGGACCTTTTGCACATGTCTTCAGCCTAGGATTCTCCTCCCCATTCTCTGCAAGATGCCTGACTCCATCTTGGCCTTCTGGTCTCCGGTTCCATGTCACTTCCTCAACAAGAGACTTACCCTGATCATTCATTTTTCCGTCATAGCATTCCGTTCCTTTCCTTCATAGCACATATCTCAATTTAGAATATTTTTCTTGGGGCACCTGGGTGGCTCAGTGCATTAAAGCCTCTGCCTTTGGCTTGGGTCATGTCTTGGGGTCCTGGGATCGAGCCCCACATCAGGCTCTCTGCTCAGCGAGCCTGCTTTCCCCTCCCCGCCTCTCTGCCTGCCTCTCTGCCTACTTGTGATCCCTCTGTCAAATGAATAGATAAAATCTTTTTTTTTAATAGATAAAATCTTTTAAAAAATTTTCTTTCCTTAGTGAGCTCCATAAAGAAATGTCTGTTTTGTTCAACACCGTGTATCCTCTCCTATATGCCTATCACAGCATCTGACATCAGTAGATGGTCATCATACATTTATTAAGTAAATGACTGAGTGATTTTCCTTGCCTGTGCGGGAGAGGGAGAAGCAGGCTCTCCGCTGAGCAGGGAATCCGATGCAGGGCTCGATCCTAGCACCCCAAGTTCATGACCTGAGCCAAAGGCAGATGCCTAACCAACTGATGCCACCCAGGGGCCCCTGCCAGTGTTACTAAATTAGTGAAAGTAGAATGTCATAGACAGTATGTCTTAATTTCAGAAACACATAGGTTTCCTGACACATTCTCTTAAAAAGATAGAGAATGGGCTGGAATATAGAAGTATTTTTATTTGACCAACCAACCAAAGAACTGATTCTATAATTAGCTGGGGAAGTTGGTTTAACAGGGCTGTTTTGGGGCAGGACCTGTAGGATACCCAGTGACTCAGAAGAAGTTCTCCCCACGGGGGCAGCAGAGAGCACTGATAAAGAACCTCGGAAATTTCTCAAACCTCGTGAAAAGTGTAATACATAAATATTAGGTAACATTTATAGAGCGCTTACCATGGGCTAGGCTGTATGCTAATACCTCATATATGTTAATTTAATATAATCATTAAAACAATGACCTATGGGGTGGATGTTGTATTTGCTCTTTTACAGATGAGAAAAGCTCAGAGAAATTCAGGAAGTTGCCCAAAGTCTTATAGGTGAAAGTCACGGCAGGGGAACGAACAAAAGGGAACTGGTTAAGGAGATTTTTAGACAGATCATTAGGATTCAGTGGCTGTGGTCCTTCTTCTATTCAGGAGCCAGGAGACACTGGCATTCTAGTGAAGGACTTATAGTTGGGTTGCTGAAACGAAGTTCAGAGCTATAAGATGATGGGTGAAAATGAGTAACAGGAACAGCCTGCAGTTAATGGGGACCCAAAACTAGAAAGAACTGTCAGGCCAGCGAGTCACTGTAGGAGTAAAGGGGGCAGGGATACAGGAATCAGGGTGGCCCTGGAAGAGTCAAGAGCATACTTACAATAGGGGGTTGTTAACAGTGGACGTTTCTTTTTCTTTTTTTTTTTTTTTAAAGGTTTTACTTATTTATTTGACAGAGAGAGAGAGAGAGATCACAAGTAGGCAGAGAGAGAGAGGGAAGCAGGCTCCCCGCCGAGCAGAGAGCCCGACGCGGGGCTCGATCCCAGGACCCTGAGATCATGACCTGAGCCGAAGGCAGAGGCTTTAACCCGCTGAGCCACCAAGGCACCCCCAACAGTGGAGGCTTCTTTAAGGGAATGTCTGGTCTGAAAAAATTTTAATTTTGGCAGAGCTTGGGAACAGTGTGGACTGGGACAAGCAGTCTTTTTTTTTTTTTTGGGACAAGCAGTCTTAACAGAGTACTCAGATCAACAAAGATACCACATCTACTATTTGAACTGGTGCGATCATTGATTTGGAAAAAACAAACACTTAGTGGGGACACGGTAGCTATCTGGGGCACCGATATATAGCTGTGCCGGGATGACCCAGAGGGGGAAAAGTAGGACTAATAAGTGGTGACCGAGAGAGATTTTTTTAAGTTCAGAAAAAAATGCTTTTCTCATCACTGGGCGTTAGTGAGTTAAGAACTGTAGGGCAGGACACAGCGGAAATGGGAGCACGTGAAAGGTAGCTGAGGGATGTCAGGTTCAAGATTCCCCTGAAGAAAGAGACAGCTGTGGGAATCGCTGAGAAGCAGAAGAGGAGGGGAAGCAGAAGCAGAAGAGGAGCTGTGGGGTCAAGCTGAAGGGGCCCGTGTTGGAAAGTTGGAGGGACGATTCCTCGGCTGAGGCTCCAAGGAAGGGATAGGAGCTGATGTAAGGGAACATCACAGCTGTCTCTGTCCTGATGAGTCTTCCTCTAGGAAAAGCTAGGGAGTATTCTGTGAAGAAAACCGGGCTATACAGGAGGCTGCGGACAAAGGAACAGAGTTCCTGTGGGTTCAGGGGGAAAAATGAGTGGGGTAGAAATTCTGACTTTGTCTAATGGGAGCAAGCTTCTAAAGTAGAGGCTGTTCATCTTCAGACAACTGTGCTTTCACTTTCCTGCAAAAACTCGTTCCTCCTTGAAGCTGATGCCATTGGCTCTACTACCCTTGAGCTAAACCTCATGCTTGTTCAGCGCCTTGTTCGGTAACCTCTCTCAGCCAGCTCTTCCTCTCATTCTGGGCGGTTTTAGGAAAATCTGTATGACTTCCAGTTCTTTCTTTTTTTTAATGAGTTTATTTTTATTTACATATATTTTTTCCCCTAGTTACTGCATGACCTTTTCAACTCCAACCTATACTCTTACTTTCAATTCCTTATCTTCATCAGTTCTTGCAACACACAGGTCTATCTTTTCTTTCTTCCTTTTTTTTAAAAGAGATAATCCACCTCCAATTTATTTTTTTTTCCAATGATTTTATTTATTTGACAGAGGTGAGAGATCAAAAGTAGGCAGAGAGGCAGGCAGAGAGAGAGGGGGAAGCAGGCACCCTGCTGAGCAAAGAGCCTGAGGCAGGGCTCGATCCCAGGACCCCGAGATCATGACCCAAGCCGAGATCATGACCCAAGCCGAAGGCAGAGGCTTTAACCCACTGAGCCACCCAGGTGCTCCTTTGTTTCTTCAAGTAATCTTTACACCCAGTGTGGGGCTTGAGCTCACAATCTTGAGATCAAGAGCTGAATGCTCTACCCACTGGGCCAGACAGGCACCCTCACACAGGTTTTTCTTTCTTTCTTTTTTTAAGATTTCATTTATTTATTTGGGGGGGGAGGGAGAGAGAGAGAGAGAGAGAGAGAGAGAGAGAGAAAGAGAGAGCACGTACAAGCAGAGAGAGAGGGAGAGGGAAAAGCAGGGTCCTCCCTGAGCAGGGAGCCTGACGAGGAACTCAATCCCAGGACCTGAGATGAGATCATGATCTGAGCCAAAGGCAGACCCTTAACAACTGAGCCACCTAGGCGCCCCCACGGTTTTTTTTTTTTTTTTTAAGATTTTTTAAAATTTATTTCAGAGAGAGAGGGATAGATCACAAGTAGGCAGAGAGGCAGGCGGTGGGGGGGGGGGGATGCAGGCTCCCCGCCGAGCAGAGAGCCCGACGCGGGGCTCGATCCCAGGACCCCGAGATCATGACCCGAGCCAAAGGCAGAGGCCTTAACCCACTGAGCCACCCAGGCGCCCCGCCCCCACGGTTTTTCTTGATAGCAGTTTCAGTGCCATAGTAAGGAATGGGAGCACTGGTGGGGCCAGAGCTGGCTTCAAGGGCCCCTTGAAATACTGGGACTGGCAGCCATGATCCGTAAGGGTGGAACAAGCACAGGGATCAAATTCCACGTAACATCTGGGGGAAGGCTCACAATCTGGATTTGACCTTTGTACCAAGCTTCTAGGGAAATTAGGTCTGCAGCTAAAAGTACCTTTCCTGTTAGCTGCCTTTCTGGGGACATGTGACACTTTTAACAACTCTGATCCTCTTGAAACACTCTCTTCCTGGGCGCCTGGGTGACTCAGTCGGTTAAGCATCTGCCTTCAGCTCAGGTCACGATCCCAGGGGGCCTGGGATGGAGCCTCAAGGCGGGCATCGGGCTCCCTGCTCAGCGGGGAGTCTGCTTCTCTTTCTCAAATAAATAAATAAAATCTTAAAAAAAAAAAAAAAAGAAACACTTTCTTCCCTCAGATTCTGTAAGAATTGTCACCTAATTTTTATTCTTTCTCATTAGCTGTTCCTTTTCAAAGATTCTCCAAGGCCTCTTCTTCACGTACTACAAATGTTGGAATTCCCCCAGAGCGCTCTTCTTGGCCCTCTGCTGTTCTCTTGCCCAAATTTATGGCTTCAACTGCCACTGAAATGTTCGTGATTCAGAATTTCTGGCCAATACATCACTGGAGTTTTAAAAAAGTAGCTTTCTAGGGGCGCCTGGGTGGCTTAGTGGGTTGGGGCCTCTGCCTTCGGCTCAGGTCATGATCTCAGGGTCCTGGGATCGAGCCCCGAATCAGGCTCTCTGCTCGGTGGGGAGCCTGCCTCCTCCTCTCTCTCTGCCTGCCTCTCTGCCTACTTGTGATCTCTCTCTCTCTCTCTCTGTGTCAAATAAATAAATAAAATCTTAAAAAAAAAGAGCTTTCTATAAAAGTAATATATGTACATAGTAAAACAAATTCACATAGTAAAGATGGATCTAAAATAAAAAGTGGAAATTTCATCCTTCTCAGGCCCATTCTTCATGGTTACTTTTTTAAAAATCTCATTTATTTGAGAGAGAGCATGTGTGAGAGCACAAGACTCGATCCCAGGACTCTAGGATTATAAGCTGAACGGAAGGCAGATCTTAACCGACTGAGCCTCCCAGGTGCCCCAATGGTTAATTTTCAAATGCTTGTGTAAATGTACCATACGTATTCTTCTACTCATGCTTTTTTCACATATAATAGTTTCCATTTAATTCTCCTACATTCAGATCTGCATATTCAATTGCCATTGGTACGGTAGGTCTGGTTGTCCCAGAGGGATCTAGAAGTCCTTCCCTTTCTGTGGAATCCTGCCTCATGCTGCACCCTCCTGCTAGCCTCTTTTTTACAGTCAAGACCACGAGAAAACTCTTTATACATTGTATATATATATTTACATATATATATATACACAATACATATTGTCCATTTCCACTCAGTTTTCGTCGCTCTGGTTTCTATCCCACCATATCTCTGAAACAACTTTCTCCAAAATTACCAAAGGACTTCCTCTTGCAATATCCAATGGACACATTGTAATACATACCTTACCTAATCTGTTACCTTTAACTCTTTGACCAGTTTCCCTGGTGCTTCGCTCCTGGATTCTTTTTTCCCTTCTGTCTGCCCCTTCTCACCGTCCCCTTTTCTGTTTTCTTCCCTCATCTCATTCTCCAGATGCAGATACTCCTCTCTAGGCCGCCTTATCCACGTTCCTGGCTTCACCACCTAACTATATGCACACGCTCGCTCGCGCACACACCTCAAACTTTTGGGCTTCCAACCCACATGATCTAATATTCGACTGTCCAATGAATGGATATGCATCCACAGGCACCTTAGCTCATGCTCTCCCCCCAAACGAAAAAGAAAATGGCATCACTTTTCCCCGGTTGTCCAACTCAGTACACTGGGAAATAACCTCTGCCTCATCCCCGCCCTCGATGTTTTTTCCCACCCGGTCTCCCTCCTCTGGTCAGACCACAGCCCTCTCTTGCCCGGAGAAGAGCTTCCCAATTGTTCTGGCCTCTAACTTCGTTCCCTCCTATCCATTCTCCCCATTGCAACCAGCGATCTTTAAAAAATGCAAATACGATTGTTCACTTCTCTTGCCAAGGCTCTTCAAAGCCTCTTCGCTGCCCTTCGGATAAAATCAACTAATTTACAAGGGCTTGCGTAACCGGTCCCTCCCATTCTCAGGGGCCTCATTCATTACCTCTCCTTTAACCAAAAGGCTGCTGACAGCTCCAGAGCGTACCCGGCCCCCCCAGCCCCATTTCCCACCAGTCCAGGATTCGGCTCAGGCGACACTTCCTTCAGGAAGCTGGTGCTTAACAGGCAAACGCTCAAAGAATGAAATCCGAGGGGGCATCTGGGCAGCGCTTTCAGCTCCGGACTGAGGTTTACGGAACGTCCGGCTTTACCGGAAGTTCAGGGCAAAGGTCAAATCCCGATCGTGACCCTTTCCCGAAGTTCGCGGGGCAGGCCGACCCTCGCAATATTCCGCCCTCATGAGTCATGGCTGCTAGCCCCAGTCTTTCCATGGGTCTTGAAGTCGACAGCAGCCAGCTCTGGCGCCCCCAACGTCCTCACACTCGAGAATGCAATCCTCACTCCCTCCTCACCGGGGCCCTGAAGCCGCCGTCAGGAAGAACTTGCGGTGCCCGCTTGCCCCAAAGCAAGATGGCTGCCAGCCTCTAGTCTCGCTTCCCAAAGTGAAGCTATCCACGCCCCGGTTAATGCCGCTGCCAGGCTGCCCTCATCTAGCATGGCCACCCCGGCTCATGCCTCACTATGGTCTCGAAGCCGCTGCTAACCGGCCAAGTTCCAGGAGGCGCTGCTCAGGACGAGGCCGCCCCCCCTCCCCCACGCCCGCGGCGGCGGCGGTGGCGGCGGCGGCGGCGGCTGGAGCCCGGATGCGGCGGCGTGCGACGGGACGGGAGGGCGGCGCGGATGGATCCAACATGGCGGCGCCGAGCCTGAGCCGAGAGTGAGGCGGCGGGGCGGCGGAGTGGGGAGGGGGAGGCGAGCGGGACGGGGCGGGGCCGGGCGGGGCCGCGGAGGGCTTGGGGAAGGAAAGTGGAGGGGGAGGCGGAGGCGACGTCCAGCCCGAGAACCTCGGGAGAGGGAGGTGACGGGACGCTGCGAGGTGGGGGAGGGGAGCGGCCGAGGGGGCGTGCGGGGGAGGTGGCAACTGTGGGAGAGGGCAGGGGCGAGGCGGGGGAGTGGGCGCGGGGAGGGGCGTAAACAAGGGCCGGGCCGGGCCGGGGGTGTTGGCGCGGCCGAGGTGGGAGTGGGGCTGCGATCCCGCCGGATTGAGGGCGGTGGGCGCGGGAGGGAGCGGCCGGGGGTGCGGAGGGGAAGGGGCTGGTGGCATGTGGTGGGAGGGACTGGACTCTTGAGAGCGGTGTTGTGAGGAGGTGGGAAAGGATGAGGAGGGGACTTCAGACGTTTTGGGGGAGGTTTTGAAAGTGTTACATTGGAGGTGGGAGGGGGAAGGGCCTAGGGGAGAATTTGGGTGGAAAAGGAGAGCAGGGAGGTTTGGGGGAATGGAGAGCGTGGCGGTGTGACGAGGGAATGGGGAAAGTGAGAGACTAGGAGGAAAGTTTGGGAGGAAGGGGAATGGGCTGGGAGATAGGACAGTGGAGCTGCTCGGGTGATAGAGGCTGGGGGTTTCCCAGCCCCCCTCCGCCCCGCGGAAAGGAAGAGAGAGCAGAGTTAAGCAGCATCAGTTGCAACCAATTCTAATTGCCGGGCCTTTAGCTTTTAATAGGGTGTGAAGGGCGGAAGGGAATGGCTCAGAGAATTGGGGTTGGATGAGATGAGGGTTCAACTGGATTTGCTTTTCAGAGGCTCCCTGACTTACTGCTCCCTTGTTTTTCCTGGTTACCGAAGGAAGGGGAAATAGGGAAGCCGGTGTCCCCGCTGCCGAAGTGTAGAGGGACTAAAGGACTTTTCTGGTTTCTAGCAGTGAGCAGAGTAAGAATGGGGAAAGAGTCATGTTGAGTTGGACCCCGATATGCCAAGGTGGAGGCTTGGAAGTCTGAGAGAGGAAACAGAAAACAGGATGGCATCTAAGCAACCTGGATAATTAAATGAGTGCTTTAGTTTCCAGACCTTTCTTTTGCTGTTTAAGTGCTAAGAGGGAGGGGTCAGTATTCACCTATAGAAAACGTTCCCTGGCGAAAGGTAGATGTATGAATGGGTGCAGCCCCATTGGATATTTTGTTCTCACTGTGTGCTAAGGGAAGGGGTGAAAGACAGAATTTGGAGAATAGTTCTGGTCTGATAAGTGAAGTGATAGAAAGTGCCTTCTTTGGCTGTAACCATTTTCCCGCCCCCAGTTCTCCCTAAAGTTGAAAGTCAATGTTAATATTGTAACAAAATAGGGGGGTCTGGTTGGAATTGAGTCAGGTGAGAAGGTATCAGGATAATTGGATTTCCCACAAGTTGTTGAATTTCCCACAAGTTGCCATGAACCATGAGGCTGGAAATTCTTGGGAGTTGGTATTGTTTTGTGAATTGGTTAGTAGAGAGTTAGGGAAGCCTGGGGAGTTGGTTGGGGGTGAGTTCTCTCATTTAGCTCAGGGTGGATCATTTTAATCAAAATGGCTTTAGGCGTGTCTGTATTCTTGTAACTGAGACTAACTCTTTGGGCCTTTGATGTTTCAAAATAAAGCTTGAAAATTGACTCTTTCTCCCCTCTCCCCCCCCCCCCTTTATTTGTTTTTGTTTTGCTGCTGGCTTCCAACCTTGAGCTAGGAAGAGACCTGGGAAATTAAGTTTCTTGCAAAGGTAAGTCTGGAACTTTTTATTGTTTTTGAACAATGGAAGGGAATGGATGGGAATGACATGAGAAATGTATTGGGGTTGAGCCCAGCAATGGGTTAGATGCCAGGGAAAATGAGTTTTCATCTACACAGCTGAGTGAATAAGGTCTGTCGCGGTCACAGTCTTTCTGGGTAACTGGAGATTGGTAGGAAGGGAAAGAGCAGAAGTTAGGTGTTTGGGGGCAAGCCCCCAGCTTTGGTTTGTTATTATCTAGTCTTTTTGGTCAGCTCCGAGAGAAACATTGTTTAATATAAGGAACATTGTACTCTAATACAAAGTCTACTAATGTTACCCTTGGGGGGTTGTGGAGGGGAGGGGGCCACCCTCCATGGGAAGGCTTTTTCTCTATCTTACTCTTTCTTCTAGTTGTTCAGGGTTCCTGGAATCTTCCTTTTGAAAACATACTATGTAGTTCTTTAAAAAAATTTTTTTTTATTTTAAAGATTTTATTTATTTGGCAGAGAGAGCACAAGCAGGGGGAGCAGCAGGCAGAGGGAAAGGGAGAAGCAAGCTCCCCCTCCCCCAGCAGGGAGACCGATGTGGGGCTTGATCCCAGCACCCTGGTATCATGACCTGAGCTGAAGGCAGATGCTTAACGGAGTGAGCCACCCAGTCACCCCCATACTATGTAATTCTGACTTCCAGATATTTGGTTACATTTTCCCTGTCCCACCAGCAAGAAAGCTCTTACTTTGTCTCAGTCATCTTGAAGCTTTTCCATGTCGTTTTCATTCCAAGTTTTAAAACATCACTCTTTTTTACTTCTTCCACCTGACTCTCCTCCCTAAGGGCCTCAGAGAGAGAGTCAAATACTTCTGGTTCTGTGAAAATATGGATGTCATCCCCATTGAGATAAAACTAGAGTTTTGTCTTCATTTCAAGAGATCATTCTTTCTGTATTTTTTTTAAGATTTTATTTATTAATTAGAGGCAGAGGCAATGAGAGAAAGCACGAGCAGGGAGGAAAGGGAGAAGCGGGTTCCCCGCGAGCAGGGAGCACAATGTGGGGCTCGATCCCAGGACCCCAAGATCATGACTTGAGCCCAAGGCAGACACTTGACTGAGCCCTCCAGGAGCCCCTCTTCTTGTATTTCTTACACATGAGTGTCCTCTATGGGCTTCCGAGAGAGGTACCTCAAAAAATACAGATCTCATTCCTGGTTGGGATGAGACTAGACTTTGCTTGGAAGTAGAAACCTGATGGGCAGCTCTGTAGATACATGTAGACTGTTGGCACTTGGCTGGTTTGGACCTCCCTCAAGTAAACGAAAAACTACAACTCCAGGAAATGCAACAATCCCTGAGAATAAAAAATTATTCTTGGGAGTAAAAAAAATTTTGGAAAACTAACAGGGGGGAATCATATTAGGTTCTTAAACGGACCCAAGCCAGCCAGCAGGATCAGGACTCTTTGACTGGAGTGTTTTGTTTCTCTCTTGATATCTGGCAATATTTCAGACACCAGGACTCAGGAGTTCTTTTTAATCTATTGTTTACAGGGGGTATGTTTTTCTTACTACTCTGCTATCTTTCATCTAGGATCTCTGTATATTTTAAGCTGTGTTCCCAAGCTTCACTGCCACAAAAAGCTGAGTATATTTTGGTTTAAGAGGAAGTTGGCCATGTTCTTTTAATGCTGAAGTTAGATAGATTCTTGGAAGCCCATCTGGATTGCTAAGTGAGTGAACTTACCATCCTAGATGATAAGGAAGTGTGGGAGGGGGCTGCCTATTAGCTTGCATGTCAGCCTCCTGACATTTCTTTCAAGGACTCGGCCTTGGGAAACTTACACTTCTTCCACGTTCTGCTGCTTTGAATAAGCAGAATGCCTGATCAGCAGTCGAACGAGGAAGGGTCTGCAACTGGTCTCGTTTCAGGGCTTTAAAGATGGCTGTGAGGGTTACATGCCGGACCCTTTTGGTTTGCCTTGCAGAGGATGGCATTTCTCTTATCTTCACAGAGGTCCAGATTGAAGTAGGTCACATTCGACCTCCCGGGATGGGGCAGAAGAAAGTATAGCCCCACCACTTGCTGCTCACCTGAATGGCAACAGCAGGTGATAGAGAAGCCAGGGTTGGAGTGGGATGGAACTCCTTAGTGCTCGTTGAACTTGGGAGTTAAATAAGTCTGCGTTTGACTGGGTTTTCTTTTTTCCTGGAATATTGTTTGATGGGTTTGGGTCGGAAGGACCCAGTGGCTTCCCTCTGTAGATCTGGGGCAGAAAGTGACACGCTGTCTGTCTTCTTTTGACCCTTCATCATGGTCCTTCTACAATAGGGTTTCTCAGGGTCAGCATTATATTCTTTTTTTTAAGATATTATTTATTTGAGAGAGAACGCACACGCATGTATGCGTGTGTAAACATGAGGGGGTGGAGGGGCAGAGGGAGCAGGAGAAGCAGATTCCCCGCTGAGCAGGGAGCCCAACACAACACAGGGCTGGATCCCAGGACCCTGGGATCATGCCCCAAGCCGAAGGCAAACACTTAACTGGCTGAGCCCCCCAGGCGTCCCTCATTATTGACATTTTAGGCTGAGTAACTGTGTTGTGGGGGCTGTCCTGAGCATTATAAGACGTTTGGAAGCATCCACGGCCTCTAGTCGGTGCAGGCCAGTAGCGCTGTCCCTTGCCTTCTCCAGTCATCGTAGTCTAAAATGTCTTTTGACATTGCCGCCTATCCCTTGGGAGGGGCAGAATCCTCTCTGGTTGAAAACCATTGACCTAGAAGCTCTGATACTTCCTGGCACTTTGAATGATCCAGTCTGGGATCTAGGACTTAAAGGTGGCTGTTTTTTCCCTCAGGTCTAGAGAGTTAACCCTCAGAGGACTGAGGCCTATTAGAGAATTGTATCCATTGATACATCATTAGGACCGCAGTGCTTTCCTGTATTCGGCCTCATTTTCCAGGGGGAAATATTCCTTTCTGAGGGTTTATAGTCAGGACTCTTTGAATTCCGGAGCTCTGTAGCCACCTGCTCTTTGGATTGGTTGAATGTGAAACTTCCCATCTGCTTTTTCTGGGCTCCTCGCAGCCTTCAGCTGGCCAAAAGGAACAGGTGGGATGGGGAACAGGGAGAGGTCTAGGAAGGCTCAGTTTTCTCATGTTGTCTGCTATGAGCAAGGACTTACTTTCCTCCAGTCCCCCACCCCGTCTGCCCTATTTGTACCCAGAAACTACAACGAGTGAAACTAGAGAAAGAGGCAGAGAAAACCAGCTCGCAGTGGGGTAGCTGTTTTCCCAGCTGTTTCCCATGCTTGGGCTTGGGGGTGGGGTGGGGGCATCTGGGCTCTCCTAAGCAGATATGAGCTATTTTTCCTGTCCACATATCAGAACCCATGATATGGGGCTAAGTGATTCCAGGGGGGACCTCCCCTTTTCTTAAGGGAAGCAGTCTTTGCTTCCGTTTTAGGATTATTGAGGAAGAGAGGACCAGGCCCTACTTGCTCTTTAGTTTTCACCGAGCCCATCAACTTGACTCTTCTGAAGCAGTTTATCGTTTTATTCTCTTTCTTAACCTAGCCTCAGTTTCTCGGTGTATAGAATCGGGCAATGCGTCTCCTTGCTGAGTAGGGTGCTGGGGTATAGGTAGTTGACAGTGTGGGGGAGGCTGCCGCTAGCTGGGGTGTATGCGGGTAACAAGGTTGCGTGCATCTGACTTCTAACGAAGTCGTCTCTTGGACTTCTAAGAGTCTCTTTTAAGATTTTATTTATTTATTGGACAGAGAGAGAAAGATCACAAGTAGGCAGAGAGGCAGACAGAGAGCAGGGGGAAGCAGGCTCCCTGCTGAGCAGAGAGTCCAACGTGGGGCTCGAACCCAGGACCCCGAGACCATGACGTGAGCCGAAGGCCGAGGCTTTAACCGACTGAGCCACCCAGGCGCCCCGACTTGTAAGAGTTTCTCAATTGACATTGCTTGTGATGATGTCCTGGACTACTAAGTTCCGTTCAGGAGGTCGCAAGTACTTCGTTCCAGTCTCTAGCCATTGCTAGGCACTGCGGATATAAAGATGAATACGACTTAGTCCGTCTTCGTGAGTTAAGATCTAGCAGGATAATGAATACACAGATAGCGCTAGTATACTTTGAGAAGGGGTTTAAAGGGAATACGCACGGTGTTCTGAAGGAGCCCAGAAGAGGACTACTTAGCTCGGCATGGAGGTGTGGAGAGTGAATTTGAAGATGGTGTCTGAGCTGGGTTTTAAAGGATGAGTAGGAGTTCGCCATCTGCAAAAGGGTGGTGATGGGGTATATATGGGGCAGCGGAGGGAGCAGGGGCACTGTGGCAAAGGGAATAGGCTGAAGAAAGGGACAGAGAAATGAACCGCATGCTGTATCTGAACTGTAAACAAATTTGAAGATGGTGTCTGAGCTGGGTTTTAAAGGATGAGTAGGAGTTCGCCATCTGCAAAAGGGTGGTGATGGGGTATATATGGGGCAGCGGAGGGAGCAGGGGGCACTGCGGCAAAGGGAATAGGCTGAAGAAAGGGACAGAGAAATGAACCGCATGCTGTATCTGAACTGTAAACAAATTGATAATGGGGGAGAATAAAAAGCAGGTTATGAGGTTGGTAAGGTCGACAGGGCCTGATCTCAGAGGTTTGGTGTGCTGTGTACGGAGTTCACCAGTGTTCTTATAGGTAAGGAGGAGGCTGTAGAAGGTCTTAAGCAGAAAAGTGATGTGGTCAGTTGTACATTGGATTTATTTATTTTTCTAAAGATTTTATTTATTTTAGAGAGAGAGTGACCACAAACAGGAGGGATAGAGAGAGAGAGAAAATCTCAGGCAGACCCTGTGCTGAGCTCGGAACCCGATGCGGGGCTCTATCTCAGGACCCTGCGATCAAGACCTGAGCAGAAAGCAAGGGTCAGAGGCTTAACCGACTGTGCCACCCAGGCGCCCCTCAGTTGTGCATTTTAGATAGCTAATTCGGCTGCGTGTGAGGAATGGCTTTAGGTGGGTTAAGACTGTCGGTAAGGAGAGCCCCTGAAGGGGGTGTTAACCTTAGTCCCCGTGAGAGATTATTAGGACCTGAACCAGGGCAGTGGCCATGGAAAGGTGAGGGGATTTAAGACATATTTAGAAGTAGCTTCAACAGGAGTTCATGATGAATCGAGTGATCGGAGCTGTGGCCAGGGGCGGAGCGGTACTGGGCGGCACCGTCTGGTGGCGCAGGATGCACGCCCGACTCGCGTGGACACGGAAGCCTCTGGACTTGAGGCTTGGTTACTGGCTGGTCACTGACATTACCCAGCTTATGGTGGAACTTTGTGAATCAAACACCAAATTACAGAACGGATGTCAGGCTGCGGTCAGTCATCGTGAGGGCATGGGCAGATGCTGCCCAGGAGGGAAGGTTAGAAGGGGGCATATCCACGTGGTGCGTGGACATCAAGGGGGCACACCTGGGATAGGAGAATGGGAAGAATGTTCAGTGCAGGAGCTTATTAATGCTTGTTGATTTAAATCCATGAGTTTGGGTGAATATTACTGATTAGCCTCCTGTGCACTTATGCTTCTGAACTTGGTTGGATTGTGGGAAAAAGGATAGGATTGTGGAGGATCGGTCTGGGCTGCAGAGGTTAAGGATGCTTGTCTCTTTGAAATCTCTTATTGGCACTTTTCTAATTGGATCCTTGACAAGCCTGAAGAGTAGTTTCTTTCATTCGTGTTTTGTAGATGGGGGGGCTGCGAGGCTCTGAAGGGAAGTGACTCGCTTAAGGTCTCACAGCTCCACGGCTTGCTAATGACACAGGCAGAACTGAAACTAGTTCTCACCCTAATGTAAGTTCATCTGCTGCAGCTTCCATATTAGTTAAGAGTGAATTCTCTACTTCTTTTCAGTTTTGCCTACATTTAAGAGGTGAGCTGGTTGGGGGTGGGAGGGAGAACACAAGGGACTGAAAGCAGTATTTTGAGGACAGGAGAACAATCGGGGGAACATCTAATAGCAAGTCCTGCTGAATATGCTGCATGGAAATTGCAGAGAACATTCTCTCTTGGGGAAGGTGACTGTATTTCTTTAGTAGGGTCTGGACTTAGGACAACTTCTGTTGGATAGCAGAGCTCCAGGCTGTATTTTTCAATGAACACTTACTGAGCATTGCTCCGTGCCAGGCCCTGTGTCAGGCGCTGGGGATAGAGGAGTGAATGAGACCAGTTCTTGCCCTTGAGTAGCTCACGGGTTCTGTCCTCGTCCTTGCAGTACAGTGGGGATCGCAGCTGCTGCACAGGGATTCTGGAAAGTCTCGCGCGCCTGAGCCCCCAGCATGGCGGGCCTGAAGCGGCGGGCGAGCCAGGTGTGGCCGGAAGAGCGCGGCGAGCAGGAGCACGGGCTGTACAGCCTGCACCGCATGTTCGACATCGTGGGGACCCACCTGACACACCGAGATGTGCGCGTTCTTTCTTTCCTCTTTGTTGATGTCATTGATGACCACGAGCGGGGCCTCATCCGCAATGGACGTGACTTCTTACTGGCGTTGGAGCGCCAGGGCCGCTGTGATGAGAGTAACTTTCGCCAGGTGCTGCAGCTGCTGCGCATCATCACGCGTCACGACCTGCTGCCCTACGTCACCCTCCAGCGGAGGCGGGCCGGTGAGCGGGCCGCGGGGGCCAGGGACCCTGGCATCCGGGTGGGCTTGGGGGAGGCCGGGGCCGAGCGGCCCTGGGGGCTCCTTGGGACAAGAGAGGAGACGAGTTAGAAGGGAGGGGTGGATCTTTGCCTGAATGGCTCCCTCCCCTCCTATAGTGTGCCCCGATCTTGTAGACAAGTATCTGGAGGAGACATCCATTCGCTATGTGACCCCCAGAGCCCTCAGCGATCCAGAACCGAGGCCTCCACAACCCCCCAAAACAGGTAAGAAGATAGTAACGCTCCTCATTTTCGTCTTCAAGAAAGAAGACACCAGGGCACCTGGCTGGCTCAGTCCGTAGAGCACGTGACTCTTGATCTCAGGGTCATGAGTTGAAGTCCCGTGTTGGGTGTAGGGCTTACTTTTAAAACAAGGAGGTGCGCCTGGTTGGCACGGTTGGTTGAGCATCTGACTCTTGGCTTCGTCTTGGGTTGTGATCTCAGGGCCCAGGGATCGAGCCCTGTGTTGAGTTCCGTGCTCAGCACAGAGTCTGCTTGGGATTTTCTCTCCTTCTGTCCCTCCCGGCGGCCCCCCACCCACAACATGCTCCTGCACGTGCTTTCTCTCTCTCTCTCCCTCCCTCTCTCCTCCTTCTCTAATAAATAGATATTTAAACAAAGCCCAGGGTGGCCGGGGGTGGGGGTGGCACCTGGGTGGCTCAGTCAGTTGAGCATCTGACTCTTGATTTCAGCTTGGGTCATGATCTCGGGGTAGTGGGATCAAGCCCGTGTTGGGTTCCTTGCTCTGTGGAGGGTCTGCTGGAGATTTTCTCTCTTCTTCTCCCTCTGCCCCTCCTCCCTGCACGTACACACTCTTTTTCTCAAATAAATAGATAAAAAACAAACACCAAGCCCATCATTTTCCCAGCTTTTGCCAGCCTGAATGAAAGGATAGTGTCTCTCTCACCGCTCCCCACCCACCCCCCAATATCTAGCCTCATAAAAACCAGGTGAGGTGTTAATGCTTCACCTGGGTCCTGTAATTGTCCCCACATTTTATCCTCTTGTCAGGTCATGTTAATGATACAGCTTTTAGTGCTAAGACTAAACAGTTCCTTTTTCATTCCAAGGGAAGTGTTTACATTTCTGCTTTTCCCATACTATGTCTTTTCCCCCCTGGTCAGTGCCTCCCCACTATCCTGTGGTGTGCTACCCCACTTCGGGCCCTCAGATGTGTAGCAAGCGGCCAGCTCGAGGGAGAGCCACACTTGGGAGCCAACGAAAACGCCGGAAGTCAGTAACACCAGACCCCAAGGAAAAGCAGACATGTGGTGAGGAAGTGGATGGGTGCTAGAGGCGGAGTAGACTTGAAGGGAAATGCAGCCGCTGAGAGGGTCCTGGGGCGGAGTGGACCTGAGGGGGACACAGAGCTGCTGAGATCCTGGGCAGTGCAAGTCTCGTGTTGAACAGTTGAATGATTTGCTGGGATTGAATGGTTTAGTCTCTGGGGAGAGGCTTCCTCTCCGGCAGAATACCTTTCGGCTCTCTCTAATCGATACTACAGCAAAGGGATGCTGTCCCAACATCCTTGATGAACCAAGGATGAACCAAGCACAATCGAGGGCTAGAACGGACTCGCGTGCCTGTTAGTTAGGAAGAGATCTCCTAGACGTGAGCTGCTGCTTGCGAGCAGCGGCTGCAATCTGACCTGGGCTTGGCCCATGTAAGGAAAACTCTTGAGTTCGGGCAAGGATGTCGGGGGGACATAGGAAAGAACTCATCCCCAGGGAGAAGCAGCGAAGCTGGCAGGTGAGGCACCCAGCTTCCTCGCTCAGCTGTTCGTTTCCGCCTTTCGCGCGTGGGTTGTCTGCCCCCCCCCCCCCACTGCAACCACGCATGCGCGTCTTCTCTCCCTGCAGACATCAGACTGCGGGTCCGGGCCGAGTACTGCCAGCACGAGAGCGCTCTGCAGGGCAACGTCTTCTCTAACAAGCAGGACCCGCTGGAGCGGCAGTTCGAGCGCTTTAACCAGGCCAACACCATCCTCAAGTCTCGGGACCTGGGCTCCATCATCTGTGACATCAAGTTCTCCGAGCTCACCTACCTCGATGCATTCTGGCGCGACTACATCAACGGTTCGCTACTAGAGGCGCTTAAAGGCGTCTTCATCACAGACTCCCTCAAGCAGGCTGTGGGCCACGAAGCCATCAAGCTGCTGGTGAACGTGGACGAGGAGGACTACGAGCTGGGCCGGCAGAAACTCCTGAGGAACTTGATGCTGCAGGCACTGCCCTGACCTTCCCCCTCTCTCCTCTGGGGGACTGGTCCCACCGCCCGCCTCTGGAGCTTACGGCCGATCTGGGGATTGTTCTCTGCCCTTCTGACCAATCACACCCCTGCCTTTTTTTTTTTTTTTAAAGGAAAAGACGAAAATGGAAGTGGTGTGCCCCGCCCCTCCTTGCACCCACATGCCTGGGCCTCCCCTTTGTTTCCCTTTTCCATGTTCCCTCCTAATGTGTGTCTCTACAGCCACCTTGCCACTGAGCCGTAAGACCAACGTAGAGGGAGAAGCAGAGGCTACGGGACGTAGTCTCTGTAGGGGTTGGAAGTGAACACTGCTTTGGGGTGCGCTGCGGGGTCATCCGTACTTCCGGCTTTACGAGGGCTCTTCAGTTTTGTCTGAAAAACCAAAGGGCTGTGAGTAAGGGAGCTGTGTGGAAGGTGGGACTCTGAAGTGTATTTTGGAAATGAATCACCACCCTCTCCCAAATTATAGAATTTTTAAAAAACGAAGAAGCTGTGGCCCTTTCCACTCTCTCCCGGCCTCTGGTGCTGCTCCTCTGCCCCGTTCCTTCCGTTCTGGGGCTTTAGACCTCCTGCCTGCTGCGGCTCCGTCCTGTGTCCCCTTTGCCAGACCCTCTTCAAGGGAGGACTGGGTTCGGGTTCTGGGTCAGCTGAGTTGCCCCTCCCGACAGGGCGGATGGAGAAGGGGGTGCTGATTAAAATACACTCCCCCTCAGAAGGGGAAGGGGGAGTGCGAGACTTCCCTTCCATGTTCAAGTGAAAATAAATCATGTAGCCTGCAGCCCTTTGCCCTTGGCTTTCTTCTGGCTGGGGCAAAGGGCATCCCAGGTGCCAGCGAAGTCATTCAGTATCACCTCCTGTCTTCTCTTTCCTTCCCCGTTCTCTAGCCCACCCCCACTCCCAGGCTTCGGAGCGTGGGGCTGGGACATGCACTGAGTGTTGCACTTTTATTTGGGTGGGGAGGCATGGCGAATGAGCCAGGAGGCCTAGAGCTGGAGCCTGGTCTGGCTGGTACACCACCACCTCCCCCTTCAGCTCCCAAAGGAGATGTCCGGACACAGACTTTATGATGATGATATTTTTTTCAATGCCAGTGCTGCTCAGCCCTCAGCATAACTTCAGTTTTCATGAAATAAACGGTGACTATATAAAATTCCACCTTTCTGAAACTGAGATCTGAGCTCAGGTGAAAGTTTCTTCTTTCCCAAGAAGCTGAGCCTGTGTTCTGTGGAGGGAGTCAAGGTTCTCCAAGCGGGGGGAGCTGCGCCGGGGTCCTGCCTTTGAGTCGCGGCCGCACCAGCTCACCGCAAGAGTCTCAACTCCCAGGAGTGAAAGTCTTAAGACAGCGGGTGGCCCAGATTGCCATAGAGGTCTGGCCTGCGGTGCTGGAACACGGGCAGGTGTTGGCGCAGCTGCCGCAGGTAACCGAGGTCAATTCGAGCAAGGCAGAGGCCTGGTCCTTCAGGGCAGCGGGCCACCACTGTTCCCCAGGGATCCACCACCATGCTGTGGCCGTAGCTTGCTCTCTTCTCGTGGTGGCGTCCACACTGTGCCGCCGCCACCACGTAGCACTGGGTTTCAATGGCACGGGCCCGCAGCAATACCTGGGGATCAGATGTATGTTCACTTAGGTAGGCAGCATCGAGTGGGAAATCGATAGGGAAGTAAGTCTACTCATTGTGACCATTCTGATAATTGCCTGGTTTTTTATTTACTATGTTAATTACTCTTTAACATAATGAGAGGCAACAATCTAGGGAATGAATTTTCCCACTGGGTGGAGAGGGGAAGAAAACCCTTCAGCTGGTAGGGCCAAGGGAGGAGAATGAAGTTAAAAGAAGTGTGCGTGCGTGCGTGCGTGTGTGTGTGTGTGTTTAAAGACTGGTTTATTTGAGAGGGGGAGAGAGAATCCCATGCAGACTCTGCGCTGAGCACAGAGACCAACGAAGGGCCTGATCCCACAACCCCCAGATCACAACCTGAGCCGAAACCAAGAATCAGGTGCTCAGCTGATGCGCCACCCAGGCACCTTGAAGGCCCTTATGTTTTGAAGAGGGGTCCTCTCACCTCCCAGTGGGCTGGGCCTGTAACAGATCCAAAAGCCGAAGGGTAGGTAAGTATTTCTGCTCCAGCCTGAGCCAATGCCAGAGAGAGTTCCGGAAACCGCATATCATAGCAGATAGCTAGACCAATCTGTAATGAAAAACAGCCATTTGTCATAGCATCTAGGCATGCCCACCACCTACCCCACTCCTTAGGGCTTGCCCTCCTCTATTACTTCAAAGTATGTCTACTCTCCCTCTTGTTCCTCTTCCCCATCTCATCCTTTCACAGCTCCCACCTTGCCTGCTGGTGTGCTGACAGGAGACTCGAGACTGGGCCCAGGAATGGTAGAGTTGCTTTCACGCATAAGCCCCTGCCCCGGAATCTCCACATCACACAGATGGGTTTTCCTGTAAGTGGCCACCACTGACCCTGGAGGAAGAGGGAGAAGGAATACTCAGTGCTGGTGTTCTAGAAGCCCAGCTTGGTTCCTCTCCTCCCAGGGACCTAGCTTTTAAGCTAGGCTCAGAAGCCCAAACACCCCTAAAACTCTTGACCAAGGAAAACCGAGTTGAGAAACAATTCTGGAGAACGTTTATTTTTAGAAGAGCCAGGGAAGAGACGGCTGAAGAGTTAAGAAGTCTCACCCTTGTTGTTCAGAAGCACGTGACAATTGTAGATTTTCTGAGTCTGCTCCCAGTCTTGGCCTCGCTCGTGGAAACCACCCAAAGACAGCCAGAGTCCACATTCCCTGGGGGGAAGGAAGGCGGGGTGGCGGGGGGGGGGGGAGGACGCAGCACTGACAACTCTTCTCGATGTTCTACCCTCCTATCTGGCAATTCAGGGACACTACCCAACAGAGAAACTACCTTTCCCTCCCCCTTTCCCCGATACCTGGCAAGCTGGGTATATTCTCCCAAAAGGTTCCCACCCAGTGGCTCAGACAGGCGTAGTGTCTCTGTGGGGTCCCTTGCAATGAAGTCAAATGCCTCAGGGAGGAAAGCGAGGCAAGCACCCAGTCTGGCAGCCTCTCGAACAAGCTCGGCACATGTTTTAAAGTTCTCCTGCTTGTCCGGTGTTGATGTTACTTGGCACACAGCCACCAGCGGCAGTTCCCAGGAAGAAGAGGAGATAGCCATGGCTCTGGGCCTGTGAATTGGCGCAGGCAGCACTCAGACCTCCCAGAATGGGAAAATGGAAGTTTAATGATAAGGGTCTCAAATGGGGAGGCAGGGGGGCTGCCCAGCCCTGATTTCTCCTCCTCAGGGCACCCACTGATGCAATGTTCTGTGGATAGTTGGCACCCCAGTGTTTCTCACCATCTACTCACTTAACAAACATTTCTTGAGCATCTACTAAGTGCTAGGCACTGAGGACAGAGCAAAACATGTTACCTGGGCTGTACACAAAGTACTGAGAGTCGAGGTATCCGGAGTCCAGGACACAAAAGGGACAGGAGCTGATGAGGAGGCCTGACGATGAAGCCCAGCCTGAGGAAGGTGAGAAATCAGTACATTTCTAGGATTCTCTGACGTCTCCCTTCATACTGTGAGGCTGAATTAGGGCCCTGCCAGTAAAACCCCCCAAGTCTTCAAAACACACTTTAGTGTGAGTAATTATGGGCTACAGGAAGAAATCACAAAGTGGGAAGATAGAGGAAAGGGCTTTGCTCGGCACCTGAATAGCTCGACTTCCAGGGATCTCATACTAAACCGAAGCCCTTTTCCCCAGCGGAACATATCCACGGTTCAAAAGTCATCTCCAAGAAACTTCCTTGCTTTTCCCAGCCTCTCTTCTCGACTGTGCACCTGCACAGCTGTGGTGCTCAAAGCATATTCCCCCCCTTACCCCAGAATCTCGGAGCGGAAGTTCACCTTCCCTCGTTCCCCACCACCCCGTGGAGGGCAGAGGGCACTGGCACCCACGCAGATCCCAACCCGCGTCCCCACCCTGCGGTTAACCCGTCCTTTCTGCCTCTCCCAGGGGCAGTGTCTCTGTTGCACAAGTTAAAACACCGCAGGCGGAATTCACCGCGGCCGGCGGGACAGGTAGTAGGTCCTACATGAAGATACAGCCAGAACCATCCGCAGGATCCGAACCGAAGAGCGGCCTGGAAGCAGAGGAACCGGGGCGAGTGGGCGGTAACTCCCTGGCCGGATGTGACGCACGGCGGGGCGGGGCTACGCAGGCGGGGCGGGGCTGCGCACGCCGGAAGCCCAGCAGGCGGCGAAGATGGCGGAGAGCAGCGGTCGCGCCGGCAAGAGCAGCGGGAGCGGCGCGGGGAAAGGGGCGGTGTCGGCAGAGCAGGTGAGGAGCGGAGAACGCGAAGGAGGGCAACTGAGGCGGGTCTGGAGTCGATGCAAGGAGACGGGGGGAGCCTGTGGCTGGTGCAGGCCTCACTCCGGTCCCACCTTTGGGAGGCCGCCCAGAGAGGGGAGGGTCCTTGGAGAAGCTGGCCGAGCCCCCGGGGAGAGAGCCGGAGGGTTGGGGGGTGAAGGCCACGCCTCCTTTGGGGTGTTGGGTGAGGCCAGAGCCCGGAGATGCGGGGCGTGGGAGGATGCACAGTTGTGAGGGGAGCTAGGTCGTCGCTTTCCCCGCTTCTCTGCTTCTCCGCACCCCCCACAGGATAGGCTGGGTCAGGCAGCTCGTAACGAATCCCGGGGGACTAGTCAACGGGCTGGTTGTGTGGTCTGTTACGTGACCCTGAGACCACGTTGACAATCGTCCTCACTCTGCAGAGCCACGTGACTCACATACTTGAACAGTCTAGTGTTCCATACTATTTTGACTCGCAAGTCATTATTAAATTGAATTTCTTTATCGACCAGAAACCCTTTTCTAACCCAAGTTTGCATTTCCCCCAGTGTCTAGCATCGGGAGACGTTTGATAAATAACTCAGAAAGCCTTTTGTGGCGTGGGAGCCATGGTTTGCCAATGGTGCGGCTAGTGTTTAATAGAGGTGGGAAGAAATCTACATAATAGAAAGGAAAACATAATAGCTCTTTTAATTATAGGTTCACTTATCAGTTATTTGTTGAACAGTTACTACAGGCAAAGCTATCTGCATAAAGATTTTTCAAATTGCCCCATGCAGTCAGGAAGCTCATAGTAAAATAAGAGGTACAAGATGCTAACATGAGGCAGAGGATGAATGTCCAACAGGTAAAAAGAGCTGCGGGATTTTGAGGAGGGGTGAAAGTATAGTTTCTGCCCCCTGGTGGGGGGGAGGTGTTGTGGAAGGGAAGGGAGAAGGAACCTAATATTTTCTGTGGCTTTACCATGTGTTAGGCCCTCTGCTTGGTACAGGGAAATGCATACATGAAGTAGATCTTGTTTTCAGGATCGCTCACAGACTCATTTGAGAAGAGACAAACCAAGCAGTAAAGATGTGCAATATTCTGCCCAGGCAGGCCCCTCTTGATGGCGGATAGAAGAGGAACCCTCTAAGCAGGAGGTTATGGGATTTGAGGAGTGGGTGGGAAAGGGGTCCTGTCATATAGTGGGGTGGTTAAGAGCATAAGAAGTGCACTGAGGTTTGGCAGATTTGTGTTTGAATCGCATTTCTACTATTTATTATGTGTAGATGACCTTCCCTGAGTTAATTGTCTCACCTTGCCCTCCTGTAAAAATATAATCGTGCATACCTCATCACTGTTTGGATTATCAGACAAGAAATGCATGCAAAGTGTTTTTGCACGGTGACAGAAATATAGCATGTTTGCTTTTCTGGAAGAGATAATCCTTCAATTCTAAAGGATGAGAGAAGTTAGTTAAGCAAAGGAGGAAGTGGAGAATTTCCTAGGTAGAGGGACTCATATACTTAAAAATCACTGGAGGCTGAACATGTCTGGCATGTTTAGGGTGCAGGTAGACTCAAAGTATGGGATGGAATGCAAGCCTTCAATGTGAAGAAAAAGGGTTAGGAATCTAATATGTTTCTCAGATTTCTGTCTTTGATGGATGCTAGTGTCATAGGGCATGTAGGAAGATAGGAAATGTTGGTGTAGGGGGTAGGGAATAAGTTTATTTTGGGGTTTTGAGTTTGGGTTTCTTGTAGGACGTCCAAGTAGAGACATTTTAGTAGTCAGTTTGACTTATAAATCTTGAGCTACAGAAATCTGAGTCTGAGATACCAGTTAGAGAATTTTAAGCTTATAGATGGTAGACAAAGTCATGGTTATGGGCAAAATCATCTAGGCTTTGTACAGAAAGTGAAAAAAGAAGCAGAACAAGGGTGGAACCAATATTTAAGGGGTTATGGAGAAAGAGAATTCCTCAAAAAAACTGACCAGTTGTGATGATTGAGTTCTGAGGTTGTTCTTGCTTAATGTTCTGTGGCCTTTGTGTTCCAGAGAGAACACTGGGTAAAAAATGTAAGATTTATTCGGGTGCCTGGCTGGCTCAGTAGGTAGAGCATGTGATTCTTGATCTTAGGGTGGGGAGTTCAAGCCCCATGTTGGGCCTAAAGATTACTTAAAAAAATTAAAAATACACACACACACACACACACACACACACACACACAAGATTTATCTGCCCTGCAAGTGTGAGCTAGATATGTCCCTTATAAACAAGATGGAAAGGAGTAACACATTACACTAGGTACTTTAGTTGTTTTTTGTTCTGTTATTTAATTACTGCTATTTGGAGTAGGTTATATTGTCCTCCCTTTATAGGTAAGGATATTTGCATTTCCGACACTTCAGTTAACTTACCCACAGTCAGTAACTGGAAGAGCAGGGCTTTCAACTGAGTGAGTGATTGGAGAGTCAGACAGACATATTTTCCCATTTATACATGATCATATGAGAGACATTTGAGCTGAGCCTGGAGGATTGGATAGATTTGAACAGGTGGTAATGGAAATAGAATACTAGGGAATAGGATAAGAAGAAGAGAGCTAGGGAAAGCACAGGCAGTGACTGGTTAGTTTAGCTAAATCATGAGGTGTAAGAAAGGTGCTAAAAAGCAAGCAATTCTTTGCATGGCAAAGAATTTGGAGCTTTTTAATGTAAGCAGTGAGGGAGTCACAGAAGAATGTATGGTATACTGTTGTTATTTTTTGTTACATTCTAGCCTTTCAATGTATATAATTTTGTTTTCGTGTGTATATATAAAAGGTTTTCTTTTTTTTTTTTTTAACAATTTTGAGATGTAGTTTCTTTTCTCTTTTTGAAAGATTTTATTTATTTGAGAGAGAGTGAGAGAGAGCATGAGAGGGGAGAAGGTCAGAGGGAGAAGCAGACTCCCCATGGAGCTAGGAGCCCGCTGTGGGACTCGATCCTAGAACTCTGGGATCATGACCTGAGCAGTCGCTTAACCAGCTGAGCCCCTGCCCGGCGCCCCGAAGGGAGACTCTTAACTGAGCCACCCAGGAGCCTCTGGTCAAGACATTTTCTTCATAGTTTAGTATGTTCGTCAAGAAAGGTGGCACTGAACTGAAAAAAGGATATTTAGTGAGTGACACCCCAGAAAATGCGTTTCCAGATGAATCTAGTCATAATTCTTGACCTATTGTTCTGTTCTTCACTTAACCCAGTAAGAGTAAACATCATGTAGGTAAGAAGACCAAAGGACATTTTGAAGGTAAAGCTAATGATTGTAGATTTTTCCTGAAGTTATCAACACTATATGGTATTGATTAAATTAAGAAAAAGGAAAGAAAAAAAGAAGGAAAAGGGAAAATAAATCATACGAAATCATACGAAAATAGTTTGACTTTTTTTTTAAAGATTTTATTTATTTATTTGAGAGAGAGAGAGAAAGTGAGAGAGAGCATGAGAGGCGAGAAGGTCAGAGGGAGAAGCAGACTCCCCACGGAGCTGGAAGCCGGATGCGGGACTTGATCCCGGAACTCCAGGATCATGAACTGAACCAAAGGCAGTTGCTCAACCAACTGAGCCACCTAGGCGCCCTAAGATTTTCTTTTTTTAAGTAATGTCTACACCCAGAATGGGACTGGAACTCACAACCTGAGATCAAGAGTCGCACGCTCTTCTGACTGAGCTGGCCAGCACCCCGCTCCCCAGTTTGACTTTAATGAGAGGTGATATATGACAAGCCAGTAATGTAATATATCAGTAGAAAATGGATTCTTAGAGTTCAACAAACTTCGGTAGAAGTACTGGTTCACTGTGTTATTTTCTTACACACCCACACCCCCACGCCCCACTAGCCATGGTCTACTGACCTATAAAGTGAAGTACGTTACCTTATAATGTGTTTTTATTTTAGAATTAAATGAGATAAAAGAGTAGCAGAGTGCCTGGCAGATAGTAGTGTTCTTTTACTTACAAACTGTAGGAGGAAGGTGCATGACTGGAAGAACTAGGTATTTAAAAAGAGGTCGCATTTGCATATTTAAAAATTCAAAGAAGGTAACAGTAAAGGTTAGAAGACAGGCTGCATAGTTGAAAATTAGGAACGTAAGAGAATTGGAAAATTTTTCTCTCAAAAAAGTTTAGGGGGCGCCTGGGTGGCTCAGATGGTTGGGCGTCTGCCTACGGCTCGGGTCATGATCCCGGGGTCCTGGGATTGAGCCCCACATCAGGCTCCCTGCTCATCAGGAAGCCTGCTTCTCCCTCTCACACTCTTTCTGCTTGTGTTCCCTCTCTCACTGTGTCTCTTTCTGTCATATAAATAAATAAAATCTTTAAAAAAAAAATTTAGGAGGGCGCCTGGGTGGCTCAGTTGGTTAAGTATCTGCCTTTGGCTCAGGTCATGATCCTGGGGTCCTGGGATCAAGTCCCGAGTCGGGCTCCCTGCTCAGCGGGGAGTCAGCTTCTCCCTCTGCCCTCCATCTTGTGCTGTCTCTTGCTTTCTGTCTCTCAAATAAGTAAATAAAATCTTTAAACAAAAATTTAAGGAATTGATATGCCTTATTTTAAAGATTTTATTTATTTGAGAGAGAGCATGAGAGAGAGAGCATGCAAGCAGGAAGGGTCAGAGGAAGGAGCAGACTCCTTGCTGAGCAGGGAGCCCGATTTTTTATTTTTTTTTATTTTTTTATTTTTTTTTTTTTTGCAGTTTTATACCTTTATTTGACAATCAGTGATTAGTTCTCATCCACATTAACTGTCTGTAGATTTTTGAAAGTGGTGACAGGTACATACGTAACCAGTGTGTAGAGCTTGTTTGGTGAATCTTCATCTTCGTTACGTTTTCTGAACAGCCGCACACGGATACGGTATGGAACATTCCTTATTCCTTTGGCCCAGACAGCTTTGTTGAGCCTGGTGTCAATGCGCACATCTGGAGTTCCCATCTCCTTCATGGCAAATTTCCGGATCTCTTTGAGTGCCCGAGGGGCACGCTTCTTGAAACCCACTCCATGGATGCGCTTGTGAATGTTAATGGTGTATTCTCTGGTCACTACGTCGTTGATGGCAGACCGGCCCTTCTTCTCGCCACCCTTCTTCGCGGGAGCCATTCTGCCGGGCCCTGGTTGGAAAGGAAGAGCGCGAGGTATTGTGGGAGAGAGAAAGCAGCCGGGAGCCTGATATTTTAAAAAAATTTTATTTATTTATTTGACAGAGAGACAGTGAGTGAGAGAACACAAGTTAGGGGTAGAGGGAGAAGCAGGCTCCGTGCTGAGCAGAGAGCCCTATGTCGGGCTCGATGCAGGACTCGATCCCGAGACCCTGGGATCATGACTTGAGCTGAGGGCAGATGCTTAGCCTTCTGAACCACCCAGGCACCCTGATATGCTTTATTTTATTATTTTTTTTAGAGAGAGGGTGCCACATACACTCGAGTGAGATGGGGGGCTGGGGCAGAGGGAGAGAGAATCCTAAGCAGGCTCCACACTTAGCGCAGAACCTGACGTGGGGCTGCGTCTGATGACCCTGAGATCGTGACTTGAGCCAAAATCAAGTCAGACACTTGGGCACCTGGGTGGCGCAGCTGGTTAAGCAACTGCCTTCAGCTCAGGTCATGATCCCAGAGTCCCGGAATCGAGTCCCACATCGGGTTCCCAGCTCTGTGGGGAGTCTGCTTCTCCCTCTGACCTTCTCCCCTCTCATGCTCTCTCTCACTGTCTCCCTCTCAAATAAATAAATAAAATCTTAAAAAAAAAAAAAAGAGTTGGACACCGAACTGACTGAACCACCCAGACACGATATGCATTTATATGTGAGCACATGGAAGGGGTTAACATATGGGCTGTGTTAACTAATTTAATTTGGTAATCATTTCACAGTATGCACACATACCAAATCATAATGTTGTATACCTTAAACTTACACAATGTCATATGTCAGTTATATCTCAGTAAAGCTAGGGGGAAAAAGAGAAAACCATGTCCTGTATAAAATTGTATGTTCCAGTTATGAGAATGTGAAGAGCTGTGTATAGTTACCAGGATCGAAGTTACTTTTGACTAGAATAAACAGGTGGTACTTTAATTGGATTCTTGTTCGGTAGGGATGTTTGCATGTAAGATGATGAGTTTAGCAGGGCTGAGACGGTCAGCGCGGCCTGGCCGCTCCTGCTTATAGCAGACAGCTTTAGGAGAACAGGAGTAAGGGAAGAGAAGGAAGTTTAATTCTAGACATAGGGGAGAAGACCATTAGAAAAGTTGTATTTTTAAAAAAGATTATTTATTTATTTATTTGCTAGAGAGATGGTGAGATAGGGAACACAAGCAGCGGGAGTGGGAGAGGGAGAAGCAGAGTTCCCGCTGAGCAGGGAGCCCGATGCGGGGCTCAATCCCAGGACCCTGAGATCATGACCTGAGCTGAAGGCAGACGCTTAACGACTGAGCCCCCCAGGTGCCCCAGAAAAGTTGTATTTTAACAGGAAGAATGTGGAGATAGATCATAGCCTTTCTGTCTTCATTTTGCCGCAGACCCTAGAGATGACTGGTTAGTATCAGTTTATTTTGCATCTGATTTCCAGTTAGGTTACAGTTAGCTGCTAAGAGATTTCATTTTCTTTAAGTGCACCAGTGGCTGAAATTTTCCATAATAACTCTGGATAACTCATACATCCAAGTAGACTTACTCTAGTGTGACATTTGATTACAAGTTCATTAACTTGACCAGGAGGAAATAGGGGTTGTTAATAAGCAAGAATGTTTGAAGAAAAATTGGAATTAATAAAAAAAAACAACCTTTCTTTTGCTTTTAGTTGTGTTAAGTGGGTGGTTGAAAAGTAGATTCTTACAAATTACTAAGGAAAATAAGTTCAGGCCTCAGAGATTTTTAGACTCTTAAGCTGATTTCATTGGTGTATTTAACAACATCCATCCAGAAGAGTGGGTCATCGGGGTGCTAGGGAGCATCTAGAATCTGGTTTAGTTATGGAATTTTCATAGGTGAAATTATTTTGATCTCTAACATTGACAGTAGAGAAAAAGCTAACTATAAATGGCATAGGTCGGTATGGGCAGTGGAGGCGAAGGGATAAAGGCTTATAGAGGAGGTAGATTTTCAAGGCATCTGTTGGAACGAGTGGGCAGAGTGGATGGAGACGGAAGGGTGAGGGCCGGGAGAAGGCAGCCTGCCGCGCGAGTGGCAGGGGCCTAGTCAGACCTGTTCCTTGGCTGTTTGAGCCGCAGAAGGATGTCTGCGTGGCCCAGGTCTGCCGTTAGGATCTTACTAGCTATCGATGAGCCTCGCAGAGAGAGCTCGAGATAGACGATCCTAGTGAGGTTCAGGTGGTTGGTCTTTAGCAGCGGTGAGACTGGACGTGATGTGAGTGGGAGCAAGAGGTCCGGCAGCAGTCCGAGTGGGTGGGCCCGCTGCCCGGGCGGAGCGGGAGGGGCTGGAGCGGGGGCCGTGGGGGTTTGGAGAGAAGGCCACGATCGTAGTGAACATACTCTACTGCGTGCAGAGTCCTTTCATACCCGCTGGTGCACAGGGCACAGTAGAGTAGGTCCCGTGTGCGTGACACACGTGAGGGAACTCCGAGAGGGTAACCTCGTGGTTCTCAGTTCTGGGCACACATTAGGATTACGTGGGAGAGCTCTTAAAAATACAGAGGCCTGGGGCGTCTGGGTGGCTCAGGGTTAAGTGTCCCTCTCGTTCTGTTCTTGATTTCGGCTCAGGTCATGATCTCAGGGTCATGGGATTGAGCCCCGGGCCCCAGGCTCAGTGCGAGTCTGCTTGGGATTCTCTCGCTCCTTCTGCCCTTCCCCTGCATGCACGCGCATTCTCTCTCTCCCTCTCTAAAAATAAGTAAACAGGGGCGCCTGGGTGGCTCAGTGGGTTAAAGCCTCTGCCTTCGGCTCAGGTCAGGGTCCTGGGATCGAGCCCCGCATCGGGCTCTCTGCTCGATGGGGAACCTGCTTCTCCCTCTCTCTCTGCCTGCCTCTGCCTGCTTGTGATCTCTCTCTCTGTCAAATAAATAAATAAAATCTTTAAAAAATAGAAATAAGTAAATAAAATCTTAAAAGAAAAAACGAAAGAAAGAAATACTGAGGCCTGGGGCTCACCCAGTGATAGTGTAAACATCCTGAGGCGCCACTATGCACACTCCCCTGGGGATCCTGCCGTGTAGCCAGGGTTGAGAACTACACGGTTAAGTGGCTGAGCCCATGGAGTTAGTTGGTCCGTGGGGGAGATGAAACCTGGTCTTTTGTCTCCAGGCCCCGCGTTTTCCTTTTTGTTTTTTTCCCCCTCCTACCTCACCCACCCCCACAATTTTCTGTCCTCATTACATTTTCTCCCTTTCATGTGATGCTTCTCCCCAAACAGCCCTCCGAGCCCTGTACTGAGAGTCACGGGGTTGGTGACAGTACTTGGTCTAGCTTTCATGCAGTTTTAACTCCCTGCCCCCTTTCTGGGGATCGAGGAGCTGGCAGTGATCGTGCCTCTGGGCTTTTACATATGTGACTTCCTACGCCTCTCTTGCACCCCCGGCTCCCCCAACTTCTCATCCTTCAGGCTTCAGCGAAGGCAGTGCGTCTCCGCAAGCCTATGTTCGTTAGGGTTTCTAGGCTACAGAAACGGACTCTGGCCAACTTTTTTGGGTTTCTTTTTAAGCAGTGTTTCGGAAGGCTAGTGGGTCGTTCAGAGAATCGAACACAATGAAAAGAAAGGTTCCAGAACTGGGTCACACCAAGTCCAAGAACTAGGGCGGCTTCGGGGATTTTAGGAAGAGGGGTGGAGGATCATCTGTGCGCGACCCCTAGTTGTCTTCGCTCCCGCTGTCTTTGGGACCTGTTTGCCTCTCCCCCAAAATCAGTTCCTGTACAGAGGCTCTGGTATAGGACGGGTCGCTGCCCCCGTGGCCAGGGAGCATGGGTCCTGTGACTAGGGCTCAGGAAGGGCAGTTCCCCTGTGGGAGGAACGCTGGGCAGACCCGAATGAGAGTTACTACGAGAGTTCCTCACTCCAGAGCCTTTGCCCACCGCCTTCTCTCCCTGCAAGTCCAAGCTCCCAGGGGAGCTCCCCCCCCCCCCCCCCCCCCCCCCCCCCCCGCCGCCAACCTGCAGCACCTCGAGGCGAGGGACAGGCCGGCAAAGTTCCCACTGGCAGTAGGCTTCCAGAAGTGCTGAGGAGTCAATTCCAGACAGACGACAGGTAGAAATCACAAACTGGGATTCTAGTCCTTTCCCGAGGTAGATGTCCAGAGCTTCCCGTCCTGTGTTTTTCCGGAGCCTCTGGCGCATCCACCGTCTCCTCTCCTGCTTAACTCGAGATTTCTCATCTCCTAAGGTGATCGCTGGCTTCAACCGCCTTCGGCAGGAGCAGCGGGGGCTGGCGTCCAAAGCAGCTGAGCTGGAGATGGAGCTGAACGAGCACAGGTGGGGAGGTGGGGGAGCGAGCCGCCAGCGACAGGGGAGAGCTGGCCGTGGGTGGGGGCGGCGGCGGCAGGGTGGGCCGACTGTCAGAGCCGCCCGTCCTCGCGCAGCCTGGTGATCGACACCCTGAAGGAGGTGGATGAGGCCCGCAAGTGCTACCGCATGGTGGGGGGTGTGCTGGTGGAGCGGACGGTCAAAGAGGTGCTGCCCGCCCTGGAGAACAACAAGGAGCAGGTGAGCGGGGCCGCCCGTGGAGGGGGGGGCGCGGGGGGAGCCGGGGGTAGGTGGGGGGGCGGGGGGAGCCGGGGAGTAGCCTGTGTCAGCTCGCGCTTGTTAGGGGCTGCCAGCCTCTGCACCTGCGGCTGAGCGGGTGAGGAGGCGGCGGCGAGGGCCGTGTTTCTCACCGTGTGGTCCGTGAATGCCTGCATCCGGGCCACCTGGACGTCCCGGCTGAAATGCAGCTTCCTGGACCCACTGATTCAGGACAGTTGACGGCGGGGCCTGTGGAGTGGCTTTTTTTTTTTTGTAATCTGTGCTCAGCGTGGGGCTTGAACCCACAACCCTGAGATCAAGAGTTGCGTCCTCTACCAGCTGAGCGAGTCAGGCACCCCTAGGAGTGGCATTTTAAAAACAGACAGCCCAAGTGCTTCTTGTATACATTAAAGCTTATGAATCACTGTGTTTGAGAAAGGCAGACTTTCAGGGTCTGGGCTTTCCTATCAGTACTTGGTGCGGCCAGAGGTATTACCTTCCATCAGCCCCCAGCCATAGTCCATCCCAAGCTGGGGAAGGGAGTCCTGAAATCCTGTTCATATAATCCCTGTCGCTTGCCCTCTAGATACAGAAGATCATTGAGGCACTTACACAGCAGCTTCAGGCAAAGGGAAGAGAATTAAATGAATTCCGGGAAAAGCACAACATCCGTCTCCTGGGGGAAGATGAGAAGCCGGCGGCCAAGGAGAACTCAGAAGGGGCTGGGGCTAAGTCCGGCTCAGCGGGAGTGTTGGTCTCCTAGGGACCAAGGCCTTTGCATTTTTTTCTACCCTGACTCCCACTTCTAATTTCTCTTTGTTGTTATTATTATTATTTTCTCTGCTATTGTAATATTTTTTTGTTAATTAAATGTTTTGGTCAGAATGCTCAGCTCTAGCCTGAAGCTTTCTCCCAATATTAGGGGTGGGATCTGCACGAGGCATGGCAAGCCTGAAACTTGTGGAGTTTGGTTCCATCAGGCTAATGGCTCGCAATGCGAGAGGAGGTCCCATATTTTATCCTTTCCCTTGCAAATAAAGATGTGGCTACTTGTTGACTGACTGCCCTCCCCCCAAGAAGATTCACAGACAGATGTTGACTCTCAGATTGAAATTTAATAAGCATTTGAAATGAGGCGGATCGCTCTGGGGATGAGGCTTTATGAGTTCGCAACAAAACAGGCTGGCGTGTTGGCACTGCTCTTTAGATAAATAGGTCCAGGATGCAGACCTGTGGCCTCGGCGTCCTGCCATCCTCGCCAAAACCCCCAATCAGGTAAAGCTGATCGTTCCAAAGGCAGGTCCGATGGCCCACGCGTTTCAGCCCGCGGTCCGCACTGCGGAAGTGGAACCACAGAGCAGGGGACTTGCCTGTTGGGTAAGAAAGTGCTCACTGAGGCGGCAGCATTTTGGCACCATGGGGCTTCTGCTCTTCACAAGACCAAAGGTTTGCCCATTTTTTTTCTCCTCACTTGATTTGTGGGCCTCCTCACAGTTTAATACCCTCTGTGCTCCTTTAACTGGCCTATTAATTTTTGTTCCTCCCTACCCCGTCACTCCATCCTCTGCCTGTCACTCCATCTGCCTGCCGCTGCTGGTTCTTCTGTCTCCCCCCCCCCCCTCCACCAGCCCCCCTCACGGGTATCATAGACGTAGAGGTCATTGCAGACGGCGTCTCTGGCTCTGGTCAGAGTTTCTCCACCAAACAGCACCGCGAAGGGCCCCACCACAGAGCACGAGTGATGCCGCAGCCCCCGCGGCCCCTGCCGGGAGCCCTGCCCAGCGCTCACAAGCCTGGCGAGCTGTTCCGTCAAGTGGGGGGCAGCCGGTGGTTCTTCCTTCGGGGAGAAAGAAGGGCTCAGCTGGAGGGATCTGGGCCTCACCACTTCAGCCCGCGTCCACCCTCAGCAAGGTGCGAGCAGATACTACCTTGATCTTCCCCGGACTCCAGTGCCCAGCTACTTCCGGTTCGGCGGAGCTGCAGCCCCCAAAGAGCAGCAGCTGGTGAGCTGCTGGGGGGCCCGCCGTGGGGAGCAGGGCGGCGCAGTGACCCGAGCGCGAGGCCGTGTGGCCGCCCTCTTCCTTGTAGCTGCGGGTGTGCAGAAGTGCGGGCCGAGTTGGGAGGGCTGTCCCGCCTGCTCCCCGGCCCCCTTCTTTGGTGGCAAGCGTGGAAAGGCGGCCGGGACGGTGCCGTGGGCGCGGGAGAGGAGGGCGACACCTGCAGGGAGCGCGCTCAGCTCTCCGCGTCACCGTGGACGCCCGGGGAAGGGGGTCGGGATGTGGAGAGGGCGCCCGCGGTTCGGCTGAGCCTTCGCTTTTCTAGAGCAGAGATGCTGGGCGGGTGAGACCTTGGGGCGGGGGTGCCGTACCAGTAGGTGCGGGCGCCGGGGTCCAGCCTCAGCGTGTAGATGCTTCCGTAGCGGCGCTGCGTGCGGGTCCCGCCCTCCCGGCCCGCCACCCGCAGCTCTCGGTCGGAGACGCGGGTGCAGGTGTGGCTGCTGAGCCCGGCGGGCGGCCGGCTGCCGGGGGCCGCGCTCCACGCCTCCCACTCTCCGCGCTCCGTGTCCAGGGCGGCCACCGTGGCCAGGCGGCGCGCCCCGTCCCAGCCGCCCACCACGCAGAGCCAGCGGCCGCCCACGGGCGCCGCGTCGTGGTGGCTGCGCCGCGGGCCGCCCCCGGCGCCCAGCTGCACCGCCTGGCCCGCGGCCGGGTCGAAGACCACTGTGTCGCCGCTCGGTTCTGTCGCCCCTCCGCCCGGGAGGCCCCCCACCAGGTAGAAGCGGCCCCGCAGTTCAGTGCAGGAGTGGAAGGCCCGCGCCAGGAGCGCGTCCCGAGCTACCGGCCGCCAGGTCCAGCCCGCGCCCCCCGAGGGCCCCGCCAGCGCCATGCCGCCCCCACCCCCCGCCCCGCACCCCTCCCCACCCGGGGAGCCGCTGGGGCCCCTGCCTCCCCCCGCGGTCGCCCAGCAACCACTGCCGCAGCGGCAGCGCGACCGCTGCAAAGTGAAGGTCGCAAAGCACCGGTTGCCGTGGAGACAGGAGACCTGGGTAGCTGCGGGAAGGCGAAGGCCGCTGGGCGAGGTCCAGGACAAACCTGGGGGACTGCTAACCGCGGGAGGTCGGAGGGCGGCGAGGGCCGCAGAAGGATCCCTGTGTTATCAAAGCTGCGAGCTGATCTGAGGTGCAGGCGTGGCGCTCAGCGGCAGGAGGGACCCCCGATTCCAATGCACCTGCCCTCCCCAGGGATGAGTCCGAGGGCGAGGCCGCGAAGGGGGCCAGCGCTGGCCTGGGAGTCAGGAGACTTGGGTTCTGGTCCCAGCCGTGCCACCCGACTCTCAGGGTGAGTCTCCCTAGGCCACCTCCGCTTTCTCTTTTATAAATTATGCTGTGGGCCTTATATCGCGGGTGTCTCTCCGAAGCCGGTGCTGCCGGCGGGGAGCATCCTTTCTGCTCTGGCCACTAGAGGGCGGTAGAGCCTGCCTCTCAGGGCACATCGTGGCTGTGTGTGAGGTTGGCTTGCGGGTGAGGGCGTGAGCCTTCAGCCTCGGGGAACTCTTCACTACTGCGTCCTGGGAAGAAGAATTGCTTATTTCAGCTCGCCTCTTAGGCTCATGCAACGCAAGGAAACTGCGGTGTGGTGGCATCTGGGACTGGAGATGAAGGGCAGGGAGTTTCTGCCCAGGAGATCCAGGGCAGAAGCTGCCCTGCCTTAGAAGCTGGATGAGGGGGGCACCTGGGTGGCTCAGTGGGTTAAAGCCTCTGCTTTCAGCTCAGGTCATGATCCCAGGGTCCTGGGATCGAGCCCCATGTCTCCATGTCGGACTCTCTGCTTGGCAGGGAGCCTGCTTCTCCCCCCCACCCCGCCCTGCCTGCCTCTCTGCCTACTTGTGATCTCTCTCTCTCTCTCTCTGTGTCAAATAAATAAATAAAATCTTAAAAAAAAAAAAAAAAAAAGAAGCTGGACGAGGGTGTCCTGGGGGAGGAAGGATGGAAAACAGACTCCCGCCCCTCCCTGGGATCTCCCTCTTACTCAGGTCAAGTCCCCAGGGCTCTTCCCAACTCTGTCCCTCCATGACCCAGTGAAGAACGAAGAGGCCCAGATCCAAGCTGACTAATTTTGGCTGCGGGAGGCAATGCACTCAGATTTCTCCTCTGCAGAAACAGAGTGTGGGACAGAAACAGGACATGTGTTCCCAGCGCGGGGCTGCAGATGGGAGTGATGGCTGCTACTTTTACCTTTGGTTTCTACACATGAACTCATCCCCTATCAGGCCCCAGGAGTTGAGGCATCGAGAGTGACCCGGGCTGCACTGGGGCGCACATACAATTCAGGGGTCTGAGAGCACAGGCCCCTGATGCTAACTTCTGGCCCCAGAGGAAACAGCATGGACAGAGCACAGGCAGGAAGGGACAGAGAGCCCAGAAGGTCACAAGACGTGTTTCCCGCCAGTTGCTTCAGCCGAGACCCCGGAAGAGCTTTGAAAGTCTCTGCCCAATCATTTCCAGATTTCCCAGGGTCTGCGGGGTCTAACAGAGAGGGTCCTCAGTTTTCCCAGATCGTGGTAATGAAATCTCTAAATAATCACCCAACTTTTTTCTTTTAAGATTTATTATTTGAGAGAGAGAGAGCACAAGTGGGAGGAGGGGCAGAGGGCAGGGGAGAGAGAGAATCTGAAGCCGACTCCATGCTGAGGGCAGACGCGGGCCTCCCTCTCACGACCTTCCCATCACGACCTGAGCCCAAGCCAGGAGTCAGACGCTTAACCGACTGAGGCACCCAGGAGCTTCCCAGATCGCCAACTTCTAATGCCCCTGGCTGAAATCTGAGAGCCAGCCTTCTGACTAGCTAGCCTCCTAACAGCGGGACCAGAATCTGTCACACTCCTGGGATTTAGACAAGGAGTTGCCTGGCGGCGGGGTGGCCCTTGGTGGCCTAGCTGCCCATTTTACCAGGCTCATTTTCTTTCTTTTTTTTCCCCCCCAAAGCTTTTATTTTTTAAAGTAACCTCTACTCCCAACCTGGGGCTCGAACCCACCGCCCCGAGATCAAGAGTCACAAGAGCACTGACTGGGCCGGCCGGGCACCCCGGGACAGACTCATTTTCTGCGTCTCGTGGATAGACCAGGGAACTCCCCACCCCGGGGGCCTTTCCAGCTTCTCTCTCACAGCTCAGTGTTCCTTCTCCCAGCTTCCACTCTGACTCCGCTCCTCGGCCGATCACATTTCGCTTGGACAGAGAGCCTGAACCTCACGAACTCTTTGGCCGTCTCCCCTCCAGTCCCATCTAGTAGCTAGAAGTCTTTGTCCATGACAGAGACCCAGGGGACGAGCTCCCCTCGCTCCTACCTCCTCTGGTTAGTCGGAACCAAGCCCATATCTTGGAGGAGGCAGAGAAGAATCCAGGGGAAAGTGAGAGAGGGAAGAACAAGACAAAAAAAGAAAAGTCAGTCTGCCTTTGCTTGACACCTACTTTGTGTCAGCATCTAGAGTGGTCCCTGATGGCCTTGTCAGTGTTCCAGAAACGAAGGGGCATTAAGATAAAGTGAGGGGCAGACTCTGAAAGGGGACTGTGTGAGAACAGGAGAAGGGCAGCCAGAAGGGCCCCTCCTTTTCTGGCCCCGCTTCCCCCTGCTAATAACACCCAGGGACGACTTCTGTGCAGGAGTGGGGGCTGGGGGTAGATCGCCCTCCAGGCCTCCCCGTCCCCACAGGGTCCTCAGAGTTTGGCCTCAGGTGGCCATTTCTGCTGAGCGCAACCCGGTTTCCCCGCCTCCGCCTCCGATGTCTGTCCCAGCCACACATCGCCACCTACTCGCTCCTCTCAATCCTTCAGGAAGCTCTTACTCTGTTTTCTCCTCCCCTTAACTTCACTCTGACCCTGGAGCCGTCCCTGGTTCTCAGCACTGCTCGGGGCAGAGCAGCTGGAGACGCTCTCCAGCCTCCCTCCATCCCTTCCGCCTGTGTCCTCCCCCGTCTCCCACGCCTGTCCCTGGTCCTCTGACCTTCGACGTTTTCCCCCAGCTCCTTCTGGCCAGTTGCCTGCCTGGCCCCACGCCTTCCTGGCCCCAATTCTGGCTCTTTGCTCTTAGTGCAGCCGCGATAAGAGCACGGGTGAACGAAGGGCCCGGGGATGGCCAGGAGAAGAGACAGCAAGAGACCAGAGACGTGAGCGGGAGCGGGAAGGAGTGTGAGAGAAAGGTGGGCCGGTGAGCCGAGGGGGTGGAGGGGAGAGGCCCTCAGGCAGGCGGGCTAAGGATGGGGAGGAACTGGAATTGTTAAGGGACTTGGCGACGCTGACTCGGGAAATATTGGGTCCACGTTGAGCGGTTGGAATTGAGAGCAGGAGAGGGCAGTGGGAGGAAGGGGCGGCAGCGGGCAAGGAGGCCTTCAGAAATTTCTCTTAGGCCTTTCAGGCTCTGTTTCAGACTTTGTCTCAGCTTCTTTGTCTCTCTGAATTACCCCTCATCGTCCCGTCCCTCCGTGTCTGCCTACTTCTCCCCCGCTCCTTTCTTTCTCCAGGCATCTGCCCTGCGCCTGAGATGTCTCTCAGCACTTCTACCTTCGTGTTTCTCTCCCTGAGTCTGCCCTTCTTTCTCTGTCCCGCTCAACAGAGCCGACCGTCTGACTTTCCCCCAAGGAGCTTTGGAACCTTCCAGGAGTAGCCAGGCTTCTCCCCTGGGCTGCGTTGTAGACTGTGGCCTGTCCCCGGGCACAGACCGAGGGTATGGGTTCCTGATGGAGCCTGAGTGAGCTATGGCCTACGGGCCCTTTCTGCGGAGTAGGACGTCCCCACAGAAGACCTTAGAGCAGGGAGGCCTGGGCCCAAGAGGGAAGCAGGCTGGCAGGGGTGGGGGTTAGACTCGTCTCTGCCCCTTTACCCTTTCCTTCTAGTTCATGGACCGGTGCTTTCTAATCTCGCAAACTATCATGGGAAGGAACTCTGTTTCTTGCTCCCGAGCCCTTCTTCTTCTTTTTTTTTTTTTAAACACTGGTTCTAGAACTGAGGGTGAAACATGCTCAAAAGGCTTCAAGGTGATGCTAGAGGGCCGGGACTAGGGCTGTCTGCAAGGTAAGGCCTGCCCCTCTTGGGGCGGGTGTGGGGGGTTGCCGAGGATGGGAGTCCGGCCCGCCCCTGCTTTTGCCACCTACTGGGACGTCTCCCAACCTTGCTGTGTGCAGGGCTGCACGCTGAGGCGGGATGGGGGCACAGTCTGCGAGGGCAGTGGGAGCAGGGCCTTGGGGGTGTCTCAGAACTGGGGGACCGGGCCCCTCCCAGGGGCCCTGGAGTCCGCACCCATCCTGGCCCCAGGCTGAGGCTTGATTGTAGGGCCGGGCTGAGCCAGGCTGGCCTCTGTCTCCCAGCTGGTGGGCTTCCTGGGAGGAGCCTGACGCCTTCCGTGGTTGGGGGAGACTGGGAGCTTGCGGGAGAGGCGGGGCTCGGGGTCCTCACTAGGAGCCATTCTCTCGCCAAGCTCCCAGGACTCTGCCTGCCTTTGCTCTTACTCCTTGCTTCTGGATCTGGGACTGCTGCTGTCACCGCTGGGAAGACTCTCATTTCCACGAGGGCTCCCACTCTTGTCCTAGACCCTCCATGAACTGTTTCTGGAGCCTTCTAACAGTGCCAGCCCATCCAGAGACCCAGGGTCAAAGAATAAAGGCATCTGTCTCCTACCCCAGGCCCCGGTGCCTGAGTTCAGGGTATTTGCAGGTGCCTGGGGGGCCCGTGGGGTGAGAGCAGGGAGGAGGGGATTCTGCCCCCTCAGAAGGAACGGGGCCCACCCATGCCTTTTGCTGAGCCACCCCCCGTCCCGTCCCCGTGGGTCACTCCAGCGGTAGGCCTCTTTAGGAGCAAGCAACTCCAGCCCCCTGAGCTCTTAGGGGTATTGGGAGGCAACCAGGAAGTGTGGTTGTGGGGAAGGAGTGGGGCCGCGGCTCGGGGACACAGGGACAGGGCGGCACGAGTCAGATGGAACCTCGGATGAAATCTCTTGGAAATCGACGCCGCCGTCCTAGCCCTGGGCGCCACAATGCGCCAGGCCCAGGGGGCAAACGTGTTTTCCAGTGGAGGAAAAGCTGCCGGAAATGGGCATCTCTGCATGTGGGGGGCATCCTAGGAAAGAGGAGGAGCGAGCTTTAAGCTTCTCCTGAAACAGCCTTGGTCCTGGGGGACAGCATCAAATCCCGTATCGGCAATCTTCTACCTCGATGTCAATCAGCACTCCCAAAGCCTTCCTGCACGAACTGCAGAAACCCCGGAAATGAGCAGATCAGAGACAGCTCCCCATCACCCGGAGAAACAAAGCTGGACAGACGTGGGTTACAGACCTTTTGTCCCCACTCGGGCTTCCACCTCGCTCCGCTCGGATTTATAGTCCGCTCTCCTCTCTCCCAAAGCCCGAGGGTCTCCCCCGCCCGCCCCCAACCCTCTGACTCTTCTCTGATCTCAAACAGGGCTATCCCTCATTGAGGAGCTCTCTGATTTACTCCTGCCCCAGCCCATCCTCCTGACCGCCCCCAGCCCAGCCCTCCCCTCGCCCCGCCTTGGCCAGCTCCTCCCCCCCACTCGGCCTGACCCCACTCTCACTCTCCTTGGCACCCCACCCCACCCATCCTGGTCCCTCCCTGACTCACCTCCAAGTCCCACTGACACAAACAAACATTTCGGCACAACCCACTCCAACCGGTTTGGCTTAGGTGTGCAGCGTGCCATGGGGACGGAGAGGAGTCGCCAGAGGCCGCCTGGACACACACAGCCCGGGAACGTCGGCCGCTGTGCTCCCGGGGACAGCCCCGGGTGCGGACGCAGCGGGTGCGTGGAGACGCGAAGGGAACACAAGTCCTGTCGTTAGTTCCCCAGCTCTCCTGCCTGAGGGCTCGTGGAGTGCAGGCACCGTGCATCCCGCGTCCCTGTCCCCCCCTGGAGTTCGCCACAAAGCGGTGCTCACTAAGTGTCTGTGGGTAAACTAAGGCAGGCGCACACGGTAATGCCTCTCAGATGGTGCGCGCGCTAAAGATGCTGCCTGAGCTTGAATCGCTCCCACTGATCAGCCCGGACTTTGGGTGGGAGGAGGGTGGGGAGTGAGGCACGAGGGGAATGGGGGCTCCATGAGGAAGAAAGAACAGAACCCAGGAAGGCCAGGCCCCGGTCTAGAAGGTTTGCCCCAGCCCTGGAATCTGCCTTCCCCCAGGCCTCGTCCCAGAGGAAGGGAGGACTGGCCTAAGTGTGAGGACCTGGCCCCCCGTGAGACGCACAGGGGTGAGGGCACACAGGGGTGAGGGCACAGGGTGCAGAGCGACTTGGAGATTGCTAGGTGAGGAAGGGCCAGACTCCTACCTCAAGCCAAGGCCAGGAGTGGCTGCCTGGCCTGATGGCATGGGGGACATCCCGGCCTTGGCAAGTCCCGCCTCCCCTCAGTGCTCCGTAGGGCCGGAGCAGGGGTGAGTGACAGAGGGGCTCACAGATTTCCTGGCCGGTGGCACTGCGGAAGGGTGGGGGTATCCTGTGAATGGGAAGGTGGGGGTGGGGAGGATACAGGAGCTGGGTGCCCACCCCGTGACCTCACTGCTCTCCCACCCCATGCCTCAGTTTCTCCTCTGGTTTCCTGGACCAGGAGGGGTGAATCCGTGGGAAGGAAAGGAGTTCCTCTGAAACCATGCGATAGGATCCAAGGTGTGATAATTATAATTATAACACAGGATGCTTCCCCCCTCCCATCCCCCCTGGCCCTGCTCCACCCCTGCCTCAGCGGATCTCAAAGCGGCATCGGGGTGAGGCTCTTCCTCCGGCACAGGCGGGGACCTGCGTCCTAAGGAGAGGAAGGGGTTTGCCAAGGTGGAGGTGGAGAGAAACTGGGGAGTTGGGGCATCTGGCCTGGCCCTTGAGGCCACCCCTGACCTACTGGAAAGAGCCCTCGAAGAAGAGGTCACCAGCATGGTCACTGCTGAGAGCTGAGTCCCGCCCGGAGTGGGGGTCACGGCCCAGAGGGTGTGAGTCCGGGTGACGGCCCAGGTTCAGGATAGTTGGGCTCTCCCCTTCACTGACCCTCCTGGAACCCCCTGTCCATACTGACATTCCTTCACTCACGGATTCATGCCTCCGACAAAAATGTGTTCAGTGCCCACAAGTGCCGCAGGCTGACCTAGCAGGGGTGAGGTCGTGAAACAAGCCTGATGTTCCAGGAGCTCACAGACCCCGGCTCTGGTCCTGTCCCTAAAGCTTCACCCATTTGCCGGGTCCCTGGCACGCAGCAGCCTGCGACCCATGCTTCGTGAACCAAAGCTTCCATTTAGCTAAGGAGATAAGATGTGCACAAATTATGGGGACACAAGCTATAATAAAGGGACTAGCAGAGGCCAGGGAAGAGCAGAGGGAGAAAGATTCATTTTGGGTGGGAGGAGCTGAGAAAGCTTCGTGGAAGATGTGGCATTTGAGGTCAGCTTTGAAAGATGAATACGATTTTAGCAGAGTTGGGGGTGCGGGCTGTGGGGTGTGGGAAACAGCCTACACGAGACGCCCTTCCCTTCTTGCTCTTGAGTCCTCCTTCCCGCCTCTGGCCAGACAAAAGGGTCCTGCTCTCAAGCTTAACCTATATTTTCTTTTCTCATGTTTCACTCTGTATTTACCTGGTTTCCTTAGCCCCTCTGTCCGTGAGCTTGCCCCTCTCCAGCCAGTGTTCCAGGGGTTCAGAGCTGCCTCCCTGGCCCTGGCTATCCCAGATGGGCCAGGAAGGTTTCGTGTGACTTGGTGGTGGCATTTTACGCATGAAGTCTTACGAGTGTGAGTATAGTCACTTACAAGGATACAAGGACAGAGTATTTGAAATGAAGATTACCCTCGCAAAGTCCAGACGTGCTCTCGTCCCGTGACCATGGGGTAGAAGGGTAGCATGAACCACGGAGAGCAGTGCTGATGTGCTTTTGGGACTCCTGGCCAGGTCACAGGGAGGGGCTGACGCTGAGAGTCCCACTAGGGAGGCCAGGAGTCAGGGGCTAATTTCTCCATCAGTCCTTTGGCTTCTGCTATAAACGGTGGGATCGGGGAGGGCGTCACCTAAGCTCCTTCCCTGGGGTCTTTGAACTAGATCTCTGTCTCAGGGTTAGAGATGTCTGAGAAAACTGTGTTACTGTCGAAGCTGTGGGTCCTCCAGCAATCCCGGTCCCCTCTCTGGGCCTCTTTTCTCATCTGGAGGATGAGGTCTATGGGCCCATGGTGTTCTTCTTAGTTCTGGTCTTCTCTGATTCTCAGCATCAAAGCTGAGCCCCTCCAGGAGACTGGGGAGGTTGGCAAGGCCCTGGGGAGGCAGCAAGGCTGGCTGGGGTGTGGGATGCTTGGGTTCCTTTCCACCCACAAGGGCCTTGCCCCTGTTCCTCCTGGCCTAGTGCCTCCTTCTTTGAGCCACCCCGGGCCTTCTTCTACCCCGTCCCCCCGGCACCTCGCCTCTCCCTTCCCGGCCCCTTCCATGCTGCCAGGTAAAGCCTGGAGCTGACGATGGGATCCCCCTCCCCGCCAGGTCCTTCCCTCCTTCCCTCCCTCCCTGGCGCCCATTAGCCAGCCCAGGCCGTGGGGGCGGCGGCTGCTGAGTCTCCGTGCCAGGCCCAACCCCCGGAGACGCACCTGTTCTAACCTGCTGAGCAGGTTCCCAGGTTTCTGCCTTCGTTGTTGGCCACGGCGTGGGAAGCAGCTCCGGGGGAGCTCCGAGCTCCTGACCACGGCCTTTGGGGGTAGCTCCAGCTGGGTGGGCACAGCGGGGCTGGACCCCAGAGGGACAGACAGGTGTGTCCAGGCCTGAGGACTCCGTGATCTCCTGACCCCCAGGCCGCTGCCCTCTCCAGCTCTAGAGCCGGCTCCCAGGGAGAACTCGGTGGAACTTCAGAAACACTGGGCAGCTCCGCCTTCCGACTGATGCCCCTGTCCCTGGGAGCCGAGATGTGGGGGCCCAAGGCCCTGCTGCTGCTGCTGCTCCTGGCGTCATTTACAGGTAGGACTTGCCTGAACCATCAGGACCCCGGCTTCTGAGGCCAAACCAGCGCGCGCACACACACACACACACACACACGCACGCACACACACACACACGCACACACATACACGCGCGCACACGTAAACATTCTCTTCCCTTTGACTCTGGACTGCCGAACTGATCTCTCTCCCCCACCCCCGCTGCCAGCAGGGCCCCCAGAAGAGCCGGGGTCACTCTTCCCCTTCGTGCCCTCTTTCAGCCCCAGGCCGTGTCGCTGTGTCTGCGGTCCCCAGCCACCTCTGCCACAGCCTCGCCTAAGCCAGAGCTGCCTCCGCGGAACGAGCCAGGGTGGCCCCGGGCAGGTGGGTGGGTGGGGAGCAGGTGGGGACCCTCTCACCCCAGGGCTTCCTGGAGGCTCCTTCGCCTGCCCCCCAGGCTCCAAAACTGCTGACTGGTGCGGGGCTGACTCAGGGCTGAGCTGGTTCGGCAGCATCAGGGGGTAGGGAGCCCAGTGCCTGGAGAGTGGACAGGGCGTTCCTGCTTCCTTCTCCCCTCTCCATGAGGTCGGAGAGGGCTGAGATCGGAGCGCCTGCCGGGAGACAACTGGGGAGCTGGAAGCTCCTTCACTCTGGCCCCTCTCTTTCCCTGGGCACTCTGTTAAATGCCTGGGCGGCCAGGTGGGCGCGATACTTGGATGAGTCGGGGTCTAGGGTAGGGTACCTTCTAGGTGGGGTGTGGCCTCCTTTTGTTTATTCCGTGGCCCCTTATTTTCTCGACTAGATGCCTTATGTTATTCTTGCCTAATGCATATAAATCAAGGGAATTTATCATCTTCAGAGTGGGGTGGGTGTGTGCATGGGTGTGTGTGTGTGTGCATGCGTGTGTGTTTCTGCCCGTGTGTGCACAGGGAGACCACAGTGGGATTCCCTAGGCTGCTTCCAGGGTAGGGAGAAACTGAGGAAGACAGAGGCCTGTCTGGATGAGCCCAGGCCCAGCCGCAAGGGAATCTCATTGTTGAGCAGTGCCCAGCAGTGATTCCCGTCCCTGTCCCCCGCTGAAGCTGGGGGAGAATGAGGCACAGATGTGCGGGTGGGTGGGTGCTGCTCTTGCTCTGATCTTAGAATGGAAGCGACGGAAGGGTCGTTGGCCAGCCTCCAATCACAGGATCCTGAGCTCCAACCCCTGACTCCCACCCCTGTCTCAATTCCCATTTTCCAGACAACTCTCCTCGCTTGCTCAGACCCAGAGGGTGGGGTCTGGTCCCTGGGGCCAGGGAACTTGGCAGCCACTTTTCTGTGGGATCTACCCACCCCTGAGTGATGGCGCCATGGGATCTCAGGACGCGGAAGGGGCCAGAGAAGCCCCCGCTCTAACTGCCTCATTCTACAGATGGGAAAACCGAGAGAAAGAGGTAGGCAAGTGACGTCTTAAGATTACTCCATGTTCGGAGCGCCTGGGTGGCTCAGTCGGTTTAGTGTCAGACTCTTGATTGTCAGCTCAGGTCATGATCTCAGGGCTGTGAGATCGAGGCCCGCATTGGGCTCTGCACTGGGCTCCCACTGGGCATGGAGTCTGCTCAAGATTCTCTCTCTCTCCCTCTGCCCTGCCCCTCCCCCCCCCCCACTCACCCGCTCTGTCGCTCGCTCTCCCTCAAAACAAAACAAGAAGATGACTAGCGTTAGAAGTACGACCAAGGTCAGTGTCTTGGTCTGCCAGCCTCTTGCCCATTAAAGGCTTGCACTTCTGGGTGCAGCCGGGGCGCTAGTGCTGGGTCCCTGCCTTCTTTTTCCAGGACACAAAGCTGTTCTTGCTAAGAGAAGCCCGGGGAAGGGGAGAGGAGACCTCCTGTAGTCAGGGCATCACCCTGACCTTGCCAGCTGCCTGCGGGGCAGGGGCTACGGCTACGGGACACCCTGGCCCCAGGCTTATCCCAGGGGCCCGGTGCCCAGCCAGCCTCCACTCTGCTGCGGCGGCTAGGACGTGCGCAGAGCTGGAGGGAGCTCCAAAGCCGGAGCTCGGTTCCAGCATCAGGTTCCCAGCTGGATGACCCCCTCCACCGCCACCCCCATTCCTCTCTGTGTAACCCCCGGGAAGCAGGACTGTTTTTGTCTCTGAAAAAGCCTTGGACGGGAAGTCAGGAGTCTTGCGTTCTGGCCCCAGTTCTGCCATTAATTTGGGGGGTGACCTTGGGCAACCAAGGGTGTGGACTTCAGCAGCCCAGGAGATAGGACCTGACCATCTCCGTGGCCTTCCCCCTCTGCAGTCCTGTGGCTCTGTGGCTGTCCAGCCCCTGACGGGGGGAACGGGGAGGGGTGCTGGGTGCTGGAGGAGGTGGTCAGTCTCGCTGTGGGGACGGCGGGGGAAAGGTCCTGGCCCATCTCTCAGGGGGGATCAAGGGGGGCTATACCCTGGATGCTGCCTTCTGCCCCTGCCTGCCCGCAAATCAGTGCCCCCCCAACTCCTGGGCCACTGGAGCTCTGAGCCCCGGGGCCCTGCCCCACCCCTGCCAGGGAGAGGAGCCCAGGCTTGGGAGGTGCCTGACACCACAGCTCTTTGTCTCTCCTTAATGGGATGAGTTTCCGGGTGAGGTCCCCTCCCTTCTCCCTCCCCCATCTCCCGCCCCAGGGCTGAGGGGCCCAAATGTACAGATACCCCTCCACTAGGATGCTAGTTTTTAGTTCTTTGTCAGGGCCCCACTGGGTCCTGTAGGACCCTGAGTCCTGTGGTCTGCCCTCCAGGGATTAGGACCAGCTTTTGACCTGAGGTTAGCTTCCTAGAAAGGGAGGGGCCCCGTCCTTGCTTTTCTACTCCTGTTTACAGAGGGGGGCAGGCCCTCTCCGGCAGGACCTACCCAAACCCAGGGAAGCCAGAAAGGGAGCCTAGCTTCCCCACCCAAGGTGGCGGGGACCAAGAGAATCCCAGGGAAGCCCTGTGGCCCCAGTGACCTTGGTCCCGCCCTAGTGTTTCAGGGGGGCTGGGCTAAGGGGCCCCCAGCTCCAGAGATGGCAGTGAGGAGTTTGCCCCCCAGCCCAGGGTCCCGGCTTCTAGACTGCAGCATCGGAGCCCTGGAGCCCTTCAGGCTGAGGAGGACAGCCACCGTGGGGAGCGGGCCTCGTGAGGGGAGGAGGCCCGGACTTTCTGGCCCCCACAACTTCCCCTAGGACTGACCAAAGGCTAGCCGAGAGAAGGGCTGGGAGTGGGGTACGGAGCTGAGTCAGGAGGGAAGGGAGGAGAGCAGCGGGATCTGAACACTGAATCTCACGCGAAGGTCAAAGGTCAAGTTCAGAACTGGGGGCCTGCGAAGGCGGTGGGTCGGATCCGGCTTCCATGGGAGCGCGAGCCTCTGGTCTCAGGAGCTTTTCCCCAAGTTCGCTGGCCACCCCCTCCCCGCTTGCCTTTAAGCCTGGTTGAGTCCTGAGAGCTGGGTTGAGGCGATGATTTGGGGTGGGGCAGAGCTGGCCCCCACTTTGGGGGGGGGATGGCTGGCAGGATTTCGGGGTGGGGGGTGACTAGGATCTCGGGAGTTTGGGAGACGCTGAATTCTGGGTCTCCCACCCACAGTGTGGTTGTTGTGGTGACTCAGCCGGGCTCAGACTCTGGCTCCGGGGGGGTTTAGGGGACTTATCTGCGCGGGGAGCCGTGTCTGGGCCGGAGCCGGGCTGCCTCCGGGCCTGTCCTACCGCATTGTTCTCGCCTCCCCCCCCCAGGATTGGTGTGCCCCCCTCCCCAGACACTAATCTGTGGGTGGGCCCTTTGCCCGGGTTGGGAAGCTCTCACTAAGCTGGGGGGCTTAGGACAGTGGGGGCTAAGTGAGGGGCTGGGATGAAGGCAGAGGGAGAATCTCCTGGTTTTCCAAGTTCCTTTGCACCCCAAGGCCAAGGTTGCGGGTGTGGGGGGGGAGGGTGGAAGAAAACGGGTTCACAGGTTGTTGATGCCACCTGTTGATGTCCTGAATGGGGGGCTTCGGGGGTCCTCCTGGGTCCTTGCTCACCCCAGCTCTCCCAGAGATTCCAGCTCTGTGTGGTAGAGGCCGCTGCCGTGGGTGAGGGGCGGCCAGCGAACAAAGGAGAACGAGCCCCCGGACAGCTTGGACCCCTCCCCTTAGCCCTAGGCACGAGCCCCCCCTCCCACGAAACCCACACCAGACAGCCGTTACCCCAGGCCCGGAGCTGGAGCGGGTTTTTCTGGTGGGGGCAGGAGCAGCGGCGGCAGCGGAGGCCTGACAGATTCCCAGGGAGAGGCCTCCTGGGGGGCCCGAGGGGCTGGGGGGGCACCCGGGGAGGGGGAGTGGTGAGAAAGGTGGGAGTCCTTCTAGTAGGAGCCTGAGGAGCAAGGGTAGGCTGAGCTTTTGTTCTGCTCTGCCTGGGAGCCCTGGATGGCAATTTCCCATCACCTGGAGGGACAGTGACCTCATCTCTGGGTGCCTACCTCCACCTGAGATGAATCTGCCCTCAAGTGTGGGGTGAGGTGGGGAGGGGTGCCTGGCGACACTCCAGCTGGGATGCAGAGGCGAAGGCACAGAGCCGCACGCCCCTGGCCGAGGGCAGCTAGGACGGACACGCGGCAGCCAGGAGAACCTGACATCCAAATGTTTCCTCGGCGTTCAGGGCCCCGCGGGCCGGGGACGCGCGCCGTGCATGCGGACGTGTGAGATGCTCGCACACGGAGTAGTGTCTGCACACACGTTTGCACGCACGCGCCACTCCACGCTCCCTTGTCCCCACGTGGACAGGTACCCGCACTTCCCTAAAGACGAGCCGTGAGCACGCACGAGTGCGAAACGCCCCCCAGTTCGCGGAAGGAGCCTCACTGGTGAGCCCAGCTCCCCCGACGATGTCACACACATGCGCACACACTCAGACTTGAAGGCTCCCGCTGACTCCCTCCCTCCTCCTTGCACACCCTCCTCCGGGACCCCTGCGTGTACCCCCATCTCCCCAGCAGAGATACAGAGGGAGAAGGTCCCCTCCTAAAGGACAGCCTCCTTCCCCAAAGAGCTGCCATCTGTGGCTGCCTGCCTCAGCGTCCCCTCCAGAGATCAGAGGCCAGGCCTCATCCGGAGAGGGAGGTTGGGACCCAGGCCCGGTGCAGGGGAGCCGGCAGCCAGCCCAGGCCAGGAATGGAGGGCCTGTCTGGGAGCGGGCGGGGTACACAGAGGGCAGGGCCCCAAAGAGGCCCGTGGGGGCCCGGCCAGGGGTGGGGGAGGCTGAGGGCAGGGATCCCGTCTGGCCAGTTGGGCCTGTTCCTTCCCTTGCGCAAGGCGGTGGCTGGTGGCGGCTGTGGCTAGGCACCATATGGCAGCGTCTGAATCACCACGGCTCCTGACCGGCGTCCCGGGGCTCCCAGGAGGAGGGGTGGGGACGGTCAGAGGGAGGAGTGCCCAGCCAGCAGAGTCCACCGGCCTCAGCGAACGATCTGCTGCAGAAGGGTCCGTGGGCTCGGCCCGACCCAGCAACCACATGCCCGCAGGGTGACCTCACCAGGCCGGCGGTGTGTCTCCTTCGCTTTGGTGACATCATCATGCTGACGCCGGGCGGGCACTGGGTGGGGGAGAGGAGGAGGCAGTCCTGGCCTGCCCTGGCCTGGAAGGCTAGGCTTCTGGGTCCAGTTAACCCAAGACAGGGATGGATCCTGGAGCCCAAGTTCTCTCTTCCTTCCGTCGTAGCCGGTGTGCGCGTGCCTGCATGCGCGAGCATGTGTGTGTGCCCTCGTGCTCGTGTGTGTGTGCGCATGTGTGTGTGCCCAAGTGCGTGTGCCCGCGAGCACGTGTGTGCAAGAACTGGGGGAGGGCGCTGCCCCCAGGCGAGATGCTCCCTCTGAACAGTGGATTCCGGACGGGGCAGGGCTGCGGGAGGGGTCCCCAGGGGACTCCCCTGTTTTCCTACTACCTCCTCCCGCAGAGCTCCGGCTTGTCACTGGGGAGTGGGGATCCTGGACTCACAGGGAGGGACGGGACAACTGCGACTCGGGCGTTTATGTCTCTTGCGCCCTAAAGAAGGTGTATGTTGGGGAAAACGTGAGCGATTAGTTGTGGGCAGATGGTTGGCGAGGGAAGGGATGGGGGGGGAAAATATGCCGTCTGACATCGTCCCAGATATAGTCTATAGGAAGGTTTGAGCGTCCGGGGAGCAGCGCTTGGGGTCCCTGCGCCCACAGACGGCAGCATCTGAAGCGGAGCTTGTGCTGGGGGGTGAGTCCCTATCTCAAGCCCCCCTCCGGCCCTTCCTAGGCAGCCTGGTTCCCTCCAGCACCAGGAGGAGGTGTCTGGGAGGGGCGCGGGTAGTCAGCTGGACTCCCCAGGCTGGGCTGGGTGGGACCAAGACCCGCTTAGGCAGGTCAGAGCCCTGGTATCTGGCCCTGCAGGTCTGTCCCGTCCTTCTCGGGTCCTCCCAACGGCCTCCTCCCTCCCTCCGCCCCTGCCAGCAGGGCCATGGGCGCCCCTTCCCCTGGCCCGGGCTCTGCCTCCCTGGAACCCTCTGGTCCGCTCTAGGGGGGCTTCACCTTCTCCCTCCAGAACTGCCCCCTCCGCCCGCTTCTTTCTCCCTCCGTGCACTCCAGAACTGCCCCCTCTGCCCGCTTCTTTCTCCCTCCATGCACTCCAGAGCTGCTCCCTTAGGCAGCGATCCCAGGTCGCCAGCCTAGCCAGCCTCCACCCTGTCTGCCCAGCCCTGCCGCCGAAGACTCATTCCTCTTCCTTCTACCCTTTCCTCCTTCTGCGGCTCTCTCTCGATCTCTCTCTCTCTCATTCATTCATTCAGTCACCAAAATTAATCGGGCACCAGTTACATGCCACCGAGCGCGAAATCAGAAACCAAGTTTCCCTCTGTGATGTCTCGGGAGCCCTGTCGGGTGGAGAGACGGACAAGAAAAGAGCGAATGCCACCCAGGGGATAAAGGACTCTGGTGGGGCGAGAGCAGGGAGAGCAGGGTGCTGGGGCAGAAGGACCGGGGAAGCCAGGGGAGGAGACCTCACCCTGCCTGGGGGGGGAAGAGGGAGGGAGGACTCCCCGAGGAAGTGATGTCTAAGCGGAGGCCCAACGGATGAGTAGAAGTTACCCAGACGGTGACGGGTAGGAGCTACCAGACAGAGGGAGGAGGGCCTTCCCAGAGGGGCCCAGCGCGAACCAGGTGTGTACAGTGGTGGCCAGAGGCGGGGCTGTGCACTTCCGGGAGTTGCTGGGTGTCCATTCCAAGGCGAGGTGCTCTCGCCATCCCAGGGAGGGTCCCCCCTCTGCCCCCCCCCCCGCCCCGTGCTTCCCACACTTTATTCCACAGCTGCACACGTATTTCTCCCGGACCCTGAGCTTCCCCGGGCCCTGTCTCCCTCCTGAGTTACTCAGCCTAGAAACCCCAGACTTGTCTTTGTCTTTTCTCTCTCCTTCTGGTCGGTGATCAAATCCTGCCCAGCCTCCGCAGGGGCTGGCCCCTCCTCCTGGTCCGACAGCACGAAGGACTCCTAGTGTCTCGGGTCTACAGTCCCTACTTTCCGGGTCGGAGGGTGCGTCGCCCCGGGCCCCTCGCTGCGGGGATTCCCCAGGACCTCCTCTGCCGGGTGTGGAAGCCCCGACCTTGTGTCTCTTCTCTGCTCAACACACACCCTCTGCCCGAGGCGTGTCCTTCCCTCTCTGCTTCCTGAACCCGCCAGCCTCTCCAGCCCTCGGCTTTGCCCACCTCGGCCCCACACCCGGAATCCCGTCCCCATCCCGGTCCTCCCGACTCGTGCATGAGGCCCTCCCGTAGGACTTGGGTCCTCCGGGACTGTCCCATCCCGCAGCTAGCCTGCAGCCCGCCGCTGTGCACGAGGCCTGAGTCTGCCTCACTTTCCCACATTTGTCCACAAATCTATGTCTTCCTCCTGAAGAGATCTCAGGTTCCGTGAGGGCAAGGAAGGGATCCTTCTTTGAAAATGAGGGGACACGAGAGCGACCCCGGGGTGCCTCGCCGGTGCACCCTTCCTCGCTGGTCCCGTCTGTGGTGCTCTGCTCCCGGCGCCCCCCGGCCTGACCCCTGCCGTGTCTGCCCTGACCTCATCTCTCTGGGGCTCCGACCTGGGGCCTCTCTGTTCTTCCACGACTTGCTCATTCCTGTCTCTGCACCCTGGTTCGCACCCTTCCTCCCACAGAGAAAACCTTCTCCTCTCTGGGAATCCAGGTCTCATCTTCAAGCCATGAAAAGAATGTTCTCGAGGGCCTCGGGATGGACCCTTCCCACACCACATGCCCCATCCTAGCCGCCAACTGTTTTCGACCTCGGCCTTGGCTCCTGGCCGCACCTCCCGAAAACATTCACTTCCCCGCCCCACCCACCTTGGTAGGTGGAACCTTCTGTGAACGTCTGTCCCTGGCTTCCCTGGCCCTTGTGCGCATAAAATCCATTTCGGGGACAGGACCGTGAGCTCCCTGAGGGCAGAGGCTGGGTAACTGCCAGTTAGAGCCTTCCACCTCACGATCGCCCTGGACACCGTCCTGGGCTGGGAGAGGGTGTGACTCTTGCAGCCTGCGACCCCCGGGGCCTTAGGCAAGCACTTCCTGTCTCTGGGTCTCAGTTTCCTCACCTGTTCAGTGGTGATAATGACGCCTACCTCCTGGGCAGGTTTTGTGGATCTAATGAGGTAATGCACGGGACCCGCTTGCAAGCAGAAAGTGCTCCAGGAGCTCTGGCGGCCTTCGCTGTCATCATGCCCAAGTGTCCCCCCACCCTCACCCCCCTAATCGTGGCCCCTCCTGTCCGCCCCCTGCAGGCCGGTGCCAGCCAGGCGAGCTGGAGACCTCGGACCTGGTGACCGTGGTGCTGGGTCAGGACGCCAAGCTGCCCTGCTTCTACCGAGGGGACCCCGGCGAGCAGGTGGGGCAGGTGGCCTGGGCTCGGGTGGACGCGGGCGAGGGCCCCCGGGAGCTGGCGCTGCTGCATTTCCAATACGGGCTGCACGTGGGCACGGCCTACGAGGGCCGCGTGGAGCAGCCGCCGCCTCCACGGAGCCCCCTGGACGGCTCGGTGCTCCTGCGTAACGCGGTGCAGGCCGACGAGGGCGAGTACGAGTGCCGCGTCAGCACCTTCCCCTCCGGCAGCTTCCAGGCGCGGCTGCGGCTCCGCGTGCTGGGTAAGTGGGGCCGCCGGGTGTGGTCGGAGGGGTGCCGCGGGTGCAGGGGCCCCGGGTCCGCGCGCACGCGCCTTCGAAGGCAGGAGCTGGGGAAGGCAGAGATGGGGTCTGCAGAAATGCATGGGGCGGCGGGAGAGCAAGACTAAGGGGGGTGTCCCGCAGGGGTGAAGGAGCCTCATCCAGTCCGTCCTCCCACCCAATCTAGAAATTCTGTCCCAGTGACCTCAACACCTCGCTACCTACAGCTGTCAGCCTTGGGGAAGAATCCACGTATTAGAACATTCTTCCTTCTGTTGACCCGCACCCCCACCTTGGTCGCTTTCGTCCTCGGAAGCAATGTGGCCCCGGCTCATTCTGTCTTCTGCACCCCAGCCTTTCAAAGGTCTTTCCTCTCCCCACCCCCTCATCTCCTCTTCTGGAAGCTGTGCCTGCTAGTTTCTGCAACAGTTCTATCCAAAGCACGCATTCACAGCCTCTCTTGCCGTCCTGGGTTCCACAGTTTTAAAACATGGGGCTGATGGGTGCCTGGATGGTTCAGTCAGTTAAGCATCTGCTTAGGCTCAGGTCTCGATCCCAGAGTCCTGGGATCAAGTCCCACATGGGGCTCCCTGCTCGGTGGGGGAGCCAGCTTCTCCCTCTGCCTGCTGCCCCCCGCTGCTTGCGCTCGCTCTCTGTTTCTCCCAAATACATAAATAAAATCTTAAAAAATAAATACATAAACAAAACGTGAGGCTGAGATATAGATGCACAGACCCACCTTTGACCAGCGTGGCCGATACCTTTCTTGGGCTGGACCTTCAGTGAATGTGGTTGGATTGGAGATCACAATCTCTCTTAAACCACTGCTCTGCATTGTGGGCTCTCATGGTCCCCGGATGTCCCAGACCTGTGGTCTGCTTAAGTCTTTTCCATTCTGTGCTTGAGCTGGGCATGTTAGGAGGATAAAAAATAAAGGCCTTTAGTTTCCCCTTATCCACATGGAACTTCGCAACACTAGCCTTGGGGGTGAAAATCCCGAGTGTGAATCTTGGCTTCGTCCCCTTTACAGCTGATGATCTGGGACTAATGATTTCGCCTCCCCGAGCCTCAGTTTCCTCTCTTGAAACTCAGGGGGTAACGATCCCTACTTCGCTGGTCTGTTGACAGGATTAAGTGAAATAACATTTATAAAGTGTTCAGACAATCCCCGGCACATAATAAGTGCTTTATAGGTGGTGGCTGTGATTATTAGGGTATAGATGTTGTCTGATTAGTTTTTTATTTACTTCATTATGTTTATTAAAAAATGATCCATGCTCATGGTAAAAAAAAAAAAATCAAATAATAGAGAAAGGTACGACGTCAGCTGGAATTCTACCACTCATCTGGTGTCTGTGTTGGTGAAATAAAAGAAGGAAAGAGGCCTGAAAATGTTTGCCTGTGCAAGTCCGAGCCGGGACGGGGCGGGGCCTCCTGGCGGGGGCCCTGACCGTGACCCTTGCCTCCCACCACCTGCAGTGCCTCCCCTGCCCTCTCTGAACCCCGGTCCCGCACTAGAAGAGGGCCAGGGCCTGACGCTGGCAGCCTCCTGCACGGCAGAGGGCAGCCCAGCCCCCAGCGTGACCTGGGACACGGAGGTCAAGGGCACCGCGTCCAGCCGCTCCTTCAAGCACTCCCGCTCAGCTGCTGTCACGTCAGAGTTCCACCTGGTCCCCAGCCGCAGCATGAATGGGCAGCCTCTCACCTGCGTGGTGTCCCACCCCGGCCTACTCCAGGACCAGAGGATCACCCACATCCTCCAAGTGGCCTGTGAGTACTTGGATCTAGGGTAGGGAGACCCTGAGCCACCCCAGCCTGGCCAGGCTGGGTCCCGAAGGCCCCCTGTGTGGCCGGCAGAGCCCGAGGGCAAAGGGAGCCGAGCAGGAGCCCGTCCCAAATGACCTCGACGGATCACTCAGACCCCTCTGACCTTCTGACCTTTCGAGCCCTATTTACAAAGGAGGTGGCCCGGCTCCACAGGGTTATCGGGAGAATTGGGTAGAAACACGGGCTTGAAAACCTTTCTTGAAATACGCACAGACAGGCTTGCCGAGGGCTGCGGCCCCACGGCGCGACCCTCGTGCTCGTGGGACAAGCCCTCGGCTTGTCTACTGGCTTTGGCTACCTACCGGCTGCCATTCAATCTTGTTCGTCTGCATTGTCCCCAGCAGCAGGGGGACTATAATTCCATGAACTTGACAGGGTTCTGATGGGAATTAGAAGTCACGAAGGCCAAGCCTCTCGCACAGCGCGTAGAGCTTTAGAGGGTCCTCCATAAGCAGTAGATCGGGTTTTCCTGGCATTCGACCCTCAGCCCCTTCGGGCATAGGACTCTTTTCTATTCCTACTAACCCAGCATTTGGCCCAAAGTATGTCCTCAACAAATGTTTGTTAAAGAGATGTGGGAATGAATAGGATCGTTAAGCCCTTGAAGAATCAGGGAGCATTTACTGAACAGCGGTTCGCTCTGCTGGAGACCACGGGGGTTCAGAAAAAGTGTGGATGTTTTCCAGGGGACTTAGAGGCTCATTGCCCAGATAAATCAATATAAACTCTGATCTCAGAGTGGCGAGGGAGCCGGGTGACAAGGACTCAGCCACGAAGGGCCAGGCTAGGTTCAGCCCCTTGGAGGAACGGTGTGATCTGAATGGCCCATCAAAAGCCTCATTCCCCTTCTTTTTCCTCGCACCTCCCATGCCAGTCCTGGCCGAGGCCTCTGTGAGGGGCCTTGAAGACCAGAAACTGTGGCAGGTTGGCAAAGAAGGAGCCACCCTCAAGTGCCTGAGCGAAGGGCACCCGCCTCCCTCCTACAACTGGACACGGTAAGGGCTTGGCCCCCGGGAAGGGTCCCTGCCCTCGCTGCCCGCCCCCCCACCTTGTGCTCCTACTGGGCTGGGACAATCCATCCTGAGCCCCAAATAAACTGGGGCCATTATCATTGGCTCCCACCACGGAGTCTACCATACGTGGTGGCTGGGCGGGAATAAGCCAGTGAGTCTTTGGGGTTCCCCCCAACTTTAAAATTATGACATATATTGGAGCACCTGGGTAGCTCAGTGGGTTAAAGTCTATGCCTTCGGCTCAGGTCATGATCTCAGGCTCCTGGGATGGAGCCCCAAATGCGGCTCTCTGCTAGCAGGGAGCCTGCTTCCCCCTCTCTCTGCCTGCCTCTCTGCCTACTTGTGATCTCTCTGTCAAATAAATAAAATCTTTAAAAATATTAAAATTATGACATATAATACAATATCTTAAATATTAGCATTTTATATTTTATGTACGTGCCTAAAGTAGACCAGACAAAAAGCTAGAGTTGGCCGTAACTGCTTTTAAGCCGACACTGTGGCCTCCCCAGCGTCGCGGGCGCCTCCGCGGGACTGGAGCCGGCCAGGGACTCGGGGAGGGGTCAGGCGCCCGCGTGGGAGCCCCCGATGGCCAGCGCTCTCTCGGTGCACGTGACCTCGTGCCTCGGGCTCCGCTCGGATGCCCTGCCGTGCGGCATCCCGGGTGCTGGGGCGTGCGGTCACATTTTCCAAGTACGGCTGAGCCCAGATAGGAAAGGGGTGTCCCGTCGTGTGGCCCTCAGACCACGTCGGCCTGGTACCCGGCGCCGGATGACGTGATGCCTGTGGGAGCCTGTGGGATGGCACGCGTGTGGCTCTTCCCCGGGCGTGTGTGGGGGGTGCCCGGGTCAGGCTGGGCGGCGGGGAGAAGGGGCCTCGGCCTGGACCTGCCCAGGGGAGGGAGGGGCACCGTGGGAACAGCCAGCGGCTCTGGGTGACGTCATGGGGGAGGGAGGTGGAGAGCTGCCCAGGCACGTCGGGTGGCAGCCTCCGCCCGCCCCAGCTTCCCTGTCCTCCAGGTTGGACGGGCCCCTGCCCAGCGGGGTCCGAGCGGAAGGGGACACGCTGGGCTTTCCTCCGCTGACCACAGAGCACAGTGGCACGTACGTCTGCCACGTCAGCAATGAGCTCTCCTCCAGGGACTCTCAGGTCACTGTGGACGTTCTCGGTGAGCACTGCGGCAGACACGGGTTGGGGGGCTGGGCCGAGGGCCCGGGGGGAGGGGGCACTAGCAAGCGAGGCAGAGAGGGTGAATGGGGGGGCTGATTCGGAAGGGCGGGACTGCGGGCTACTTGGCGGAGGTCAGGCTGAGCGGGGGTTGGAGGTGTGTTCGGTGAGGCCCCGGGCGGCAGGGTGTGTGAGGGCTGGGCGCGGGTCAGGGATCTGCGCGTCCCCCTCAGACCGAGGTCTGTCCCCGGCAGACCCTCAGGACGCCCCCGGGAAGCAGGTGGACCTGGTGTCGGCCTCTGTGGTGGTGGTGGGTGTGATCGCCGCGCTCCTCTTCTGCCTTCTGGTCGTGGTGGTGGTGCTCATGTCTCGGTACCATCGGCGCAAGGCTCAGCAGATGACCCAGAAGTAGTGAGTACCGGCTGCCCCGGGGCGGGGACAGCTAAGCTGGGGGCAAAGACGAGGTGAGCGGGAGGTGGGGGCCGGACCCGGGAGCGAGCGGGAGACTGGGGCCTGTGGTCCGGAGGCGGGCGCAGTGCTGCGGAGCGGGAAGGGCTTGGACCGCAGCTGCAGGCGCAGAACCGCGCTGCTGAGTGAGGGTCCGGTGCGCATGCCCGGGTTTTACCAAGCACGCGCACGCTATCGCGGTGTGCGCATGCGCCCCCCGCCCCAGTCACCTGCAGCCCCTCCCTCACACTCGTGGGGGCGGAGGCTTGGCCCCAGCTGGGCCCACCTTGGAGGCCACTACCAGCCTCAGCTGCTAACGGGGGCGTGTCTTTCCCAGTGAGGAGGAGCTGACCCTGACCAGGGAGAACTCCATCCGGAGGCTGCATTCCCATCACTCGGACCCCAGGAGCCAGGTGCGTGCGGGGTTGGGTGCATCCCCGGGGCCGGGGGTCCCTCTGCAGACTGGGAGCACAGCCCTCCACCAGGTCCGGCCTCTGACTCGCAGCGGGGCTTGGGGGTGGAGCGGGGGGCGCAGCTGCCCTGGGTCTGCGGGCTCCTCTGCCAGGCTCCTTTTAACCCGGGCTCCGGGAGGCCACCATCCGCAGCGGTTCCCGGGTGTGGCTGGGGGTTGGGGGGGGACGTGTGTGTCAGGGAGAGTGGACAGGTCGGGTTGGGGGACGAGGTGATGAGGGAGGACGAGGAGCCCTGTTCTGACTCCTCCCCCGTGTCCGGGCCCCACAGCCGGAGGAGAGTGTAGGGCTGAGAGCCGAGGGCCACCCTGATAGTCTCAAGGACAACAGTAGCTGCTCTGTGATGGTGAGGCCCCCGGCCCCACCGGCGTCCCCACCGCCCTCCTCAGGCCCCTCTCCTGCTCCCAGAGGTGGCGGGCCAGCGGCCCCGCACCAGTCCCCGTGTCTCTGCCCCCACCTTCCCCATCCGGGACACTCGCTCCCGGCCCCCAGCTCTGAGCCCCTGAGCTTGCACCTGACCTCTGACCCTCCGGCCCCCCACCCCCACCCGGTCTGGCGGCCCTGCCTGGGGCCCTGACGCCGGCTCTGCCCTCGATGTCCAGAGCGAAGAGCCGGAGGGTCGCAGTTACTCCACGCTGACCACCGTGAGGGAGATCGAAACACAGACGGAACTGCTGTCTCCGGGCTCTGGGCGGGCCGAGGAGGAGGAAGACCGGGATGAAGGCATCAAACAGGCCATGAACCATTTTGTTCAAGAGAATGGGACCCTGCGGGCCAAGCCCACGGGCAATGGCATCTACATCAATGGGCGGGGGCATCTGGTCTGACCCCGGCCTGCCTCCCTCCCCTGAACCTGGCTCTGTCTGCTGACCTGGGGAAATCTGCTCACCACGGGGGCCTCCCTACACACCTGGTTTCTTGAGGAAGCTGCTCCCCGTCCCACTGACTGCTCAACGTTTTCCTCCAACCCTTCTGTTCGATGAGGGGGGTTCTGCCGGTTGAGTCCTCCTCGCCCCTCTCATGCTCGCGCATGCTTGTGTGAGTGTTCACAGACCGCGCCTGTGTGCACGTGTGTGTGTGTGTGTGTGTGTCAGAGACCAAGTGAACTGTGATGGGCTTGGCTTGTGTATGGCGTGGCTCTGTGCCCTCTACCTGGAAGTGCAGGTTATCTCCTCAGACCCCAGAGCAGTATTAATGACGCAGAGGTTGGAGGCGAGAGGCGGAGACTGTGGGTCAGACCCAGGTGTGCAGGCATAGCTGGAACTGGATTCTGGCCTCCTGAGTCGGGGAGCTGGGCTCCCACCACTTGGGAGCCTAGGGGCAAACGCTGAAGCCACCAGCCCAGCGGACCACCGGGGACTAGCACCCTTACTGGAGAAGCCCCAGGGGTCGGCCGGGGACTAGCACCTTTACCGGAGAAGCCTTTGGTCCTCTGGTGTTCTCTGGTGGCCTCTGGTGGCCTCTGGGCCTGCTGCATGTGCATATTTTCTATAAATAAACCTGCTGGGGGAGTTTCTTTAAGGAATACTGCTCCGAATACTTTAATAAGAGAAAACACATCTTTAAAAAACAAAAAACCTTTTGATTTATCTGGATGTTTGTTATTACTTGGTTTGCTTAGCGCGAGGCCAGCCTCCACGGCAAGTCAGCAAAGTTAGAGCTTACTCAGACCCTGGCAGCGGGTTCATGCCTGCGCTTCTGAAAGGTGCTCCTTCGAAGGCACTCGAATTGAGGCCGCCTCTTGGGAGGGAGCCTGGCGCTGTGGAGTCTGAGTCGGGGCATGAGCCCCTGGGTCCCTGGCTGCAGGAGGACAGGGTGGGGTCCTGGGCCCTTCCCCCAGCCGCCTCTCTCCTCCTTGCTGCGTCCGCAGTGGTCTGTGGTCCCTTGGGGGCTTTGCGGGGACTGGGGGACAAGGGCTCCTGGTTTGGTTGTGGTGTTGGGGAGATGGGGTATGATTCCAGCTCGAGGGAGGGGGGAGTTCGGGTGGGGTGAAGGAGCTGCTGGGGATGAGAATGTCTCCTTTCCCCCTGGGGTGGCCTCAGGGTCACTCACCTGGGGCTCTTCTGGCGGTTTCTGCGGGTCTGGGCTGGGGTTGGAGACCGTGGATTGTCGCCTGGCCCCCCTGAACACACTCAGCCAGAATACCTAGGTTTTGTGCCCAGACCCTGCTTGGCCTGGAATCTTCTGGATTTCTGGGCCACCAGAGAGACACCATCCACTGCCCCCCACCAGCCCAGGACTTTGAATGTGGAGCCCAAAAATCTGGGGTCCTAGTCTGTACATTTGTGTAAATATGTGCATATCTGTACATAAAATGATATTCTGTTTTTAAATAAACAGATAAAAGCTGTTCTGCCTGGTTCGTCTCTCGCCCCTGGGCTGTGTGAGCCCTGACCTGCTCGGCACCCTCAGCACCAGCCTCCCCGCGGCCCCAAGGAGGGGAGGGGATGGGATGCCCGAGGCTGGGAGGCGAAGGGGAAAGAGATGCCCTGGGCCTCCTCTGAGAGTTCCCGGGTCAGCCGAGGGAGCGAAAAGCCCCTTCCCGCACAGCCAGCGCCTTTGTGGGCAGCGCTGTCACTCCTGGGTCGCACCGGAGTCTCCCCAAAACAGGCCTGGGAGGTGGGCAGCAGTATCCACTCTTTACAAAAAGGCCGACACTCAAGTGAGTTCCACAGAAAGAGCTGGAAGGATTAACAGTCACCTAGTTCACCCCCTTCGTGGTTGCACGTGTGGACACTGAGGCTCGGCGAGGTCATGTGACTGAGGTCACAGGCCCGTCTGGGGCTGAGCCTGGGCATCCTCCTTCCCCTTGCAGGGCGCTGGGCCACCTGGCTCTCAGGCTGGCCTCCGGGCTTCGCCCCGGACCACCCTCCTCCCCGAATTCTGGTCTCTACGGGTGTGAGTTACCTGCACAGGCCCCAGGCGCCGCCACCCCACCCCGGGACTCTGACGTCACGTGGCCTTGACCAATGAGCGGAGTCCCAGTGATGGGTTGAGGATGTGAATGTCAGCTGCCTCCCCCACCCCAGGCCCTGTGGTTGCAAAGATGCTCTAACAGGAAGCGGGTTGGAGGAGCTGCACAGCTTCCTGCTCCCCCAGGGCTGAGCAGGGCTGGAGGGGCGAGTGCCAGCCCGGGCCACGAGACCCAGCTTCTTCAGGGTCCTGGCAGCTTCCTCTTCCACAGCTACTTCCGTGTAGCCGGGGGCCCCAGACGCAGAGGCGAGAGCCGCTGCCTGTTGCCCAGGCCACCCTCCACCCCCCAGTTCGGAGCCCTGCCCCCTGGGGCCGGGCCAAGCCGAGAGGCCGGCTTGGATCCTATGGGGGACTGGTAGGGCAAAGGTCTTGGGGGGGCCGAGGTGGCCGGGCCAGGGCCCGGGGGCTCCAGCCATGAAGTCTCGACAGAAGGGAAAGAAGAAGGGCAGCTCGAAGGAGAGGGTGTTCGGCTGTGACTTACAGGAGCAGCTGCAGCGTTCGGGCCAGGAGGGTAAGGGGGCGGCTCAGGGCAGCTGTGGGGGGCACGGGGCGAAGCACAGAGGCAGAGCCCAGGTGCTCACGGGGCAGGGGCAGGGGCGTGGGGTCGGCGCCCAGGAGCCCAAGGAACAGGTGCAGCAGGAAATGTGCCTGAGCGGAGAAGGCAGGGGAGCCCCCTTGTGTGACTACCTGGGGACGGGGAGGCTGGGGGGCAGGGAGAGGGTGGAGAGATGAGAAACCGAGAGAAGCAGGCAAAGGAGAGGTGACGGGTAGCTGCTGGGGACAGAGCAGCAGGCTGACGGGACGACGGGGTCAGCAGAGGAGTGATGGAAGGGCCGGTGGAGGGTCCTTGGGACTGAATGAAAGGAGGCAGGAGAAGGGCTCTAGGAGAGTCTGAGGGTGGCGCTGGGGAGGACGGGGGTTTCCTGGTTGGAGGGGAGCGCCTGGGACGTGGTTGCGGGCTCCGGACCCTCTGCAGCCTTGCTGGGCCGAAGGTGACGGTGTGGGGTGTGACCTCCTGCAGTCTCCAGGACCCTCCCCGGGCACAGGAGGGACAGGTTCAAGGCAGAGGGCAAGGGGAGAAGCTGCCGAAAGGGGACGCGAGTAGGATGAGAGAGGTGCCCGAGGCTGAATGGAGGGTAGGGGTGCAGGGTGCAAAGGAGTGGGCGTGGGACTGTCCGTGGGGCCTGTCTGCCGCCTCCCTGGGTTCCCTAGAGTGGCTCGGAAGCCAGCGGGACCAGGGACAGCCCAGGGCTCATCCTGGCATGGAGTAGCCACTCACTGACTTAGCTTGATTCGGCCTAAAGTTAACCGCAGGTACCCCGGCTGCCCAGTCCCGCTTGGTTTTGGCACTTCGAGCTCCTCCCAGAGCAGGGCACGTTCCCCCCCATCCCACCCCACCCCACCCCAATCTGTCATTTCCTCTTTATCCTCTCCGCTGCCCTGGGCTGTGGCTCCTGCCGGGGAGGGAAGGTGATGGTGGTTCCTAGCTCATTTCCTGCCCTTAGCCCCGCCCCCTTGTCCCCAAACACCTCCTTCCCCTTTTCTCCTCCCCTAGAGGCCCCCATCCCTGCTGGCCCTGGTGAAGGGAAACCCCGGGCCCCGGAGAAGAGTGTTACACAGCTTCGGCTGTGGAGGCCCTGCTCTGCCTTTCTCTTCTCCCGGTGCAGAGACCGGCCGCCGGCCCAGGGCTCGCTCCTCCTCTGGGGAACCGTGACTCTTGACCAAGGGCCACAGGATTCAATGGCGCCCATGTTCTTCCAGTTCTCTGCAAACCCTCAGTTCGGTCTCCTCATCCTGGTGCTGCCCTTCCCTGTGGCCCCTGGCAGCCCCGGGTTGAAACACAGACTCCCCGCAACCACCACCCCCCCCCACCCCCCTCCAGGCCCAAGCCAGCTTAGACCCCACTCCTGCGGCCCCTCCTGGCCTCTGTCTGCATTCGCAGCGGGTGAGGGGCCTATTCTCCGGAAGGCTTAGATGTCTGGTTGCTGGGACAGGTCCTAGAGAATTCCAGAGGAGAGAAGCCTGTCTTGCCCCTCCTCGGAACCTCACCTGAGCCCAAGGGCGGCGGGATGCCCGGCACAGAGCCTCTCCCCATCCGCCTCCCCTGGCACAGACAGGTGGGAAGTGAAAGGGCAGCGAGGCTGGCAATGGCTCCTCCCTTTAACCCAAGACTCAGCAGGAAAGCAAGGCCCCGCTAGCCGAGAGCTGTGTTCCTGCTTAGTTTATCCTCCCTGATTAGCTTAGTTTTCTCCATCCTTATCTCCATGCTCTCATCACCCCCTCCCTGCTCCTGGCTCTAGGAAGGCAGGTCTCTTCCTTCCCCAAGCCCTACCTGTTCCGAGTTCTTCCTTTTTCTCTTGGCTACCTTGTTCAGGTTTCGGATTCTGCTGCTCTCTAAATTCTGGGCCCTCCTCCCTGCCCCTGCCCCCATTCCCTGATGTCTCTATTCCTCGATTCAGCCACCCCAGCCCTATCTCTTACTTCATCTCCCATCCCATGGCTCCGGTCTCTATCTCTTTAACTCCCCCCCCCCCCCCATTACCTCTCCCCTCATCTCCTTGACCCATTTCCTCCGTGGCTCTGATTCCTTAGGCTCTCTGAAGACCTTCTTTTTCTTTTCCTGTTTTCTTTTTTGTTTGTTTTAGAGAGGTGGGGGGAGGGGCGGGGGGGGGAGAGAGAGAGAGAGAGAGAGAGAGAGAGAGAGAGAGAGAGAGAGACTGACTATTAAGAGGCTCCAAGCCCAGCACGGAGCCCAGACACCGGGCTCCACCTCCCGACCCTGAGATCAAGACTTGGGCCGAAATCAGGAGTCCGATACTTGGCCAACTGAGGCACCCCAGGTGCCCCTTTAAGGGCCTTTTCAGGAGATCCAAAATCCACAGAGAAGGGCAGGATGGGGGAGGATCTGGCTTGGTTGCTGCTCCTGTGAAGAGAGCGCAGGCCTCAGGTGACAGTGGGCTCTGTGGCGCCACTAGGTAGCTGAGCGGCGAACAGCAGCCCGGGTGAGAGGGGTCCACCCCGTTTCTGCCTTCAGTGCTGGGAACCTGAGGGCGGCCCTGGCAAACGGACCTGGGTCCTGGAAGGAGGGATGAGGGGTGAACTGTAGGGCCAGCACTGAGGTGAGACAAGAGAGGGGACTTGGGCGCAAAATTTAACAAAGCCCTCACTCTCGGGCGTCACCAGCGCCCTGGGTGCCTGCCTTCCTTCCTAAGTTTATTTTAGTAATCTTTTTTTTTAGATTTTATTTTATTTATTAGACAGAGAGAGACACAGCAAAAGAGGGAACACAAGCAGGGGGAGTGGGAAAGGGAGAAGCAGGCTTCTCACAGAGCAGGGAGCCTGATGCGGGGCTCGATCGCAGGACTCTGGGATCACGACCTGAGCTGAAGGCAGATGCTTAGCGACCGAGCCACCCAGGCGCCGCTGTTTTAGTGATCTTTACACGGTAGCGTGGGGCTCAGACTCACAACCCTGAGATCAAGAGTCCCGTGCTCTTCCCACTGAGCCAGGCGGGCACCCCTGGGCGGCTCTTTCTTAAGGAGGCTCTGACTCCCAACACTGTGTGTGTGCACAGTTGCCACCTGCACAGCCCTAGGCTTGGGTGCCTCCTTAAATTCTCCACTCTCGTGCCTTCCTTGTGTCACCCCAGTCCTGGCTCAAACAAGGAGGGTTTACAATCATGGTTGATGGGTTTATGGATTACTTCCTTCCTTCTCCATTTCCATCTTACTTAGTTACTTAATTCCCCCAAGAACTTGGGCTGGAAGCCCACACAGTTAGATCTTGCCCTTAAGGAGCTTACGGTGTGGGTGAGCAAGTGCGTGGGATTCAGGTCTGCCACAGGGAGGTACACAAAATTGTGACAAAGTGGTGACCCAAATCCCCCAGTTTTACGAAAAGCTAGAATAAAATGACTGAAGGAACTGGGTTGAAGGAGCAGCAAGAGGAGGAGGTGAGGTCGGTGCCCCGAAATGCGTATCAGGTGATGCCACGTGGTTTCTAGACGGGGCTCTGAGCTTCCTGGTGATTCCAGTAAAGAGACAACCACCACCAGGGGTAAGACGCATAAAACCCATTAGGAAAAAAATCGGCGGCCAAGCACAAACAGCTCTTTCTGACACTGTCGCGTGAGAGGGGTTTCTCCGGGGAGTCTTGGTTAATTGAACTGAGTCTTCTGCTTGGGCAGTACCCTCTGCTTCAGTCTCCAAGGGATCACGCCAAGCCTCCAGGCTGAGTGATTACGTGGCTGAGTCGCCAAGTAAACCGTTACGGAGCTCCCTCTGTACTTGGACAGAGGGCTCAGAGCCGGGCAGAACGGCACGAGGGCACCATGTGTCAGAGGTGGAGACACCAAGGAAACCGGGGACAACCGAGCGCCGTGGGTGCTTCGGTACAGATGGAAGTGAAGGGTTCGGAATCGGACGCGTGATGGTGGAGGTGGGCTTTGAGGGGTCACGGGAGGTGGTCAGCTGAAGACCAAGGGAGGGGCATTTCCAGGCCAGGGAGTGACACGAGCCATGGTACCAAGGCTTGCTCACGGAGCGGCCAAGAGCTGGCTCCGAGGGTTCGTCGGGGACTCGACTCCCGCTGGGGCCGGGATAGCAGCTGGGGCCGGCTGGGGAAGCCAGCTGAGATTTCATTCTAGACCCGGGAGGCGAGCAACGAAGACTGGGGTGAAGCGAGATGTTTACGGAGCAAAGGGTTTGAGGCAGGGAAGGCTTCAGAAGGAGAACCACGTGGCCTCGTGGAGATGGGATTTCACCCCCGGGGTTGGAAGGTTTTCTGTGTCTGAGACACCACGTCAGAAAATACGAGACATCACATTGGCTACTCTGTTCGGGCCTCAGAGAGGGCACCAAAAAAAAAAGAAAAAAAGGTCACAGTTAGATCTCGCCCTTAAGGAGCTTACAGTCTAGTAACAGCAGAGGGGGCCCGGGTTGGGAGAGAGAATATACAGCTTTTTGGGCACTTGGATTTGGATGCTGGCCCTAGCTGGGCGATACTGGGCACTTGGTACTTCTTTGACCCTCAGTTTTCTTATCCGCAAAGTGGGGACTAGAATACTTGAGGCACAGTGCTTGGCACACAGGTGTTTCTCTTCTGAACTGACCTGTCCCAGTTTTGTGTACCTTCAGGTGACAGACCTGACGCCCACGCGCTTGCGTACGAGAGGGGGCGCTTCAAACTGGTCCCCGTCAGCTCTGCCCCTTTGGGTTGGGACAACCACTGTTCCTTCATCTCGTACACCGAGTGTTTAATAAATGTTCTCCCCAGACCTGTCCTGTTACTCCAAGCGCCCTTCCAACCAGACGGCTGCCGCTTGGAAAATTCTGGAAAGCAAGTCGTAATTATAGAGCGACAACTTTCAGTTCCGTGAAGGCAGAGCTGTCTAGGGGGAATGGGCAGCCTGGAGAGGCAGAGGGCTTTCCCTCCCTCGGGGGGATTTAGGCAGGGCTCTAGACCCCCTGGGCAGAGAGATGGCAGAGAGATGGCAGGCTAGGGCTGATGTCCTCTGAGAATCCTTCTGACAAGCTTCAATTCGTGAGCTCGGCTTCCAGTCCCCCTGAACCCCTTCCCTGATGCTTCTGTTTCTCAGGTCCCCTGTGGTCTCTGACCTCCCAGACCTGATTTCTCTTTCTCTGCCCCGTCTGTGTCCCCAGTGCCGCAGGTGCTGAAGAGCTGTGCAGAGTTCGTGGAGGAGTATGGCGTGGTGGATGGAATCTACCGCCTCTCAGGGGTGTCTTCCAACATCCAGAAGCTCCGGTGAGTCAGGCAGGGAGGGGAGGGCTCTCCGGGCCGGCTGGCCAGGGAGCCAGAGGGGCGAGGGGAGGGGGAAGAAGGAAACATGGGTGCCAGGTGCTGCCTAAGGGAGGAGTTCCGGAGTCTCCTCAAGAAAGGCTGAGACCATGCCCCCCATTCTCCCCAGGCTGGCATGCACGTGTCTACACAGACACATATGTCTCTGCTCCCCCCATACGACCACCCAGATTAAATATTTGGGGATAAAAATTCACATACCATAAAACTCACTCTTTACAAATGTACGATTCAGTAATTTTTTAGTACATTCCCAAGGTCGTGCTGCCATCCCCACTCTCTAATTCCAGAACTTTCGGAGTTCCAGAAGTGGACCACCCCCATTCCTCAACCCCAAAAGAAACACCCAAAAGCAATCACTCCACGTTTCTTCTTTCCCTTGGCCTCTCTAGTCTACTTTCTATTTCTATGGATGTGTCTTTTCTGCACATTTGAGATAAATGGAATCGTATAATTGGAACCTTTTGTGTCTGGCTTTTTTCCCTTAGCTTGTTTTCAGGGTTCGTGCAGCTTGTCCCAGATGCTAGCCCTTCATCTCTTTGTGTGGCGGAATCATATTTCATTTGTCCATCCGTCAGTTGATGGCTAGTTGGGTGATTCCCACCTCTTGGCTCTTCTGAATAAAGCTGCTGTGAACATTCACATTCGTGAATGTTCGTGTGGACATGTGGCGGCAATTCTCGGGAGTAGAGACCAAGGAGAGGAATTGTTGGGTCATATGGTTACTCTGTGGTGAAGTTTCTAAGGACCTGCCAGATGGCTCTTCCATGGCGGTGTGTCACTTCCCATCCCCGCCAGTGATGCACGAGGCTTCCGATTTCTCCACATCTGCAGGAACTTGTTACCATGTGTCCTTAGAATCTCAGCCATCCTGGGCCCCTGGGTGGCGCAGTTGGTTGAGCGACTGCCTTCAGCTCAGGTCATGATCCCGGAGTCCGGGGATCGAGTCCCACATCGGGCTCCCAGCTCCATGGGGAGTCCGCTTCTCACTCTGACCTTCTCCCTTCTCATGCTCTCTCTCACTCTCTCTCTTTCCTAATAAATAAAAATAAATAAAATCTTAAAAAAAAAAAAAAAAAAGAATCTCAGCCATCCTATTGGGTGTGAAGGGATGCTTCACCTGTACTTGAGTTTCCCTAGTAGCTAGCGGTCTTGAGCACATGACTTATTTGTGTATCTTCTTTGGAGAACTTTCTATTCAAATCCCTGGCTCGCTTTTATTTATTTTTTTATTGACTTACTTATGTTTTTAAAGATTTTATTTATTTACTTGACACAGAGAGACAGTGAAAGAGGGAACACAAGCAGGGGGAGTTGGAGAGGGGGAAGCAGGCTTCCTGCTAAGCAGGGAGCCCCATGCGGGATTGATCCCAGGACCCTGGGATCACGACCTGAGCCGAAGGCAGACGCTTAAAGATTGAACCACCCAGGCGCCCCTAGATGCTCCGAGTATTAAACACTTATCAAATCTCTGATTTGCAAATATTTGCTTCCATTCTGTGGGTTGTCTTTGCTTTCTTGGTCGTGTCCTCTGACACACAGAAGTTTGTCATTTGGTGTTCAATGTATCTATTTTTTCTTTGGCTGCTTGTGCTTTCGACGTCTTATCTTAGAAACCGTTGCCTCATCGAAAGTCGTGAAGATTTACACTTAATGTTTCCTTCTGACAGTTATACTCCTCCGTCTCTCCACGTAACCCAGAAACACATGTACGTCCATCTCCCCGCTTTTCTTGAGTCCTACGTACCCCAACCTGGCTGCGTACACCCACGGCTCCATCCCTGACACGCCCGCCCCTCCCCCACCCCCCCACGGCGCTCTCCATCTACACCCGCTGCCTCACCTCCACGCATGCCCCCCAGCCTCCTTCCAGGGCCTGTGCATGTGGCCCCTGTGCGCAGCCCCCACCTCTCCTGACCACGCTCCACCTCCCCAGGCAGGAGTTTGAGGCAGAACGGAAGCCAGACCTGCGCAAAGATGTTTACCTGCACGACATTCACTGCGTCTCGTCCCTGTGCAAGGCCTATTTCAGAGAGCTGCCGGACCCCCTGCTCACTTACCGCCTCTACGACAAGTTTGCTGTGAGTCGAGAGGCAAGGGGGGCGGGACACAAGGCCGAGGGGCGACTGCTTGGGAGGCTTTGACCTCCCGAGTGTGTCCGGTGCCAGACAGGGTCCTGTGATGCCTGTGACCGAGACCGCATGAGAATGAAGAGGCCCCTCCCTGCAAATCCTCTCCCCCCCACCCGCGGCGGGGGGTCTGCTACCTGTGCCCTCCCGCCCTCCTGTCCCTCTTCCCTTCACCCTTCCTCCATCAGGCCTGCAGATGACACACAGTGCAGGGGCGGGACCCGGGGAAGGTAGAACCCAGGCGGAGAGCAGAGGGTCCTTGCAAATCACCCAGATCAGAGCTTCCTTACGTTCAAGAGAATGAGAGCCCTTCTTAGGGGTCAACACTTTTTCAGGCCTGCCCCTCCAAGCACAGACTGTATGTCGAACCTCTTTTGAGTAAGAAGACCCGTGACAGAAATGCTCTCTTGAATTCAGTAACATTTTAAAAAAATGTTGCATTTTTATTGAGCAGACTCCCATCCAGAAGAGCGGCCCGCCCCATTCAGCCCACACAGGCTAGACTCGGTGGGCGCAGGCCTTCCTGGGCACCTTGGAATAACCCCACAGCCCCTGGAGCACCCACAGGGAGGGGCCGCTAAGGGGATCCTGAACCAGAGCCTTCTGAAGAGGGTACTGAGGCAGGAGGGCAGGAAGGTCTCCAGGTCACCAAGCTATTGAGTGGCATAGCCAAGGCCCAGCTGCAGGCCTTCTGGGCCCCGAATTCTGAGCTCTGTCTGCTAGGTCAGTGTCGTTCGAAAGATCTGGGGTGGGGGATGGGGTGGCCACAGCACAACATTGTTGCTGAGAGTCGGGCTCAGTGCTCCCAGGAGTGGGCAGGGGCAGTCCTGGCTCCCTGCCTCCTTTCTTGAACCCTTCCTCCCAATCAGGATGCCGTGGGAGTGCAGCTGGAGCCTGAGCGCTTGGTCAAGATCCTAGAGGTGCTTCGAGAACTCCCCGTCCCCAACTATAGGTGCGTGGGGATCCCCCGCTCCCAGAGTCCCGACCACCCCCATACAGCCCTGGGGCCTTGAGACGTGTCTCTTCCAGCTCTCCGACCTCCATCCGACCCCTGCCCTGGCTGTCTCCCGTCTGACCCCGGCCCCTGATGCCTCCTTTCCGCAGGACCCTGGAATTTCTCATGCGACACTTGGTGCACATGGCCTCATTCAGTGCTCAGACCAACATGCACGCCCGCAACCTGGCCATCGTGTGGGCCCCCAACCTGCTGAGGTGGGCACATGCGTGAGCGGCGGGTGGGGATCCCGGCAGACCCGAACCCCCAGAGGCTGCTCCAGGAACGGGCGTGGCTTGTGCAGGTGCCCTGGAGAGGGCTGTGGGGTCTCACGGAGCCCAGTGAGAAACAGGAAGGTTCAGAAGTACATCGAGTAGGATGGGGTTCACCCACTGGACACGAGGCCTTTGTGTCTTCTTACACTGTATCACTGGGCTCGGGAATTGGAACAAGAAGAGTCCTTGTGGAATGTTTGTTGAGCAAACATCTTACAGTCTCTTGAAGATCTGGCCTGCGTATCACTCTCTGCGTGCAAGGGCAACTCTGAGAAGTCCTGAGAGTCATTATAACAAGGCACTCCTGTGTGCAAAAGAAGTCGAGATTAATTCTGAGGGGGGTGTCCAAGAGGGCTTCCTGGAGGAAGTGGCATCTGAGACTTGAATCATGCATGTAGTTGAAGAGGTGGAGAGGAGGTTAAGGGCATGCAGGGGAGAGGGTGTAGGGTATTTTTAGGGAGAATTCGGATGGGGAAGTGCGGTGGGACCGCAGGGGAATAACTCCACATCGCCACAGGTCTAAGGACATAGAGGCCTCGGGCTTCAATGGGACAGCAGCCTTCATGGAGGTGCGTGTGCAGTCCATCGTGGTCGAGTTCATCCTCACGCATGTGGACCAGCTCTTCGGGGGCGCGGCTCTCTCTGGTCAGTGTCCCTCCCCCCACCATGCCACCACACTCTGGGGAGTCACGTCAGGGTGACAGAGGGCCTCAGAGGTCACCTAGTTCAGTCTCCAAGTTCTGCAGGTGAGAGAACCGAGTCTCACGGAGGGATGTTGCTTATGGTCCCGTGGAGAGGATGCTGGGGAGATGACGGTGGGCTTCATCCTTGAGCAGAACTTGACCTTCTAAGCACCATCCGGGTTCTCAGGGCTACTGAGTGATCATTCCCACCCTAGCCCACAGGGCCAAAGTGCTGGGGTCTCCTGCCCCTTGTCCCTGAGGATTCCCTCTTTTTCTTTCTTTTTTAAATTTATTCACTTGAGAGAGAGAGAGAGAGAGAGAGAGAGAGACCGAGCACAAGCAGGGGGAGAGGCAGAAGCAGGCTCCCAGCTCAGCGCTCAGCTCAGGCTCCCAGATGTGGGACTCACTCCCAGAACCCAGAGATCATGATCCGAGCCAAAGGCAGATGCCGAAGCTCCTGAGCCACACAGGCGCCCCCCTGAGGAGTCCTCTGCCTCCAAAGGCCCCCGAGTATATCCCCAGCCTGGTAGTTGGTGAGTGGGAGGGGCCAGGAGGAGCTGGATATCTGAAGCCCTCTCTCATCCCTGTTCTTGGCCGGCCAATTCCTCTTCCTTTCCTAGGTGGGGAGATGGAGAGCGGATGGCGTTCACTTCCAGGGGCCCGAGCATCAGGCAGCCCCGACGACCTTATGCCCAGGTCCCTGCCCTGCCACCTGCCCAGCATCCTACAGGCTGGCGATGGGCCCCCACAGATGCGGCCCTACCACACGATCATTGAGCTCGCAGAGCACAAGTAAGGCCTCCTTCCTGGTCCTCCTCCCTCCCCTGCACTGACCACCCGGCCCCACCCTAATGTTTTCTCTATTCCCCCCAGGAGAAAGGGGTCTTTGAAGGTCAGGAAGTGGAGATCTATCTTCAATCTGGGTCGTTCTGGCCATGAGACCAAGCGTAAACTTCCCCGGGGGGCCGAGGACAGAGGTGAGTCTGGAGAGAGGTAGGGGGAGCTCTGCTGAAGGCGTACCAGGCCCCGGCTCTACAAACATCCGTGTCTTGCAGAGGACAAATCCGATAAGGGGACTTTGCGGCCAGCGAAGAGCATGGACTCACTGAGTGCTGCAGCTGGGGCCAGCGATGGTGAGTCTAGATGTGCCCTTGGTGGGCATGTGTATACGTGCAGGTGTAGGCGCGTGAACACTCGTGTGCAAGCCTGAGAATGTGTCGACCGAGGAATAACAGTATTATGGATCAGCCCACTGTGTGTGCATTCCTGTGTGTGTGCGTGCGTGTGTGTGTGTGTCTGTAGACGTGGCCACGTGTGCTAATTGCAAAAATACATAACAAGGTTAGTAGCGAGTTTATCATCTGATCAGTGGGCGTGTGCGTCTGAGCGTACAGAGGGGTCCAGAGTAGTGTGGGTGTTTGTGGGGGTTGGGGGCACTGATGGCCAGTGACTGTATCTGCAGGGAGGAAGGGGGCTTCCTGAGTAAGCGTGGGCACCATGCTGGTTGTGGAACATTCGCAGGAACGGCCCAGGGAAGCTGGGCCGGGTGCCTTCCGGCTGTCTGGGTTCTCAGGCCTGAGAAAGCAGGGAACACTCTCCAGAGCCTTCCCGAGGTGCTCAGGCCCCTGGCAGCTGAGGTTACGGCTCTCTTCTCTCTCCTCCGCAGAGCCGGAGGGGCTGGTGGGACCCAGCAGTCCCCGGCCGAGCCCACGGCTGGCGGACAGCTTGGAGAATGATTCTGCGGAGGCAGCAGACGGTGAACAGGAGCTGGAGGCAGAGGCCCTGGGCGGCACGAATTCTGAACCAGGCACGCCACGAGCGGGGCGGTCAGCGATCCGCGCCGGGGGCAGCAGCCGTGCAGAGCGCTGTGTTGGGGTCCACATCTCGGACCCCTACAACGTCAACCTCCCACTACACATCACGTCCATCCTCAACGTGCCCCCAAACATCATCTCTAACGTCTCCTTGGCCAGGCTCACCCGTGGCCTTGAGTGCCCCGCCCTACAGCCCCGGCCAAGCCCTGCCTCTGGTCCCGGCCCCGGCCCCGGCCCCGGCCCCCCAGGTGAGGACCAGGGATTTCCCAGGACTTGGAGAAGGGGCTAGAATCCTAAGCTGAAGCTCCGATGCCAGGGATCTGTCGTGAGGATGGCAGAGGCCTCGGGCTTTGGGTGGTCACCTCCAGCTGCCCCCCTGCATGTCGGGTTGGAGGGATCCGGTAATATCATCAGGGTTTGTGAAATTCTTGGAGAGAGGATGTCTGGCATCCTTCAGGTCACTGAAGTACCCAAGAAGGGGAGTCTGCGTCAGATACATACAGTGGGGATTACTAAGCACGCGGTGGGGATATGTAACAGACGACGTTATAGTACTAACGGTAGTAATACTAATATTAACATTTACTGAAGGCTGACCGTGTGCCGGGTGCCGAGATAAGGACTTTACAGGCATCAGCTTATTTCATCCTCGCCTAACCTTGCGACACAGTTATTGTTGCTGGCAGTGACAGGTGACCTGGGTTAAGCTATTTGCTGTCATTTCAGTTGGCGGTGGCAGAGCCGGGATCTTGGACAAATCTGGGTCTTTTTTTCCTCATATTTAAAATGAGGATAAATACCTTCCATTACAGAGTTGTTTTGTGGGGGGAAATTAGATAAGGCATTGGGAAAGGTACGGCGTGGCGCCTGGGACCTGGTGGGAGCCCAGTCAAGGCCGCTGTAAGTCGGGAGTCAGGGATACTCATCTGAGAGGCTCAGCCCCAAGGAGCTCCTAGGCTGGGAGCGTTGGGCCTGGACCGTAGCAATGTTGGGACGATCCGCACTGGAAAGGGTCGAGGCTGGGCTTGACCTCTGTGTTCCTGAGACTTTGTTTCTTCCAGCAGATGAGAAGTCGGAGGCAAGTTCAGCCGCAGGTCCCCTGGCTGATGGTGGCCCAGAGGACATGGCCCCCGCCCTGGAGGACTGCCTGTCCCAGGAGGTGCAGGATTCCTTCTCCTTCCTAGAGGACTCAAGCAGCTCAGAGCCTGAGTGGGTGGGGGTGGAGGACGGGGAGGTGGCCGAGGCAGGAGCAGCAGGAGCGGCCTTCTCCCCTGGGGAGGACGACCCTGGGATGGGCTACCTGGAGGAGCTCCTGCGAGTTGGGCCTCAGGTAAGGAGGAGCTGCGTTGGGTTTGGGGGTGGTGAGGAGGCCAGAGGCGGGACAGGGCCACCTGGTCCTGAGCCCCAGTGCTCTGTCGACAGGTGGAGGAGTTCTCCGTGGAGCCGCCCCTGGATGACCTGTCTCTGGATGAGGCGCAGTTTGTTTTGGCTCCCAGCTGCTGCTCCCCGGACTCTGCTGACCCCAGGCCCGAAGGAGAGGAGGAAAGTGGGGAGGAAGTCTTCCTGAGTGCCTACGATGACCTAAGCCCCCTTCTGACGCCCAAACGCCCAACCTGGGAGGGTCCAGGAAGTCTGGAGGGAGAGACAGCAGGGTGTGGGAGACGGGGGGCTCCAGAGCAGGCTGAGGGAGAAGAGGCAGGCTGCAAAGTTGGGGAGGCCAAGGAAGCTGAGCCTGAGAACACATGGGACGTCATGGAGGAGGCTGCGGGGGGTCCAGAGAGTGAGGTGGAGGATGGAGAGGCAGGTGAGGAAGGAGGGAAGGCCGGGGGAAGCCAAGAGATGATGGTCAGTTTGAGAGAAGGGAGTGGGAAAGAGACAGAGGCCGAGGGGGAGGAGTCCGAAGGTCAGCAGGAGGATGAGAGTACGGAGGAAGCTAAGGATGTGGAGGGAACAGGAGAGCAGGGCAGAGACAAGGAGATAGAAAGAAAGACTGAGAGAGAGGAAGAGGCTGAGGAAGGCGAGAAAGGCCAGGTACAAGCCAGAAGTGACCCAGAGTGTGGGGTCCAGGAAGACCAGGTTGCTGAGGCGAGCTGGGAAGTTGTACACAAACAAGAGGCAGAAGGAGGCAGAGAGGATGAGGTTAGAGGACAGGAGGGGCAGGAGGACCGAGAGGCAAGAGAAGACCAAGGAGATGGTGAAGATGCCAGAAGCCCGGAAGCAGCAGCTGGAGGAGGAGGGGAGGCCAGCATGGACAGGGAGCATGGGGATGGCGAGGCTGAGAGAGACCAGAAGGCTGGAGGTGACCATTTAGGAAAGGACCCCCTTCCTGAAGAGCCACATGTAGAGTCCCTGGAGGTTGACAGTGCCAAAGAGGGCAATTCCCAGTCCTCGGAGGCAGCCCCACAGCCACCCCAGCTAGAGGAGATGGAGCCTGAGGGGCAGCCCAGTCCAGAGGGCTGCAATCTGTGCCCCTGTCCTCTCAGCTCGGCTAGCGGTGTGGGCATGCGCCTGACTTCCACCCTGGTTCAGGTCCAACAGGTCCGCTCTGTGCCCGTGGTGCCTCCCAAACCACAATTTGCCAAGATGCCTAGTTCGATGTGTAGTAAGATCCACGTGGCACCTGCAAACCCATGCCCGAGGCCTGGTCGGCTCGATGGGACTCCTGGGGAAAGGGCTTGGGGGTCCCGAGCCTCCCGTTCCTCTTGGAGGAATGGGGGCAGTCTTTCTTTTGATGCTGCTGTGGCCCTGGCCCGGGACCGCCAGAGGACTGAGGCTCAGGGAGTTCGGCGGACCCAGACCTGTACTGGGGGTGGGGACTATAGCCTCATCCCCAGAACCTCCCCCTGTAGTATGATCCCTGCCTATTCTCCTCGGCCACTTAGCTGCCTGGAGCTCCCACCCGAAGACACAGAAGGGTCTGGACACCGGAGTCGGCATAGTCTGCCCCCCAGAGAACCCCAGCCCCCTGACCCTCTTTTGTCCCCACAGCGCCGATCATACGCATTTGAAACACAGGCTAACCCTGGGAGAGGTGAGGGACTGTGAGTAGGACCAGAGCACCGGGCAAAGAGGGCAGTAGGTTGTCTCCAATCTCTAGGATCCCAGACTAGCTGTCTCTTCTGCAGCCTGAGCAGCTGTAGTCCCCAACACTGTAGGCTTCGACCCTCCAGCTTCTCTTCTTGACTGTGGGAAGCACTGCCTCAGTTGGTTTACCTGTGTCTGTCTCAGACACAAAGCACTTATCCCTTAGAATATTCCCAAGAAAGTCACTGAGATCCTGTTACCAGGGAGTGGGGTCGTTGGCCAAAGGGAACAAAGAGTAGACAGAATACTTAGAGGTTTCTCAACGTGAATAACGGAGAGGGACCTCCTGCAAAGTTCCTGTCCTCCTCTGAGGCTGTGCACTTCCCTTCATGGAAGCCCAGGGTGGAGGAGGGGAGGACAAGGCCAGGTCAGAGCCTGTCACACATAAACACTTCTGAACTGCCCATCCTAACTCTGCTCTTGGGATTCCTCCAGACTCTCTTAGCTCAAATTAGGAGGACCACGTCAAGAAGCTCACTGAAGGCCTCAGGCCTCAAAAGAGGGACTGGTCCCTCTCCAGCATCCCTACCCTCTGCCTCCAGTCACCTTTAGGAAGAGAGGTCTTGTCCGGATCTCCCTGGCTTCTCCGTTTTCCTTTGGAATAACTTCCTCCTATTTCGGGGAAGGGGAATGGCGTAACTCAGGCCATGGGACTGCTTCTCCAGAAAGGCTGGGGCCACAGATTCCATTCCAGTTAGAAGCAACGTCTCAGAATAAAAGTTGTACTTTTATATGGGAAACTGTGGAGTCTCATTATTCTTAATAGAGTCTTAGGTGATGGGGATCGCATTTTCATGTTTGGCAAACCGTCCTCTTGCTGTTGTTTGGGTGCTCTTCCTCAGTCGTTGTCATGGAGACCTGTGGCTAGAAACTAGAGCTAGGTTCGCGGTGGTCAGGAAATGCGGAAGAGAAACTTTTATTTACATAACGCTCGTTACCTACCAGTAATGGCTAGGTATTCTACAAGCAAATAATCTATGCCCTTGATTTTAGCTCCTCCACCTAACAATTCTGTAAGGTTGGTACTGGTTATCTCCATTTTGCCGATGGGAGGCCTGTAAAATAAGGTCACTTAGGGAGGCTAATTAAGTCAAAGGCTTGCCAAAGATCTCCGAGGTAAGAAAGGAGAGCGGTAGGTTTGAGATCCGAGGTCGTCTTAACCCCTTCTTATCAGACCACGCTGCTCCGGATCCATTAAGGGTTAAGTCTTAACCAAGAATGGGAATCAAGATTCTTCTCGCAGCAACTGAAAGCCTCACAAAAACTGGAAGCTCTGGGGGTCTTTGGGTGAGTACCCGCTGACGCTAATACAAAACAGTATACCCAGGACCGTCCTCCTTTCCAGTGGACACCAAAAAAGAGTCCTGATCCAAGATGGCCTCCCAAGTAGCGCTTGTTAAAGATGGCGCCTCCGTCCGACGTCCTTCCCTCGATCTGAGCCAGCCTCGCTCCCTTCTACCACTAAAAACGCCTTGTTCAGCAGAAGGGGGATAGCACACATTAGTCGTCTTTCTCCCGTTCCTGCCGAAAGCGACGGAGACTTCAATGTCACTCTCCGGGGATCCCAGGAAGTTCCTTCTTCTCCGCCCCGGCGACATCCCCACCCACCGCATCTTTCCGCCACACCGAGCGAGAACGACCGGAAGTGGGGCGGCTCAGAGGCTGAGGAGGCTGGGCGGGTCCAGAGAGATACTTCCGCCCCTCACCAACATGGCCGCAGGCCGGGAGTGCGCATGAGCAGCTGTCCATGGAGCTCTTCGAGTCCGGGAGAGGCAGAGCACGGTCAGGGGAGATCGGCGGCCTCGGCCGGTGAGTTCGGGCCCGGACGCGAGTCGGGGGTCCGGAGGCTGGGTGGGCCGGCAGGCAGGGCAGCCTTGATTTCGTTCCCGTTTTCAGGTGGCGGACCTCCCGGGGAGGAAGCCTTTGTTTTGAGGGAGGGGGCCGTGCCCGCGCCTTTCTCTCCCGCCCCCCTTTGTGGGCCGAGCGCACTCCCCGCCCCCGAGCGCGCGCGTCCCCGCCCTCCTGCGCCGCCCGCCGCCGGCCGGGATCGCGGGCCCGCCGAGCCCCGCGCCGGTTCCTGGCCGCCGAGCGCAGCGTGGGGTCGCGGGGCGAGCGCGGCGGCCGCCCGGGCTCCCGGGCTCGCGGGCTCCCGGGCTCCCGGGCTCGCGGGCTCGCGCCTGCCGGCCGCGGGGCCTGCGGGGAGACGCCGCCTGCTCGGGCAAGGTCGGGGCGCCGGGCTTCTTTCGGGACTTGGTGATTTTCCCCTTTGTGTCCAGACTTAGCAGGGGCTCTTGCTGGGCCCTCCTGGCCCGAGCGTGCACGCCACAACATCCCGTCCGCGTTTCCGTGTCGCATCCCCTAATGCTCAGGAAATGCTTCCGGATGTCCAACTAAGATTTGAATAAGCAGCCTGACCCGGTTGCTGGGTGTCCTCAGAGGCCGCCCCTGGCTGACAGCTGTGGGCGATAGAGACGCCTCCTGTGCCCTGCCGTCTCTTCCCTCGCCTCCTCCTGCAGTCAGCGCAGAAGCCTCGGAGGGCCACCTCCTCCGTAGGTTTGAGGATGGACAGGTAGGTGGTACCGAACACGGTGCTACTTCCCCTTAGGGACTGGGATCTTCTGGCGGCGTTACTTCCTCCGGACAGTTTCACTTTCAGTTCTTCTTCTTTTTTTTTTCTTTGTTTTTTGGGTTTGGGGTTTTTTGTTTGTTTGTTTTTTTGGTCAACACTTCACTTCCATGCGGACTTTCCTGGGCTCATCCGTTGAAGATTGCCCTTAGATAGGAAAGGTTTGGGCGACCTTCTGGGTAGACTACTTGACCAAAATCTTACCCTTTCGTGTGGGGGTAATTTTGTTGCTTTTTGTACATGGCAGCTGTATCTTTTTGGAGGCATCTGCCTCCTCAGCTCTTTGTTTTTCCTGCCCTCTTGGCTGGGTGTCAGGGTCCTAAGGCGGGCACCTTGCAAATGAGTTTCTTTTCCATTGTCTCTCCTTCCGAACCTTGAGCCTGGAGTTTTTTCCCTTCTTGCTGAGGTTCAGTTGACTTGGAGTTGTCATGGCAACATTTTAGCAACTGTGTTGTTCTACCGGAAGCCTTGGTGAAGAAAATAGAAAGGAGCTTGAAAATGATACAGTTGGACTTTGGGGTCTTAAACAAATGACATAAATCTGGACACTCCAAAGCAGGAGCCCCCGGGGCCAAGTAGAATGAGGCCCAAGGGCCAAGTGTATTCTTTATGATTAAGGGAGGTTTCCCCTTCCTAGATATGAGAACAGAAATTTTGGGGTCCAGTATGTGGCCCAGAAGCTGGAAGAAGTCCCAGGGTCCAGTGGCCTTGTGTTTTTCATAGCGGTGGTCTAAACATGGCCCATCGTGGTAACTTTAGTCATGCTCCATCCAGAACTACGTTGTTTCTCAGTCTTTGAAGTATAATCATTCCCTCTCCACCGTGACTTGGAGCGATAATGGAGGGCCAAGGAGCACTGTTGGTACAGTTGCTTTTTCAACCACCATAGCCCACTTCTCAGCATCAGAATGGAGGAAACGGACTGTCCTCTGTAGATTGATTGCATTATGCTCTTGGCTGAGTCGTCATGGAGCCTAGCTTCTTGACACAGAGGCTATTCAGTTTCCTGGACTCAACTGCAAACTCCCTGATTTCTATCAGGACTTAGCACTCAGGCCCGTGAGGCAGGAGATTCGAAGACTTCCAAAGAAGGACCAGCTCCTCGGATGTGCCCCCTTACAGAGAGATGAAGGGGTGAGTGAAGAAAAGGTAGGGTCTGGGGCGGGAGAGGGGAGGCCTGTAGAGAAGGCAGAATGGCTAAGAGCGCTGGCTCTGGAGTCGGACAGACCTAGATTCTGATCTCAGCCCCATCACTGACTAGCTGCGTGGGCTGGTGTCTCATCCACAAAATCCAAGTAGTGCTGCTTACCCCGCTATGCTGTTCTTAGTATTAAATAATAACGCGTGTTAAGTGCTTAGCTCAGTGCTATGCACGCAGTAAACACTCAGTAAATACCCGCTGTTGTTATTTTAACCTCACCCGGCATCTGTTGGGAATGCCATTTAGTTTGGAAGCTGTATGTTGCTGGCTCAGTGAGCTTTTTTTTTCCCTTCCCTCCTTTCGTTTGTCCCGTCACAAACAGGCAGCAGAAAACAGCTGAAGCGGAAGAGGGGACAGTGCAGATTCAGGAGGGTGAGTGGTCGAGACAGACCTGAGTCTGGGAGCCCAGCCTGGCCTCTCCCCGTCCCCGATGGGCGCGTCTTCCGTGCACCCCGGCCCCTCTAAGTGACATGCAGGTCGAACAGAGGGAGGAAGGCAGTGAGTCCCAGACTTCTCCTTTGCTCTTCTAATTCAGGTGCAGTGGCAACTGGGGAGGACCCCACCAGCGTGGCTATTGCCAGCATCCAGTCAGCTGCCACCTTCCCTGACCCCAACGTCAAGTACGTCTTCCGAACTGAGAATGGGGGCCAGGTAAGGGAGGGGGCCAGCTGCCTGCAGGTGTTACGGGGGGTTGGGGTTGAGGGAGGTAATGAGCCTGACGGGGGAGACCGGGCTTGGAGGAGGCGGTGACCACGAGGACTCCTGGGGGCAGTGGGGGGAGGGCCTGGGAGGAGGGGGTTTGGAGCAGAGGTGGGTGTGGAGTGGAGGCTCCGCCGAAACCTCTGGGGACAGAAGGGGGAACAGCTGAAGCTTTGTCCCTGAAGCACTCTTGGGGCTCTGTCCGAGAGAAGCTTTATGAGAGCCCCGGGGTCCCCAGCGTTGACTGCTGTATTCTCTTTCCCGTTCCTCCCCGCTTCTAGGTGATGTACAGGGTGATCCAGGTGTCTGAGGGGCAGCTGGATGGCCAGACTGAGGGGACTGGTGCCATCAGTGGCTATCCTGCCACTCAATCCATGACCCAGGTACCGGGGCCTGGGCCTGGGAGGGGACTGGAGCTCCGAGGAGTAAGGTGAAGCCGAACCCATGAGATGGGGGTTGGGCCGGGGTGGCGAGGCATCTGGGGCTGCCTTGTCCCAAGGCACCAGGATTTCCCTGTGTAGGTGTTTGTCCCTCCTTCCCCCTAGGATGGAAGCTTCAGGGTAGGCTAGTGGGAAGTATCTGACCGTCACCGGGCTCTGTTCTATGGTGCCCCTCTCCAGGCAGTGATCCAGGGTGCATTCACCAGCGATGACGCCGTTGACGCAGAGGGGACAGCCGCCGAGACGCACTATACTTACTTCCCCAGCACTGCAGTGGGGGATGGGGCAGGGGGCACCACATCGGGGAGTACAGCAGCTGTTGTTACTACCCAAGGCTCGGAGGCCCTGCTGGGGCAGGCGACCCCTCCCGGCACCGGTGAGCTATGTGGGGGTGCCGACCCAAGGGGCTAGGATCGGCGGTGGGCCTTTCCCAGGACCCCGTAATGCTCACTGAGACCTGGGCAGGCAGTGAGTCTGGGGCTGCCCTTCTAGCAGGAGGAAGTATCCTCTTTTTTTCTGAGGAGGGTCGTTGGACCTTGGCCTCAGAACTTGACGAGGTTCCTAAGTCCGTGTCCTGGCACAACCTACCCTCCATCTTCACAGGCCAATTCTTTGTGATGATGTCACCCCAGGAAGTGTTGCAAGGAGGAAGCCAGCGCTCCATTGCCCCCAGGACTCACCCTTATTCCCCGTGAGTAGCCCCCGGCCCTTCTCCGTTGCCATGGTGGTCTCGATCCCTGCCACCTCCTGTGTCATTCCTTACCCCAGTCTTATTTTTGTCCTTCCCTAACTCTGGCCACCCTGGGCTCTGTCACCAGGAAGTCAGAAGCTCCCAGGACGACTCGGGATGAGAAACGCAGGGCTCAGCATAATGAAGGTGGGTGCTGGTCGGTGGGGTTGGGGACAGTCGTGCTGTCTGAGCGGAAGAGCTCAGGGAGCTTGACAGGGCCTGTGGTGAGTTCTCACTGGGTCCCCTTGTCCTCCCGCCCCCCCAGTCGAACGCCGCCGCCGAGACAAGATTAACAATTGGATTGTGCAGCTGTCCAAGATTATCCCAGACTGCTCCATGGAGAGCACCAAGTCCGGCCAGGTCATGGAAAGACCCTGGTGGTGGGCAGGATGCCTGACCTCGGTCTCCTGGTGGTGTTTCCAGACACGGTAGAGAGGGCACACACGGCAGTAATCTTTGTTCCCCTTCCTCCGAGGTTCCTGTATCCTTGTGAAATGTTCTACCACTATCCTTAGGGGAAAACGAGGTCCAAAGTGTGAGTGAGCTTTGGGAAGGCGAGCCGGGTAGCACCTATTTTAGTCCTCATTTCGTTGGCCTTTTCTTGCAGAGTAAAGGTGGAATTCTGTCCAAAGCCTGTGATTATATCCAGGAGCTTCGACAGAGTAACCACCGGTTGTCTGAAGAGCTGCAGGGGCTTGACCAGCTGCAGCTGGACAATGATGTGCTTCGACAGCAGGTCAGACCCCCTCCTGAAGTCCAGGGCCAGCGGGCCGGTGTGGGACGCCCGCCCCTGGTGTCCAGAGAGGGCTTCGTGTTTCTCCCATCACTAGCGGGTGTGTGAATCCGGTCGGGGATTTGGCTGTGCCAGCTTTTGTGCTCACCATCTCCGTGGCCCCCTTTCCATGTCAGGTGGAGGATCTGAAAAACAAGAACCTGCTCCTCCGAGCTCAGCTGCGGCACCACGGAGTCGAGGTCGTCATCAAGAATGACAGCAATTAACTGTGGGGACTTGGCGGCTTTGGGCCCCACTGCCCCTTTCTGAGAACTGCACCTAGCCCAGGAGCAAACAGGCTGACCCCGTGCCCCTTTCCTTCACTGCCCGCTACTGGCGGGGGCCCCGGGGGGAGTTGAGACCGCAAGGCTTTGAACCCAGGCCCCCGAGCTGCCTGCGCTGGTGTGAAACACACACGTGGGCCGCACTGACAGCCCGGCCCTGCCCCATCGCGCAGCCCCCAGGGCCTTTGTGCTCTTGCAGATGCATGTGCTGTCTCCGTGCTGGATACTGGACACACACGACATGGGAGCTCGCCCTGTGCTTGCCGACCGTGCTGGCAGAGGGTCTGCCCACAGGGGATGCCCTGGCTTGCCCTAGGACTCGGCCTCCTCCACGGCTTCCTTCTCCCGGAGCTCAGCTGTGCACTCGAGGACTCGGGATCGAGCTCTAGCCACAAGTGGGGAACAGGCTGCTTAGCCGCGGCTGCTGCCCCAGGAAGAGGAGATCAGCCGGCAAGCAGCAGAGGCCTGTGCAGAAGTCTCTGGAGCCAGGGAGAACAACAGACGGGCCCGCGTGGGCCTTCCCCTTCTGGGGATGGTTTTTCCTTTTCTTTTTCTTTCTTTCCTCTTTTCTTTCTTTCCTTTTTTTTTTTTTTTAAAGATAAAACGTTCAGAGCCACTGTTGTCCCTGATTTTCCTTTTGTGGGCCCTGGGGCGGGAGGCGCATTGCACTTTGCCCAGTAAGGGTTGGGCCAAGGTTAGGGTGGGGTGCTGGTCCTGTGGTCGTTACCCTGGGCCGGACCAGCGTGTAGTTCACCCGCCTGCGCTGGGCAATCGCAAAAAGGTTCCTGGCGAGCGGGTATCAGCTAACAGGTGCTGCGGGGGCGGGGCGGGGGCGGGGTCCTCGCTTCCGGTTCCGGTCCCGCTCCGGGAGGGCGGGGGAGATGCTGCGGGCACCAAGGGGGCGGCCCGGGGCCGCATTCCTGCGGCTCGCCGTGGCTGCGCGCACCATGGCCGGAGGTACCTGCGGGGAGACACCTGGGACCTCGTCCGGACCCCCTCGTCCCTGCGGGCCCCCGGGAGGAGGTGTGGCGGCGGGGCCCGGCGCCGAGGTCCGCACGGCCCCGCTCCCGAGCCGGGGCGCTGCCAGGTGGAGGGGCGCCGCGCAGCAGGGCCGGGCAGCGCGCTCCGCTCAGGGCTCTCGTGCCTCCTTCCTCAGCGCCCACGGTCTCGCTCCCTGAACTGCGTTCGCTCCTGGCCTCGGGCCAGGCCCGGCTCATCGATGTGAGGTCTCGGGAGGAGGCGGCAGCGGGGACCATCCCGGGGGCGCTCAACATCCCGGGTATGGGACAGAGGGGACGCCCGCGCGGGTGCCGCAGAGGCCGTGCAGGAGGAGGCTCCTGGGGCGGCGTGGGGGAAGGCACGTCCCCGGGGGGCCCTGTATTCCTCTGAGCCTCCCTACCCCAGCTTTCGGGAGAAGGGCTGGTGGGAGGCGGGTGCTGGCAGCGGAACTGGCCCTTCCAGTTTGAGCGGATAACAGGCGGCGAGGAAGGGGCGGACCCGCTTTTCTACCTTGACCTCCGCGCGGCTGGGTGCCCGCCCGCCGCTCCTCCTCGCTGCTGGGGCGCGGGCTCCCGTTCAGCTGTTTGGCTGCCTTCCCGCGCAGGTGGGCCTGTCTGATCCTTGAGGTTGGAAAGGGAGGGGGAGTGGTCCCCGTGGGTGGTTTTGGGGCCTTCCGGAGACTTGTTCGGGCCGCGGGACCCAGTCCTTCCAGGCCGGGTCTGAACCTGAGATCGCCCACCGCCGGCTCTCCCTTCTCTCCGCTCGACTTCTCCCAGTGTCTGAGCTGGAAAGCGCCCTGCAGATGGAGCCCGCTGCTTTCCAGGCCTTGTACTCCGCGGAGAAGCCGAGGCTGGAAGAGGAGAACCTCATTTTCTTCTGTCAGCTGGGCAGGCGGGGCTTGCAGGCCACGCAGCTGGCCCAAGGCCTGGGATACACAGGGTATGGGGAAGGCGTGGGGCGCTAGCGGGGCCGGCACTGGGGACTGCCTCCCGGGCCGGCCCTTCCTCACCCCCTTTTCTCCACAGGGCTCGCAACTTCGCAGGAGCCTATAGAGAATGGTCCCAGAAGGAAGGTTAGGTAGAAGGCGGCTTACTGATGGCCCCTCTCCCTCGCCCCCAGGGCTGCCCTAACTAAGGGTGGGGAAGGGGCCGACTCCTCAGGGTGGGCGGCAGCTCCTCACAGAGCTGAGCACGCAAGCGCATCAAATAAAGAGCATTTGATCAAAATTCTGGAAGCACTGAATTTCTCAGGTGGACAGCAGATAGTCCTAATCTTAATCTAGACTTCGGTTCAGCCCCATCCTCCTCCATTCGTCTGTCCCCCACCCTGCACCTTCCACTCCCCGCATCTCCCCCCACCCCCAACTCCAGCAGTTTCCTGAGAGGATGATTCTCTTTCTAGAACAATTGTGTGTGTGTGTTGTAAAGATTTTATTTATTCGAGAGTGAGTGGGATCGCGGAGTGGGAGGGAGAAGCAGACTCTCCAGTCGACCCGAAAGCCAGATACCGGGCTGATTGCAGGACCCTGAGAACATGACTTGAGCTGAAGGCAGATGCTTCACCAGACCGGGCCACCCAGGCACAGCTAGGACAATTGTTTTCAGCCCAGGATACACATCAGAATCACCTGGTACCCAAAACCAAACAAATACCAAAAAAATGTTTGGGACCTATCCCAGATTTGGAATCTTGGGGGCAGGACCTGGGTGGTGGTGGTTTTGTGGGCCTTTGAAGTGAATCTGATGTGCAGTCAAGAGTCAGGCCTCCCTCGGCCTTGCCGCCACCAGTCTCTGGCTGCTTTTGGGCAAAAATGGCACGACAGTGTGACAGGGACCATATGTCCTTCAGATCCTAACATTTTTACTCTCTAGTCCTTTCTAGAAACGGTGTGCCTGCGCTTGTCCCCGACCTTCAGGTCCCCAGCCCCAGCCTCACCTCCCTGAGTTCGTCACTGGCTCGAGGAAACCAAAGGCAGGGCCCAGCAGTTAGTGACGGATGTCACTCCTAATGCCCACAGGTTTGTCAAACATAAGTTGCAGGTATGAGGAGGAGGACTCCGGTGCCACCAAAGACAGGCCCCAGTTTTTATCAACACTGTTCTTTGATCCAACACTGGATTGAACAAAATTAAATTCATAAGACGACCAAGCACGTGGTTGCTGACGAAAATTCACCGCTACGCAGTAGGTATGTAACTTCCCTCTAGTGTGGGGCATAGTTCCAGCCATATCTTCCCAGACCTTTTATGTATTTTCACATCAGAGCTCTGACCTCCTCAGTCTGGTATTTGAAGTTTTTATTCCTTGAGGTGCCTGGCTGGCTCGGTCCGTAGAGCACTCTTGATCTGGGGGTTGTAAGTTCGAGCCCCATGTTGGGTGTAGAGATTACTTTCAAATAAAATCTTAAATAAATAAATAAAGTTTATTTGTGGAAGAGAAAGTTGGGTCACAGATGGACCCAATTTTCTGAATTTTCAAGTTTCTGGAGAAATCCCTTCAGACATAGCCTGCATTTCTTGCCTTTCTCTCCCCTTCTGCCTCTTGCACCTGAGGACCCAGGCCCCCCCCCCCGCCCATCTTTTATGTTAGCCCACCCTGCACTACCACAAAATCTGCCATTCTCAGACTGGTTGGAAGTTTTTCCTGGGGTCTAATTTCCTTCTTTATTGGCATCTTAACTCCTCTAGTCTTTTTTTCCCCCTCCTCAAGTATTGTAATTTGATTATAGCATTTCTTTCTCTTTTTTTAAAGCATATTTTTCCTACAATAAAGTGCACAATTGAGTGTTAAATAGTTCCTTGAGTTTTGACAATTGTATGCTCACTTGTAACGACCATTCTGATAAGATGTAGGACACTGAAATCCCCAGAATTTTTCTGGGGCCCTCTTCCACTCAGTTCTATTCTTAATCTTTTCTTTCTTTCTTTTTTAAGATTTTTTTTTATTTATTTGAGATAGAGACAGTGAGAGAGAGAATGAGAGGGGAGAAGGTCAGAGGGAGAAGCTGACTCCCCATGGAACTGCGAGCCCAATGTGGGACTCGATCCCAGGACTCCGGGATCATGACCTGAGCTGAAGGCAGTTGCCTAACCAACTGAGCCACCCAAGTGCCCTCTTTTCTTTTTTTCTAAAAGATTTTATTTATTTGAGAGAGAGAGAACAAGCTGGGGGGAGGAGCAGAGGAAGAGGGAGAAGCAGACTCCCCGATGACCAGGAACCCCGATGCGGGGCTCGATCCCAGGATGCCAGGGTTATGAGCTGAAACGAAGGCAGATGCTGAACCACCTGAGCCACCGAGGCGCCCCATCCTTAATCTTTTCTATCTTCTATCACCATAAACTAGGTTTTTAGCTTCCATTCTAGCCTGCCTACCTACATGATTTGCATTCTTCTGTTTAGCCAGTGAGGGTCAGAGAGAGTCCTGGAGATAAACCGAGCTGGCCTGCTGCAGGACCGATTGTGCCCTCTGGCTTGATCATGGATGTTAACAGAACATTCCTTTCTCCCTCATTAACTGGTTCATAATCTTGATGGGCTGTTCCAACCCATTACTTTGCCCTATAAACTTCTTCCTTTTCCTCATAACTATTTCGGCAGGTGAGGCTGGGGGACTAGGGTCTACCAGCTCTCTGTCCCCTTGCCTTCTCTGCCTTTTGTTTTTTTAAGATTTTTATTTGTTAGAGAGAAACACAGCGAGAGAGGGAACACAAGCAGAGGGAAGGGGAGAGGGAGAAGCAGGCTTCCTTTAGAGCAGGGAGCCCGATGCGGGGCTCTATCCCAGGACCCTGGGATCATGATCTGAGCCGAAGGCAGACGCTTAATGACTGAGCCACCCAGGTGCCCCTCTGCCTTTCCAGACCATGTGGGGCCCTTTCCTCTCACCAGACTTTGTCTGCCCCTACTGGTATCCGACATTTTTGTTGTTAACCCCTCCCAGCTGATTGGAGCTCCTCCAAGGCAGGAGCCGGCTTGCCGTCCCTGACCCACCAAGCCCCACAGCAACCACACAAATTCTCAGTAGGCTCTCATTGAGCTTCACCAGCCAGGCAGCTTTCAGAATCTTCCAATTTCAGCCTTTTTGAAACCTCGCCGACTGAGCAATCTTAAAATAACATTTTTCGGTGCCTGGCTGGCTTAGTCAGTGGGGCATAGGGCTCTTGATCTCGGGGTTGTGAGTTTGAGCCCCACATTGGGTGTAGAGATAACTTAAAAGTCTTAAAAAAGTAAAATTTAAAAATAACATTTTTATCTTATCAGAGTTGATAATTTATAAGTCCTTGTTGCCTAGCGGCTCAGGCACATATCTTGGCCTGGCCTTTTCAGCAATCGGTAGCCGCAATCTGGCATCAGGGTGCCTTTCCAGACTTCTTGTTCAGCGCCTGCCGCCACCAGGCTGGTTTCTTTAGTGGCCTAAGTAGACTCCCTCCCTCCTGACCCTGGCATTCGCTCACCATTTCCCCTGTTTGGGAAGCTTCCAGTCTCTTTTGTTATTACTCTGAATTTCACAAGAATTAGAAGAATGTATTTGGCAGGACCCTTGGCTGTCTTCATCCAGAGGGCTTTGAAACCGAAGGAAAAGGGAGAAAAATAACCAGATAATATTATATAACTGGATTCCGTGAAGGACACGAGAACTGGGAGAATGGGGACAAGGTACACACTTAGGATGCGGTCTTGTAACTTTAATGGCTCTTCACTTTTGCTGATTTCAAATTTGTATGGGCAACAACTCCACCAGAACCTGGCTTACAGGAGTTACTTCTACAGATGTGGAACATTTGTTGAGGTAGTTAGTAATTCTCAGGGGGGAAGAACGCCAAGGGGAGAGAGTTGGGAAAATACTCATGAGGGTAGCCTGTTACTATGTAACAAGCAAAGGCTACTTAGCGGTTACCGCCAGTTCCTCCTTAGCTATTTCAACTCTCACTTGATCTGTGAAATAGGGTCTATGTAAAGAGATGTAAAACATCTCTTTGGATGGTTGTGGAAATTTATTAGGATAACATATAAAGTACACACCATGTAGAATGTGTGGATTTAGGTGAGTCATAAATACGAGGTATATAAAATAGTGTAAGTATTTTGATACTTGGTGGAAGGGAACTTGTGACAGGCTGCGGGAATGTAGGTCATATATATATATATATATATTTAAAAGATTTTATTTATTTGACAGAGAAAGGTCACAAGCAGGCAGAGAGGGGGAAGCAGGCTCCCGGCTGAGCAGAGAGCCCAATGCGGGGTTCCAGGACCCTGAGATCATGACCTGAGCTGAAGGCAGGCTTAACCCACTGAGCCACCCAGGTGCCCGGAATGTCTGTCATATTACAAAGAAAATGTATTTCATAGAAGAGCCAGACATTCTAAGTGTGCAGCTGGATGGATTTTTACAATGTGGACACACTCTAACCATCACTGTGGTCAGAAAACATACATGGTACGCATGGATTTTAAACTCTGTTGCGACTTGCATTTTGGCCAATGGTAGAGTCAATTTTTGTGTGTTTTCCATGAACACTTGAAAAGGGTATATTCTGCAGTTTTGGGCTACAGTGTTCTCTAAATCCAGTTAATTAATCTCCAGTTAATTAATCTAGAGTTAATCTCTAGATCCAGTTAATTAATTATGTTGTTCACATCTATATATCTCTCTAGCATTTTCTTGGCTGCTTGTTCTCTCAGCTTCTTACAGAGATATGTTTAAATCTGTCACTATGATAGGGATTTGTCTATTTCTCCATTTAGTTCTACCATCTCTGTCTATTTGGAGACTGTGTCATTAGATTGTACCCATTTAGAACTGTAATACTTCCTCCTTAATGGATCCTTTCCTCATTATGTCCTCTTCATCTCACCCCCAAAGTCTGTTTTTTCTGATATTAGTAAAAGTATACCAGCTTCATTTTGGTCAGTGCTTACATGAGGCTTATATACGATGTCTCCTGGGATTCCTATCAACCAAAGAAGAGAAAGTAAGCACAGTTAGACACAAGAAGTGGGCTATAGGAAAGCAGATTTTTATTTTTTTATTTTTATTGTTTTTTAAAGATTTTATTTACTTATTTGAGAGACAGAGAATGTGAGAGAGAACATGAGAGGAGAGAAGGTTAGAGGAAGAAGCAGACTTCCCGTGGAGCTGGGAGCCCGATGTGGGACTCGATCCCGAAACTCAAGGATCATGACCCAAGCCGAAGGCAGTTGCTCAACCAACTGAGCCACCCAGGCTCCCGGAAAGCAGATTTTTAAAATCGAAAGGAAACGTAAGCTAAGCTCATGGCTAGCGACTCTAAAGAGAACATGAATCAAGAAAGTTGAGTTGTTGGAGTGCCTGGCTGGCTCAGTTGGTGGAGCTGGTGACTCTTGATCTCAAGGTTGTGGGTTCGAGCTCCACATTGGGTGTAGAGATGACTTAAAAATAAAATCCTAAAAAAAGAGTTGAGTTGTCAGGTTTCCCAGTGGGATAGCCTTCCCAATCATTCATTCTGCTTGTATTCCCATTCCTTTTTTTTTTTTTTAAGATTTTATTTATTTATTTGATAGAGAGAGATCACAAGTAGGCAGAGAGGCAGGCAGAGAGAGTAGGAAGCAGGCTCCCTGCTGAGCAGAGATCCTGATGCAGGGCTCAGACCCAGGACCCTGAGATCATGACCTGAGCTGAAGGCAGAGGCTTTAACCCACTGAGCCACCCAGGCGCCCCTGTATTCCCATTCCTAATCATTCCTCAACCTATCAAGTCATCCAATTCATTGAACTTACCAAATTTTGCTATTTATTATTTTATTTATTCTTTTGTTTTCCTTCTAATCCAGTAGATTCTATGTATGGTTCATCATTATCTCATTCCTTTGCATAACTAGGAATAAACTTAACAAGAAAGTTCAAGGGACACCTGGGTGACTCAGTTGGTTAAGCCTCTGACTCTTGATTTCAGCTCAGGTCATGATCTTGGGGTGGGAGGATCATGCCCATGATGGGCTCTATGCTCTGCACAGAGTCTACTTGAGTCAATTTTTGAGATTCTCTCTCTCCCTCAGCTCCCCCCACCCCCCGCACACACACATTCTCTCTGAATAAATGAAAAAAATTTTTTTAAAAAAAGGTTCAAGACCATGGGGCGCCTGGCTGGCTCAGTTGGTAGAGCATGCAACTCTTGATCTTGGGATTGTCAGCTCGAGCCCCATGTTGTGTGTAGAGATTTCTTTCTTTCTTTCTTTCTTTCTTTCTTTCTTTCTTTCTTTCTCTTTCTTTCTTTCCTTCTTTCTTTCAGATTTTATTTATTTATTTCGTAGAGAGAGATCACAATTAGGCAGAGTGGCAGGCAGAGAGGCGGGGAAGTAGACTCCCCACTGAGCAGAGAGCCCGATGCAGGGACTCGATCCCAGGACCCTGAGATCATGATCTGAACCGAAGCCAGAGGCTTTAACCCATTGAGCCACCCAGGTGCCCTGCATGTAGAGATTTCTTAAAAAAAATTTTTTTTTTTAAAGTTCAAGGCCTATAAAAAGGAAATGTTAAAACACAATGAAAAAACTTTTAAAAAGTCTTGTATGAAAGAGAAGACTTTAAAGATTCTTGGATGAGAAGACTCAATTTCCTAAATATATCCATTTAGGTGAAATTAGGAATAGCTAGAAAAGCCAGAAAAAGAACATCAGTGAAGGGGAGCAACTGTTAGTTAAAACAATGTGCATGGATAGTGAGATGAGTTCCATAACCCACGCCATATACCAAACTAAATTTCAAATGGATAATATGGATTAAAAATTTAAAGTAAAAATGGAAACTATCAAGAGTTCTTTCATACTGTATTGCATATTTGAAAGTTACAAAGGGAGTAGATCTTAAAAATCCTCATCACGAGAAAAAGAAAATTTGTAGCTACATATGGTAACAGATACACATATGGAGTCATTGTTACACATCTGAAACTAACATAATGTTATATGTCAAGTATATCTCAAAAAAATTAATACACGCACAAAGAAGTCTTTCATTATCTTAGAGTAGGGAAGATATTTTTAGCTTCGAAAAAATTTAAAAGCCAAAAAAAAAAAAAAATTAAAAGCCATTAAAGAAAAGATGGATAAAGTACAAAACAAACAAAGGCCTTCTGCCTGCCTGGCAAAGACAGACAAACATTACAAAAATCGAGTCAAAAGACAAACAGCCAACTGGGGGAAAAATCAACTCAGAGTGTATACAAAGGTCTAATTCCTGAATGTATAAAGATCCCTTACAAATGGATAAGAAAAAGACTGCACCACTAAAAAATGAGCAAAACATATGAAGAGACAGTTCATGGAATACACAGGACTCTTAAAGTTAGGGGAAGCTCAGTTTGAGATACGCAAATTGAAACTTAAATGGAGGTTTTAATTCACATTAATCAGATTAGCAAAAATGCAAATGTCTGACAAAGCGTCTTTAACAAGACTACGGCGGAATATGGCGGAATATGTGCTAATAGATCATGTAACTATACAGGGGTACAAACTATAGGGAGTACTGTTTATCAATTTCTGTATATATCTTTGACCCAGCATTCGCCTTTCTGCAGATTTATCCTACAAATAAGCTTCCATCCCCATGAAATGATACCCGGGCATGTTTACTCATTTCATTACCTATGTTAGCACAAGACCGGAAGTAATCCAGGTGTCTCTAAGTTGAAACTGGCTAAATAAACATCATAAGCATACAAGAGAATATTATGTAACTGGAGAAAAGAATGAGGAAGCTCTCCGTGTACTCAGGAAGAATCTCCAAGATGCATTGTTACATGATAAAAAATGTACTAGGCTGTCTTTTGTGTAAAAAAAAAAAAAAAAAAAAGATAATATGGAGATGTGTGTGTGAACGTATATCCACACATTTACTTATTTACTTACGGATTTACTTATTTGCTTACTTATTTATAATTGCTTCTGTTTAGCACAAAGAAACCCTGGAAGAACAGAGAACTAGTAAAAACTAGTAAGAGATGCAGACCTCCTTAGCGTCCTTGCTGCTTTCTCCAGCCACTCACTTAAGAAAAAACCCAACTATGGTCCAACCCAACTAATCACATACTCTTTCCCTGCAGTCAGCTAGAGTAAAATTCATACCCGTTTGACTGGTCTTTCTTCAAGTTCATGTCCTACATACTAGGAGGCAGTTAATACTGCTCACCAGCACTAACACACACTTTCCTAGTGTGTTCAGTTCCCGGCTCCACTTCTCCCCACCCTGTATTTATTTTTTTAACACAATCTCAAGATTTCATTGTCTTCCTAATAAAACAAAATATGAAGCTCAGAACTGGATCGCTGTGCCCTTCCTCTTCTTCTTCTTCTTTTTTTTAATTTAAAAAATTTGAGGGTGCCTGGGTGGCTCAGTTGGTTGAGCGACAGCCTTCAGCTCAGGTCATGATCCTTGGGTTCCAGGATTGAGTTCCGCATCGCATCGGGCTCCCAGCTCCACGGGGAGTCCGCTTCTTCCTCTGACCTTCTCTCCTCTCATGCTCTCTCTCACTTTCTCTGTCTCTCAAATAAATAAATAAAATCTTAAAAAAATTTTTTTTTAAACTTATTCATTTGAGAGAGATGCAGAGGGCACAAGCAGGGGGAGAGGCAGAGGGAGAAGCAGACTCCCTGCTGAGCTGGGAGCCCCCCTTGGGGAATTGATCCCAGGACCTGGAGATCATGACCTGAGCGGAAGGCAGACACTTAACCATCTGAGCCACCCAGGCGCCCCTGTGCCCCTTCTTATCTCCTCCCAATTAAAAATGCTCACGTCTCCTAACAGCCAGCATGCTCTTAGATCTGCAGTTGGGTTTAGCACATTCAAGCCTCGATGCTATCTTCTTTGTACTTTTATAGCCTTTTACTGGAAAATGAGCTTCATCTGCCCACCATGGCCATCTGCTTCCTGTCATCATGTCACTTCCTCTGAGCCTACAGAGGATCTTTTGCCCTTCTATGACGTCACTTTGTGGGCGGGTGCTCGCCACACTTGTCACAGAAAGTCTGGCAGGTTCTAGGAATGTTCACCATAATCGTGGGAGTGCTATTGGCACAGAAAGCACCCCCCAACCCCTTTAGATCTCTTGAATTTCCTTTTCCCTCTACACTCTTCTGGAATGATTTGCCTTACACTCCACTAAGAACAGAAATCAATCAGCTTCCCGCGAACAAACAAACCAGCTGTATCATGCATTTCCCTCTTCATCGTTAGCTTTGCTCCCTTTTAATGTTCAACCTGAGCATCTCACCTCCTCTCTCCCAAAGAACTTTGTACTGCAACTGTTTCCTTTCTCCTATGGCAGGGGTGGTTTTTGTTTTGTTTTGTTTTTTTCCCTTTCTGCTGGATCATTGCTATTTGCATACATTGTTTCCATGCAAACAAAATACTTACTCTGACTTCTTCCACCCGCTGTCCAGGCTGCTGCTGCTCTTTTTTCTCTGCTGCCCTCCCAGCAAATATCAGTTCAACTGTTTGTAGTCAGTCTTTATTTCCTTAATTTACATTCTCTCCTTAGCCTACTCCATGCAGGTTTTGTTTCCTACCCCACTACTCCACTGAAACTCCTTTCAAGATGACCCAGGAATGACACAGAGGGATTAGTCATTAGATATCCGTGACCCCGGGCAGGGGTGTGCCTTTGGACTAGATGCCTCTCTTTTAGTGAAGACAACTCCCAGAGAAGCCAACTAGGGAAGGATGACACTACTCGTGTTTTTTTTTCCCCCAAAGATTTTATTTATTTATTTGACACAGAGAGATCACAAGTAGGCAGAAGCAGAGACAGGGGGAAGCAGGCTCCCTGCTGAGCAGAGAGCCCCATGTGGGGCTGGATCCCAGGACTCTGAGATTGTGACCTGAGCCGAAGGCAGAGGCTTCAACCCACTGAGCCACCCAGGCGCCCCAACTACTCGTGTTTGTACGTGCACAAAACTTTACATTTCAAAAAAGATAAAAAAATTTTTAAAAATATGTCAAGGCAAAGGGAAAATGGAAGAGCATAGGATAGTCAGATGGAAGTCAGGATAAAGTCAGATGGAGTCAGGAATGCATATCGATTTTTGGACTTGAACTGCAGATTTGGATTTGGTTTTCCTAGAGACCAAAGCAAAATGACTAACAGGATTGCTTATAAAATTCAAGGTGTTCATAAGACAAATATATGATGAAAACGGGGCATCTCTCAACAGGAACATCTGGGAATATCAGCACCTAGAATGCTCTTAGTGTACCATGCCAGCTCGGAATGAGATCACTTCTGGATTCTGTTTTCAACTCGGACCTTGTTCAGTATTTTTATTAACCTATTGGATTATGCCATGGAAAGTATGTTTATGAAACTTGCCCTTAACAGAACTTCAGGTGCAACTGCTAATGTATTGGATCACAGAATCAAGATTTATGTTTAATAATCCCTTCCAGAACTTTCTATTTTGCAGGCAAACTCACCAGCCTGAAAATTACAAAATCTGTTCCTTTTTAAAAAGTCTATGGGGCACTTGGGTGGTTCAGTCGGTTAAGTGTCTGCTTTTAGCTCATGTCCTGATCTCAGGATCCTGGGATTGATCCCCATTTCAGGCTCCCTGCTCAGTGGGGTGTCTGCTTCTCTCTCTCCCTCTGCCCCTCCTCCTGCTGGTGCTCTCTCTCTCTCTCTCTCTCTCGAATAAATAAATAAAAGCTTAAAAAAATTAAAAGGACTATAAGATTTGTGTCTCATTTGGATTGCTCCCCCCCAAAAAAGAATTAAAAAAAGACTACAAGAAACAAATGTCAATGACAATGAGATTTATGAACTTATTATTTATGTAAGCAACTATATGGGAAAAGGAACTTGGAGAATATCAAATCATTTGCATGTTCCAAAATTACTTTCATGTTTTATATACTTGTATACACAAGTATTTTGTATAGAAATAACTAGGATACATACTATTTGTGTTTACTTTTTTCATTTAATTTTAACCATTGACAGTACTTTGTCTACTTTTCTTTTTAAAGATTTTATTTTATTTTATTTATTTATTTGAGAGGGAGACAGTGAGAGAGAGCATGAGAGGGGAGAAGGTCAGAGGGAGAAGCAGACTCCCCGCGGAGCCGGGAGCCCAATGTGGGACTCGATCCCAGGACTCTGGGATCATGACCTGAGCTGAAGGCAGTTGCTTAACCAACTGAGCCACCGAGGCGCCCAAGATTTTATTTATTTATTTGACAGAGAGAGAGATCACAAGCAGACAGAGAGGCAGGCAGAGAGGGAGGGGGAAGCAGGCTCCCCACTGAGCAGAGAGCCCAATGTGGGCTTGATCCCAGGACCCTGAGATCATGACCTGAGCCGAAGGCAGAGGCTTTAACCCACTGAGCCACCCAGGTGCCCTTATGTCTACTTTTCTATATATTAATATTTCATTTGCAAAGCAAAAAATATGAAAATGAATAAGGTTAAAGGCAAATGTACTTTAGTTAAGAAACAACTGCACTTGTTCTCACCGCCCTCTCCCACTTGTGTTCCCTCTCTTGTTGTGTCTCTCCCTCTCAAAAAAATAAATAAAATCTTTAAAAAAAAAAAGGGTGGGGACACCTGGGTGGCTCAGGCGTTAAGCAAATGCCCTCGGCATCCTGGGATCGAGCCCCAAACAGGGCTCCACACTCTGCAGGAAGCCTATTCTCCCTCTCCCATACCCCTGCTTGTGTTCCCTCTCTTGCTGTGTGTCTCTCTCTGTCAAAAAAATAAAATCTTAAAAGAAAAAGAAGCAACTGCACAAGTATAGGATGTGAAAGACTGGACTTAATAGTAGTCCAAGTGAAAATCTTTATTTTCACTTGTGGGTTTTAGTTTGCCACAAGTTGACTACAGCTAACTCGCTGGTGTGATAGGGTTATATTTGTGACTGCATTCTTGGGCCGTAACTACAAGTGATGGAAACAGCCATTGTGGCAGGGCTTAAAATGGACCAGGTGCTAGGCTAAGCATATTTTGTGTGTTATATTATTTTTTTTTAAAGATTTTATTTATTTATTTATTAGGAAAGAGAGAGAGTGAGAGAGAGCATGAGAAGGGAGAAGGTCAGAGTGAGAAGCGCACTCCCCATGGAGCTGGGAGCCCGATGTGGGACTCGATCCCGGGACTCCGGGATCATGACCTGAGCTGAAGGCAGTCGCTCAACCAACTGCGCCACCCAGGGGCCCAATGTGTGTGTTATATTATTTAATCCTTATTTTGTGGGAAGCTATTACTGTCATAAGCACTTTTGCAATGCAGAAATTTTCAGAGATGTGAGCTGGCCAAGGACTAGTGAGAAACTGGGGGAGCGAAGTTGAATTGAGATCTGCCCATCTCAGGGACAGACAGTTTCTCCAGTGCCTGGTTCAGATCTTGGTACAGTAAAAAACAAGAGATTATTTCCAGGCAGGGGGTGGGGCATGATGGGGATAAAGGGTTTTGGGTGGGGAAGGCTTGATGAAACCATACCGTATGAAAACTCTTTGAAGGATTTAAAGATGTTTAGCTTGGAGAAGGAAAGAGTTAGAAGGCTCACAAAAGAATCTTAAAATACTTGAAGGAAGAGCTGTCATTGGCAGAGAATAATGAGATTATTTTGTGTAACTCGAGAGAGTAAAGGCTGGAAGTTACTAGGAAGCAGATTCCAGAAAGGGTTTTTTTTGTTTTTTGTTTTTTTAGATTTTACTTGTTTATTTGAGAGAGAGAGATCACAGGTAGGCAGAGAGGCAACCAGAGAGAGAGGGGGGAAGCAGGGTCCTCGCTGAGGCTAGAGAGCCCAATGCGGGGCTCGATCCCAGGACCCTGAGATCATGACCTGAGTCGAACGCAGAGGCGTTAACCCACTGAGCCACCCAGACGTCCCCAGAAAGGATATTTTAACAGTTAATAGTTGGTACAGAAAGCAGAATGGTCCGCCTTGAGAATTTTCAGAAGAGTTTAAGCAGAGGCTGTAGAAAGTCTCCAGTTGTATGGACCTTCCTATCCAGGGCAAGAGGGTGACCCAAATAACCTTGAAGGTGACTCTTCCTGTTAAAGACTCTGGATCAGTATTGGAGTTCCTCTAACCTTCCACCCAAGTTGCCCATCTTGAAGTTTTCTCTGACATACACAGCCCCCAGTATTTGGTTCCTCCCGCTAGCTCTTCCCTCCCCTTGTATCTCAAGGCTACATTCCTTTGAGGGTAAAGAACAGAACTTTGCACATGGCAGGCACCCAAGTATTTGTTTCGATTTAGTAGCATGAAGTTTCTTATGGTAACATATTGTCTTATTTCCTGTATTAAGTCTTGAAAGTAGATAGTAAGCCATTTGAAGTCAGAGACTGTGATTTATATTTATCTGAATTTCCTTCCCTACAGCACCCAGTAGGTGCTGGACAACCATTGTTTTAAATTGAATGGAACTAGAAGCGGACCAAGGACTGAGAGCAAAACTGCCAGAAGCAAATGTTGAAAAATATTACTGTTTTGCATAAAGGTGTGGGCTTCTTATTTGCAATGAAATAATGTTCAGGAAGTTTCCCAACAGGCAAGATCAGTTAAAATTAAATCATTGTAAAATAAAAGCTAGAAATAGTAAAGATGTTGAGCATGAGTTTCAATTAAAAGCGACACAATAAAAAAAGCACGACACAATAATATAAACAGGAAGCTCGAGTATTAACATAGTCTATGGCAGGGCGCCTGGGTGGCTCAGTTGGTTGAGCAACTGCCTTTGGCTCGGGTCATGATCCCGGAGTCCCGGGATCGAGTCCCATATCGGACTCCCGGCTCTGCGGGAAGTCTGCTTCTCCCTTTGAGCTTCTCCCCTCTCATTCCCAGTCTCTCGCTCTCTAATAAATAAGTAAAAATCTTTAAAAAAAAAAAAAACATAGTCTATGGCAAGAGGGGCATAGCACCCAACTATTAGTCACAGAGAGAAGAACAGCAATTTTGAAATGCAGGGCTCTGGGCGCCTGGATGGCTCAGTCAGTTAAACGACCGCCTTTGACTCAGGTCATTACCCCAGGGTCATGGGGTCGCGTCCCGCTTCCGGTTCCCTGCTCAGCCAGGAGCCTGCTTCTCCCTCTGCCCTTGTGCGCTCTCTCTGTCAAATTAATAAAAAAAAAATAATAAAAAAGACCTTAAAAAAAAAAAAAAAGAAATGCAGGGCTCTGCTGATGGATGGAACACGTGTAAAGGACAAATGTAGTGACTCACAGTGATGTTTATAGAACATCTATCTGTAGGTCCGTTTGTATGACCTGGGCGTATTTGGCGTACAGATTGGGTGTAGAAAGTTCTTGAGAGAATGTAATCCTGCTTTCCCCACTTGCCCCCTTCCCCTCTCCTTCAGTCCCCCTCCAAGCTCACTGCCGCGAATGGGGTCGACAGAGGATCGCGCTTCGAGGCTCGCGTCAAGGAAGGTATCGTTCCACTTTTCTCCCGACCCTCTCCCCACACCCTCGCCTACGACCGTGTGTTTTTCACCGTCCAAGGGTTCTGCAGCCCCCAGCAGTTTACATCCAAACAAACACACAAACCGCGGAAAACAGGAGCAGGCGGGTCCCCGCCGCCCCGCAGGACGCGCGCGTGCCCCCCCTCCTCCTTCGAGGTATTCCCCTCCACCTCCAGCTCTCGCTCCGGACCCAGCCAGTCAGAAGGTCCCTACTTCAGGCTCGCCGCCCAATCAGGGTGTCCTCACCTGCAGAAGGTGAGCCCCGGCCTCCGGACGCGACAGTCCCCTGGGCCAATCGGAGGCGGCCCGGGCTCGGCGGGCGCGCCTCGCTCCGAGCGCGAGAGGTTGCACCTGGCGGCGGTGAGTCACTCAGCGGAGCGGCGGCTCCCTCCACCAATCGGAACGCGCAGGGGCGGGACGCCGGCCAATCGTCGCGGGGGGGCGGGGCCGGGCGGAGCTCAACCTGGCGGCCGGAGTTTAGTCCCCGAGCCGCGGCGGGTGAAGCTGTGTCTCCACCCGGGGCTCCGGCGGCCGTGTGGTTTCGGGACCCTCATCGTCATGGGGACGGAGGCGAGAGCCGGGAGGAAGCAGCTGCTTCTCTTCACAACGGTCATCCTGTGTAAGTTCGCGGAGTTTCGGGAGGAATCGGTGGGTCGGGTCAGAGGCTGGAGGGAGGTGCTCCCCACGCCTCTCGCCCGCGGGAGGGGAGGGGTTGAGAAACCTGCCAGCCGCACCCTCCGGGGCCCCCTTTCCACCCCCAGCCCTCCCCGGTTTCCCCTCCTCCTCACCCTGGCGGTGGCTGGCTCCCCTCCCCCACACCCGTCCCCTTAGCCCCCGGGAGGGGGCTGCGGCTCCCGCACGCAGCCAGAAACAACGGAGGGGGAACCCCACTTCCCCGGCCTCACTCACTGGCGAGGGCCATCCACCCAGGCGTCCCCCTCCACACGCGCCTGGGAGGGGCCGTCCTGCCCCCCAGCACACCCCGAGAGAAGCCTGAGCCTCGCCCCCCTGACTGTCCTCGGGGAAAGTCTAATGGAGGTCGGGCAGGGTGGACGTCTCTTCTGGCTGCCGCTGAAGGGCTCTCTTTAGCTCCCTCGGATCTTTGGGGTCGCGGTGGTTGCTCTGCGCAAAGTGTCTGGGTGCAGGAGCTGAAGTGGAAATAAATTTGAAATCTCACCTTTCTCAGAGCACGGCACTTAAAATTCCTTTCTGGGGTAGTTACCTCCAGAGTCCTTCATGAATGTTGTTGACTGAGTGACTGTTCCCAGGGGGAGGACCTATCCGTGAGTTGGCTGGATCTTTCTCAGAGCCAGGAGTCTGCCCTCCCCCAACTGCTCCTGGGAGTTTTTGTTTCCTTTGTAAACTCCCTTTCCTGTGGAACAATGAGGCTCACTTGCTGGGACATGCCTCCGTCTATAGATAGGTTTGGGCGGGACTGAGTGTGTGATTAGGGTCACCTAGTTAGGCTGCCTGTGTCCCCCGCTGGACGTACATCTCTCAGATTCTTGAGTGCCTGTGCCTATCCCTCTGTGGATTCTTGTGTCAGTGTGTGATCTGTAGGAACCTTTGTTTTTCCCTCGAAGTCCGTGCTTTAGGAAATGTAAAAGAAATGAACAGTTACTATCAGCATCGGAGGTTATAAGACAGTACATTTTGCTCAGTTCCAAAGGGGGGAAATGGATTCCCGGCCCTTAGACGGATGGATTGACGGGTCATCTGTCCCTTTTCACAAAAACAGAAGCTCTTGGGGTAAACTGGACCAGAGGCAAGTCTGATCCTCTCCCTATTGTACAGATCCGGAAATAGGTCCAAAGAGGGGAAATGACTTTTCCAGGCTGACGAAAGGACCTGGGAATGGAACCAAAGTTTCCTGAGCCTCTTCTCCTTTTTCCGCTGCTGGATCCAGCATCTCAAGCACCCTGTGGCACAGGAACCATGATCTCAAACATCAGTTTGGGATGATGCCCCTGGGTCGGCTCTCTGACCTTCTCTCAGTTGTCCCTTTCATTCTCAGCCTCCACTTTCCTCTTTGATCGAGTTTCCATTCTTTTCCTATTCTCCCCCTTTCTTACTTCTGCCCATATTTTAGAACTTCTCATGACACCCATGGTCCTTCTTTGGTTCTGTGTGGTCCTCCTGCTGATACTCAACCTCGTTTGCAACCAGTGGCCCACCCCCCCACTTGAAGTTTCTCATCAGTTACACTGTCCAGGACCGTATGTGTCGGGCTTACAAGCTTCCTGAAGCCAGCATCCATCTTCCTTTTATCTTTTTCTCCCATTTTCTGCATTGAGATGCCCCTCAATAAGACTGGCACTGAAAGAGTTGGGATAGCCCCATCCTGAGCTTGGGGTTGTCCTCTAGTCTGTGCAGGGATTCACATGGAGCCCAAGGCGATATTGCATTAGCTTGACCGGACAGTGGATCCTGGGAAGTGACATGCCTGGGGGATGGGGAAACTGACCATATCACATTTCAATCCAGCTAGACCCGAGGGGAGTGATTTGATTAGTACAGTGAGGATGGAAATAGGAATCAGGCAACCTCATCGGGGTTCTAGTTTGGCTCTCTGCCTTATTTGTGATCTTAGGCTAGTGAGTGCCCAGTCTTTCCATCTGTGGGGCAGGAGTAATGATGCTTATCCTGTGGGTCGACCAGTAAAATAGCTACATTACATGTCCAGGAAGGGATGGCTATTACTGGGCAGCTGTGAACCCCTTTGGATTTTGTGAGGAGGAAATAATGCTGCCCAGGAGAGTTGGTCAAAGGAAGCAAGGTTCCCCCCTGCTAGATCCCAAATGGCAAAGGTAGAAAGGTAAGGGCTCTTTCTTGGGTGTCTGGTCTGCCCTCTGGCCCTGGGATGTCTAGAGCATAGGTGGGTGCCCTTGTGTTCCCTTCTCTCCCACCGCGGCTGTTGCTCATTGTGGGCTCTGCCATCAGGGAGGGAGAAGAAAGGGCGGGATATGATCAAGTCAAGCGAAGGCCCAGCCCCAGCCTGGGAAGCCTTGCGGAGAGGAAAGACTGAGCTGCTGGGATAGGGATTGGAGCCCACACGCTCAGGGAACTGGGTTTGGGAAAAACACAACCAGTGACCAGAAGCACAGTCTCCCTCTCCCTGGGGAGCCTGCACTTGGAAAAGTTTCCAGCAATCTCCCAGGCAGGGGGAGGCATTTCTGCGTAGCAGGGTCATGTGTAAATAGGATGACTTTTCATGTAACCACGGGAAAGAAGGGAGAACCCTTGTTCTCTCCCCCCATCCCACTTGAGTGGGGGATCCCCACCTGACATTCCAGAAGGCAGGAGCTGCTGCCCTGTGTCTGGGTCAGTCTGAGAGCTGGTCTCCTCTGCTGATGTTTCTGACTCAGGCCCTTCCACCTTTGCTGTTCAGCTTTGCTAGCTTTGCCTCAAACTGCACATTGGTGAGTCACCCTCTACCCGCCAGTTGAATTTACTCCCAGGAAAGAATTGTTCCCTCGAAACCTGAAACCTGAAACCTATTGGCTGGCGGCACCCAGTCGGAACTAGAAACTGGGAAATGTGTGGTGGTGGGATTCCGGTGCCTCCCTCCATCTGTACCCCCTGGCTCCAGGATGCTTTCACTTCATGATGTTTCTCGCTAGTTTCTTTGTGACCTGGGCGTGTCTGGGGTCTCCGGGCTAGTTTTGGTTTGGGGTAGTGCTCCTGTAATTAAAAAAATAAAAAAGCTTTATTGACTTTAGAACAGGTTAATACGTTGATACACGCTACAGACATTCTGTTACATCAGGCACCTTGTTTATTTCACTTTGGATACCCTGGAGATCTTTTCATGTTGGCATTACGGGCGGGCGTTGTGGTCTCGGTCTTTAAGATCCCACCTCTGCCCACTGCCCCCCTCCAAGTCACTGGGTCAAGGGCCACTGAAAGGACTGACACCTTTGCTCAAAGATAGTTTGAAAAGCTACACCCGTTTTGCATGCTTGAGTAGGAAGTAATGGAGCTTATTTTTCACATCTGTTAGTATTGAGGAGAGGCCTTGGGGACCTCGGAACTCAGACTTGCTTCCTTTTCAGAGGTTCAGGAAAGGTCTGGATGACCACTTGACAGATGTAATTGTGAAAGAGGGTGCAGGTTGTTGGGGAGGGTGTTGGCTGTGGGAAGCCACGTGAGTGGATGCATACTGGACTTTTCCAGGCACTGAAAACTCAGAGTTCATCTTTCTGGGACTCCCTGATAAGCAGGGTTTCTGTCTAAAGTCCAACTGTGGCATTAGTTTCGCAATGTTGGGGGTGGGATAGGAGGAAGCAGCTGGCTGACAAGGAAGCTTGATGCCAGGCCCCTGGAGAGAGCCCTGGGTGGGCGGGGCACAACCTTCCCTGGTACTGGGGAGATGGGTGGAGAAAGGGAGGAGCGGAGCAGGTAGAACTGGAAATTCTGCAGAGAGAGGGCAGGAGGGAGCCAGGGAGTGAAAGCTTTCCTGTCCCACACTGCTGATCCCACCTTCTGCCATCCCGAGGGCCATTCCAGCCCCTGACGTCACTCAAAGTGCAGCCAAGAGGGCGGTTTAGGCTCAGCCCACCTGTTGCTGGGCTCACAGAGCCTTCCTCTTGCCCACGCATTCCTTATCCGTCCTGCCCTAGCCTCCAGGAGCGAGTTCAGTCTTTACTGTGTGACTGGTGGGGAGGAAAGGGCAAACCTAGGTCCAGGTTCTGATGGGATCGCTTTGTCAAACGCGTTTGTTAATCTAAGAAACATTGGCGTCTAAGGTGTTTTGTTTTTTTAAAGATTTTATTTGTCAGAGAGACAGAGAGATCACAAGTAGGCAGAGAGGCAGGCAGAGGCAGAAAGAAACAGGCTCCCCGCTGAGCAAGGAGCCAGATGCAGGACTTGATCCTAGGACCCAGGGATCATAGACTGAGCCACCCAGACGTCCATGGTGTCTGCGGTGTTTTGAGCACTGTGCTAGAGATTAGGAATAAAGCAGTGAATAACATCTGCTATCAAGAAGTCCTGAGGGGGGGGGCGCCTGGGTGGCTCAGTGGGTTAAAGCCTCTGCCTTCGGCTCAGGTCATGATCTCAGGGTCCTGGGATCGAGCCCCCCATCGGGCTCTCTGCTCAGCAGGGAACCTGCTTCCCCCACCCCTCGCCTGCCTCTCTGCCTACTTGTGATTTCTCTCTCTCTCTGTCAAATAAATAAAATCTTTAAAAAAAAAAAAAAAGAAGAAGAAGAAGTCCTGAGGGGAGGGGCGCCCCGGTGGCTCAATGGGTTGAAGCCTCTGCCTTTGGCTCAGGTCATGATCTCAGGGTCCTGGGATCGAGCCCCACATCGGGCTCTCTGCTCGGCGGGGAGCCTGCTTCCCCCTCTCTCCTTGCCTGCCTTTCTGCCTACTTGTGATCTCTCTCTCTGTCAAATAAATAAATAAAATCTTTAGGAAAAAAAAATCTTAAAAAAAAAAAAAAGTTCTGAGGGGAGCCAGGGGTACTGGGAAACCCTTGTAGGTAAACTGAGTACCCTTTCAGAGCCAGAGGCCCTGTACAGTGGGAGGGTCCTCTGAAGCTCGTATGCCTAGAGGGGAAGTTTAGGTGAATTCTTAGAGAAAACCAGAGTCTGGCTGGCTGGCTGGTTTCCCTCCTTTTCCTTCCCTTAAAAAAACAAAAACAAACAAACGGAATTCAAACTCATGGCACAAAAGCAGCTTAGGGAACATTCTAGTAACTAACAGGATATGTAGAGGAGACAAAGCTTTCTTAATGAAGCAGTAGAAAGGGGTGCCTGGGTGGCTCAGTGGGTTAAATCCTCTGCCTCAGGTCATGGTCTCGGGTCCTGGGATCGAGCCCCGCGTTGGGCTCTCTGCTTGGCGGGGAGCCTGCTTCCTTCTCTGTCTGCCTGCCTCTCTGCCTACTTGTGATCTCTCTCTCTCTCTTTCTCTCTCTCTCTGTCAAATAAATAAATAAATATCTTAAAAAAAATAAAGCAATAGAAGGAAGGAGCTTTTCTGTGGTGGGTTTGATTGCATGCACAGCGGTGGGTGCCGATGGGTTCTGTGAAGTGTGGCCACCTTCTCCGCGGCGTGCTTCATTGGGGGGCATGGAATGCTTCTCAGGGCGAAGCACAGTGCTAGCAGCTGGGGAGATACGGATGGCTTGGGTTCTCTTCCCAAGGAATTACAGACACACACCGACTGAGCCGGAAACAGCGGAACGTGCCGAGCGCTGTCATCAAAGTACAGAATGTTTCGGGGGCGTACAAGGAAAGAGAGAAATTTTTTTTTTTAAATTTTTATTTTATTTTACTTATTTGAGAGAGAGAATGAGAGGAGAGAAGGTCAGAGGGAGAAACAGACTTCCTGCAGAGCCGGGAGCCTGATACGGGACTCGATCCCGGAACTCTGGGGTCATGACCTGAGCCGAAGGCAGTCGCCCAACCAACTGAGCCACCCCGGCGCCCAAGAGAGAAATTTTTTAAAAAGAAAAATTTTTGTTAGGAAACAATATGTGTGCAGTGCCGAAAACCAGGAAAAGAGAGGAATATAGAGAAACTAGAAATCACATGTAATCCTATGACCAAGAAATAAACAGTACTGGTGTTTAGTTGCAGTCTTCCCTCTATGAATTATATGGTATATATGTATATATACTTTATATATTATGTGTATGTAATTTTAAGCAAAATGGGCTTTAAACAAGCTCCATTCTGTAATATTCTGCATGGCTATGTCATAACCAACTGTTCACTTTTGTTGGACTTTCGGGTTTTCTTCTTTTTTGCTGTGCTGAATACTATGAAATTGTCCCTGTACATACATCTTTAAGCTTAACCTTTGATTATTTTCTTAGACTACATTCCTGGAAGTTGGGGAGAGATTAATGTTGACTGGGGAAAGTCATCATGGATCAAGAATCCTTGAACAGGATCTCGGAGGTTGGGTTGGCTTTCCTTGGTCTGACAGAGATGGTCTGTAGCGTCATAGTTTTGGAGCCTCAGAATTAGGCGGACTTGGGTTAAGATTCCCTTTCCACTGTGGGGCACCTGGCTGGCTCAGTCGGTAGAGGGGGAGACTCTTGATCTCCAGGTGGTTAGTTTGAGCCCCACGTTAAAAAAGGATTTCCTTCTTGCTTTCCGGTCTGTACCTGTGTGATTTTGGACAACTAGTCTAACTAAGCTCAGTGTTCTCATCTGTGAAATGGGATGACACTTGTCTCACAGCATTTTTGTGATTAGAATCTAAGGAGACAGTGCGGCCACCTGGGTTGCTCAGTTGGTTGAGTGTCTCCCTTTGGCTCGGGGCATGATCTCGGGGTCCTGGGATTGAACCCTACATCGGGCTCCCCGTTCAGGGAGTCTGCTTCTCCCTCTCCTCTCCCTCCCCACTGTTCATGCTCTCTCTCTCTTTCTCAAATAAATCTTAAAAAAAAAAAGACGATGCATGGGGCACCAACCTTGATGGGAGGGTCATTTCTGCCATGACACTCCACTGGTCGAGGCAGTCATAAGACCTTGCCAACATTCAAGAGGAGGGAACCTAGACTCAAGTCACAGTGTAAGAAAAGCATGTGGGATGAAATGAACATATAGATCCATATGTCTATTTTGGAAAATACAGTTTGTCACTGTTGTTTATTATTCAGATACATAGTGATTTTCAAGAACTATGTAATCATCTTACAGATTTCTACACCACCAGCTCTCTTCTGGATTGTATGAAAGCAGATAGGGATTGATTTAAGTATTAATGGCTACTTCATCACCTCCCCTTCTCTCTACCCAACTCCCCTTCCACTCCTGCCCCCTTGTGCCCCTCCACCTACCTACTGTTGTCAGCTACAATTATCTCCAGGTCACCTGTGCTGTCCTTTCCTCCTGCCCTTTTTCTCTCCTTTCTCACCTTTTTCTCTCCTTGAAATTGATCAGATTCACCTATACTCTCCAGGATCTTGATGGTATAGTAATCTCGTATTTCTTTCTTGTTTGTTTTTTTTTTTAAGATTTTATATAACTAGTTTATTTACAGCACAAGTGGGGGGAGAGGGAGAGGGAGAAAGAGAATCTCAAGCAGATGCTGTGCTGAGCAGGGAGCCAGACATGGGGCTCTACCTCAGGACCCTGAGATCATGACCTGAGCCAAAATCAAGAGTCAGGTGCTTAACTGACTGAACCACCCGGAAGCCCCTAGTCTCATATTTCTTACCTGTTACTTGTTTCACCTTAAAAGTGTCCCCCCCCTTTAAAGTTTTGTTTAATCAATGTTTCTGCCTCTCCTTTCTGGCTTTGTTTTATTCTTTCCTCCTTCTTGTGATCTGATTTTCTTTTTCTCCTTTTTCATTCCCTTCCCCCCCTCCTTTTTCTCTAAATTAAAACACTTAATACATGCTTGCTCATTACACAAACAAAGACCATAGAAAAGAAAAGCTGCCTATGGTCTCAGATAATATGCACAGTTGTATGCTAGGAGTCTATTCTTAGAGATTTTGTTGTGCATATACTCAGATTATTTTGATTATATTTATTTATTTATTGGAGAGAGAGAGAGAATGGGCGGTGAAGGAGGGACAGAGAGAAAGGGAGAAGCAGGCGCCCCGCTGAGCAGGGAGTCTGACATGGGGCTCTTTCCCAGGACCCTGAGATCATGACCTGAGCTGAAGCCAAGAGTTGGCTGCTCAACTGACGGACTCGGGCGCCCCTACTTACTTTTTTATTGAGATATTATATAAGTTTCAGGTACACAATGTAATGATTTGATACTTCCATATATTGCAAAGTAACCACAACAGTAAGTCTGGTTAACATCCATCCCCATACCTAGTTACAGGATTTTGTTGTTGTTGTGATGGGAACTCTTTAAGATTTGCTCTCTTAGCAACTTTCGGACATGCGGTGCAGTATTATGAACTATGGTCTCCATGTTGTACGTTACATCCCCGTGACTTATTATTTTTTTTTAAAGATTTTTTATTTATTCATTTTTATTTATTCATTTAACAGAGAGAACGAACACAAGCAGGCAGAGAGGCAGGCAGAGGCAGAGAGAGAGGAGCAGGCTCCCTGCTGAGCAAGGAGCCCGATGCGGGACTCCATCCCAGGACGCTGGGATCATGACCTGAGCCGAAGGCAGCTGCTCAACCAACTGAGCCACCCAGGCATCCCTTATTTTTTTTTATAACTGGAAACTTGTAGCGTTCCATGTTCATCACTCATGTTGCCCACCCCCACCGCTGTGTCTACAAGCTTAGTTTTGTTTTTGTTTTAAATTTTTTTTCCACAGGGCACCTGAGTCGCTCAGTGGGTTAAGCATCTGCCTTTGGCTCAGGTCATGATCTCAGGGTCCTGGGATCGAGCCCTGTGTCATCTGGCTCCCTGCTTCTCCCCTTCCTCCCCACTTGTGCTCTCTCTCTCTCTCTCTCTCTCTCTGTCAAAAAAATAAATACCATCTTAAAAAAAATAAATTTAGAATCCACATTTAAGTGAGATTGTACAGTATTTGTCTTTGTTGGACTTATTTCATTTAGCATAATGGTCTCAGGGTCTATCCATGTTAACTCAAATGGCAAGGTTTCATTCTTTTTAATGCCGAATAATAAACCGTTGTATATATGTACCAGATATTCTTTATTCACTCATTTGTCAATGGACACCTAGGTTGTTTCTATATCTTGGCTATTGTAAGGGGTGCATGTATCTTTTCAAAGTAGTGGTTTTGTTTTCTTTGGGTAGACACCCAGAAGTGGGATTGCTGGACCATGTGGTAGTTCTATTTTTCCTTCCTTGAGGAGCCCCCCATACTGTTTTCCATGGTGGCCGCACCAATTTGCATTCCTTCCCACAGTGTACAAGTATTCCCTCTCCTCCGCATCCTCTACCAATACTTGTTGCTTCTTGTCTTTTTTTTTTTTAAGATTTTATTTATTTATTTGAGAGAAGAGAACGTGAGAGAGAGCATGAGAGAAGGTCAGAGGAGGAAGCAGACTCCCCGTGGAGCTGGGAGCCCGATGTGGGACTCGGTCCCGGAACTCAAGGATCATGACCTGAGCCGAAGGCAGTTTCTCAACCAACTGAGCTACCCAGGCGCCCCGCTTCTTGTCTTTTGATAATAACGTGAAATGACATTTCGTTGTGGTTTTGATTTGCATTTTCCTGATGATGGGTGATGTTGAGCATCTTTTCATGTACCTGCTGGCTGTCTGTAGGTCTTTGGAAAAACATCTATTCAGATCTCTGCCTATTTTTAAATTAGATTGTGTGGGGTTTTTTGTTTGGTTGGTTGGTTATTGAGTTGTGAGTTCTTTATATGTTCTCAATTTTTTGGATACTAATCCTTTACTAGGTAGGCGATTTGCAAAATATTTTCTCCCATTCAGTAGGTTGCCTTTTCATTTTGATCATGGTTTCCTTTGCTGTGCAGAATGCTGGTTCTTCCCCTGTGTGGAAATGGCATCATAAACCTAAGTCAAGTCTGTAGTCACTGGGGATTCAGCCAGAATGCCCACTGCTGGCGTTCAACTTCGACCTGTGTATTCATCCCCCTGGGCCGCCATCACAAAATGTCACAGACTGGGGCTTAAACAACAGGAATTGTATTTTCTTTTTAAGTTTTAAAGATTTTTTTTAATTAAAAACATTTCTAAGATTTGATTTATTTATTTGAGAGAGGGAGGGCATGAGCTGGGAGAGGGGCAGAGGAAGAGGGAGAAGCAGACTCCGGGCTGAGGTCAGAGCTGGATGCGGGGCTCAATCCCAGGACTCTGGGATCATGATCTGAGCTGAAGTCAGATGCCTAACCAACTGAGCCACCCAGGCGCCCCAACAGTGATTTATTTTCTCACAGTTCTGCAGGCTGGAAGTTCAAGACCAGAGTGTTGGCGCTCATTTTCCTCTGAAACCACACTCTTGCTGGTTGTCTTCTCTGCGGGAGGCACCCTCACTGTCTCTCTGTATAAAGGACACTAGTCAGATTGGATTAGGGCAAGTCCCAAGGGCCTTATTTCAACATAATTACCTTGTGAAAGGCCATGTCTCCAAATACAGTCTTATTTTGAGGTACCAGTGTTTAGGGGGAACACAATTCAGTCCCTAACAAGCACAAAGCATTTCGAAGATTGCCTCGGCAGAAAAGACAGTGCTTTGATCAGGGTCTCCTCCTTTGCTGACCTGGGGCTACTTTGGAGTCTCTTGGTTGTAGTGGTCATGAAGAGGGTGAAGGTGTTTTAAGTGGATTCACATCTTTCCCCCACTTTCTGCTGCTGTTTCATTATATTATTTTAAAGATTTTGTTTACTTACTTGACCCCAAGAGAGAGATCACAAGCAGGCAGAGAGAGAGAGGGAAGCAGGCTCCCCGCTGAGCAGAGACCCCCCCCCCCAATGCGGGGCTCGATCCCAGGACCCTGAGATCATGACCTGAGCCGAAGGCAGAGGCTTCAACCCACTGAGCCATCCAGGCACCCCATATTTTTTATTACTTTTAAAAAGATTTGTTTATTAGAGAGAGAGAGGAGCATGAGCAGGTGTGAGTGGGGGGAGGGACAGAGGGAGAGCATCCCAGGCGGGGAGGACTCCCCGGCTGAGGTCAGAGCCTGCCCCGGGGCTTGTTGATCTTGTGGGTTGTGAGGTCAGGACCTGAGTGGAAATCACGAGTTGGATTTTTTTTTTTTTTTGGAAGGTTTTATATAGTTATTTGAAAGAGAGAGAGCGAGAGAGCACGAGCAGGGGAAAGGGGCAGAGGGAGAGGGAGGCAAAGACTCTGGGCTGAGCAGAGAGCCTGCTGCAGGGCTCGATCCCAGGACCCTGAGATCACACCCTGATCCGAAGGCAGCCCCTTCACTGACTGAGCCCCTCAGGTGCCCTCTGCTGCTGCCGTAGACTTGGCATCAGAAACCTCCTGGCACCTCCACTTTTGTCTCGCACACTTCTGTGGGCGCAGAAAAGCAGCCTCTCCCTTTGTGCATGCAGACGTCTGCAGACACGCTGCAGCCTAGGCAAAAATCAGTCCCTGTTGCAAAATGGCTGTTGGAAATTGCCCATGTGCAGAGAAGTTTGGGTCTCTTTCAAAACTATGAAATTTAAAAACAATTTGGGGGGCTTCTGATGGGCTCAGTCAGTGGAGTGTGTGACTCTTGATCTCGGGGTTGTGAATTTAAGCCCCATGTTGTGTGTAGAGATCGCTTAAAAAAATCTTGGGGCACCTGGGTGGCTCAGTGGGTTAAAGCCTCTGCCTTCGGCTCAGGTCATGATCTCAGGGTCCTGGGATCGAGCCCCGCCTGGGGCTCTCTGCTCAGCAGGGAGCCTGCGTCCCCCTCTGCCTGCCTCTCTGCCTACTTGTGATCTCTCTCTCTGTCAAATAAATAAAATCTTAAAAAAAATTAAAGAATAAAAAAATAAAATCTTAAAAAAAAAACCACTTAATTTTTAAGTTCTGAAGCTAAATTTAAGAAAAAGATTAATGGAGGGGCACCTCCATTAATGGGAGCCACCTGGGTGGCTCAGTCCAGCATCTGCCTTTGGCTCTGGTGGTGGTTCCAGGGTCCTGGGATCAAGCCCTGAATTGGGCTCCCTGCTCAGCGGGGAGTTTGCTTCTCCCTCCCCTCTGCCCCCCTCCCCCCTGCCCAAGCTCTCTCTCAAATAAATAAAATCTTTAAAAAAGTAAAAAAAGAAAAATATTAATGGACTAGTCATGCCCCCCCCCCCCATTGAAAGTATAACAGTTCATTAAAATCTTAAAAAGATTGAACTATGGATCAAGTGTGTTTTTCATTTGGGCGTGCCCTCTCAGCCAGCTTGAAAAATGGGCTTATCTTTGGAGATAGACTTTAGCAAGTAGATGTGGTAGTGAATGGTCTGCTATGACCTAATTGGTTAAGACTCCGTGGCGTTCAATGTCAACTTGTACCAGGCATTATGCTGAAGTGCTGAGTACCCAGAATAATAAATAACACACGGTCCCTGCTCCCTGGGGCTTTACTGTCCGGTAGGGGAGACATACCCGGGCACAGGTGACGTCATTGTCATGGCGAGCGCTCTGCCCCTGTTTTGCCTGGGGTAGTTAAAGCCTCTGACCGAGCTCTGAAGCCGGCTCTGGTGGGACTGGGGGTGGGTGGGTCATTTCTTGGGAAATCTTGTGGGTGCCTAGCTGCCGGCCAGATGAAGAGGGGAAAGGGTGCTCCGTGCGGCTGGAGCGCCAGGAGCCCAGCCGAGGTTGTGAAAGTGCTCTTTGCTGGGGGTTTGGAGGACAGTCTCTGCTGCCGGAGGCTGAGCCGCAAGGGTAGAGACTCACCAGAGCAGCGGGGAGAGCCGGACCTCTCGCCTGGGTGAAGACTGGGTTTTCTCTGAGAGGCAGTGTGCGATCCTTGAAAACTTGAAGCAGGTGTTAGATGTGCATTTTTAGGAAGGTTGTATGGTATCACGATGCCATTCGATTTGAATATGCACCACCACTTAGCTGCCCTGGGCCTCAGTTTCCCTGGGTTAGCAAACGGATGATAGGGCTTCTGCGTGGCTCGTCGGTTACTCGGCTAACTCTTGGTTTCAGCTCAGGTCGTGATCTCTGGGTCTTAGGATCAAGCTTCGCCTTGTGCTCCACACTCAGCAGGGAGTCTGCTTGGGATTCTTTCTCTTGCTCCCTCTCTCTCTCTCTCTCTCTCTCAAATATGTAAATAAATCTTAAAGAAAATAGAGACGATAATAATAGTATACCCAACTCCTGAGGTTGTTGTAGAGATAAACAAACATCCATATAATATGCCTGTAGTAGTGCCTCGCACATAGTAAGCGCTCAATAAATATTAGCTCTTCCTCAGGCAGTGGGGTGGAGGATGGATTTGAATGGGTCAAGATTAAAGAAGACAGAAAGCAAGTTTAATCGAGAGACCAGTTGCAAGCCTTCAGATGTCGATGGTACTAAAAAATGGTGCTCAAAATTGGAGGAACATTTGGGAGGTGAGGATGTGCTGCTTGCTGTTTGATTGACAGGAGTGAGGGAGAGAGGATGACTGCGGGAAGGCCTCTGGTTTGAGGGAGCAGGTACATGGCGGTACCACCGTCCTGGAGAGGGGAGCAGGAGCAGAGGTGGAGGCAGAGGCGGGAGGGGCTGTGCCTGGGGTCCCGGGGGAGAGGGCGGGAGGAGGCTCACCCACAGGCATCTGCAGCTCTGGTCAATGTCGGGCTGTGTCTGAGATTTCCTAGAGAGAGTGTGGAAAAGAGAAAAGGCCGGAGATGGAATCCAGGGGATCACTGATAGTAAGGGATCGACAGAGGAAACAAGGTTCAAAAAGGAGAATGAGAAAACTCAGAGGTGGTGGGGACGACCAGAAGGGCAGCACACAGAAACCTAGGGGCCCAGTGACAACTTCTTTTTAAGATTTTCTTTCTTTGTTTTGAGAAAGAGAGAGCGCGAGCGAGTGAGCAGGGGCGCGGGGAGATAGAATCTCAAGCAGACCTCGCTCTGAGCTCTGAGCCTGGTGCGGGGCTCCATCTCACAGCCCTGAGATCGTGACCTGAGCCAAGGCCAGGAGTCGGGTGCTCAACCAGCTGCCCCCGAGGTGACTTCTGAGGAAGGGAGCCATCCGCTGGGCCTGGCGTCTTACAGAGGCCACTGCGGATATATCCTGAATTAGTGTTTTGTAAATTGGGATGCAACTTACAGCCTCGGTCTACATTTCATATGACGTCCCCCAAGAAGCTGTTATTAAACGATGTAAATCATATAATCAGGGCTTTGTAGAATTGAGAAATGCAATAACTGGTGATCTTGGTAAAAGTTTTAATTCCAAGGAGAGAGCCCCAGACGACTGTAGAAGGCTGAGCAGTGAGCGAGTGTGTGGGTGTGAAAACGCTGAGGAGGCCTGCCGAGGAGTCCGAGGTTGAGGGCAGGCTTTCTGCCCACGAAAGGGCCAACAGTCTATTGGTGCCTCTGACTCTGGCTTTTCTTGTTGTGAACTTGAGTAAATCAAGCATCACTGAAAGGGACGAATTTTCCTTCTGTTTACCTCGTGCGTGAGTGGGACATCTGTGTGTGTGCAGTGAGCCCAGTACTGGTCCGATCGTCAGGGCAAAGGCGTGGGGGCCATGATGAGGCGAGGGAGACTCGACAGATGAGGACGTGGGCGGGGGACTGTGGGTGTCCGCATGCAGGTCGGGTGCACTGGGGGATAGCTCTCTGCTCCGCTGATCTATCTGTGAAAGTTCTAGAAGAGTGAGCTTTTCCAAGGCAGGTCCCATGAGAGGGGACGGTGGTTTGGTGAGCCGGGATAGAAGCACGTGGCACACAGAGTTTATATTGATTTGTGTGTCTTACTGAAGAAAAGTTTGAGGTCAGAAAAATAAGCTTGTACAGAGGACCTACGGGTAGGTGATGATGATGATAATAATAATAGAAGATATAATAGTTATTTGGTGCTTCCTGGTGTAGACACTTTATTTGTATTAGCTCGTTTAACTCTCAACCGCAGGCCTTTGATGTAGAAACTGTTATTATCCCCATTTTACAGATGGGTGAACTGAGGTTCAGAGTGACTAAGGTAGCCTGCCCGGGTCCCTCGGCCGAGGAGGTCCCCGAGGTGGGATGTGAGTCAGGCAGCCTGGTGGCAGAGGGGCGAGCCGGGGGGGGCGCGGGGGTCTGGGGGGTGGACCGCGAGGGACGAGGCGGGGGTCAGGTGGGTGGACCGCGAGGGGCGAGCGGGGTTGGGGAGTCTGGGGGGTGGACCATGACGGTGAGGTGTCCAAGAGGGCGTGCGGTGTGAGGCAGGGACTCTGGAAGTCTGTAGAGCTTGAGTATGGGAGGTCAGGCCAGAGGCAGGCAGCAGCGATCTCGCCTCCGAGGGCGGTGGGATGGCACTGGGGGGGCAGGCGCTGTGTTTTAAACAGCAGGAGGCTGGACTAGGTGACGGAAGTTGGAGGTCGGGAGGTGAGGACCTGGGAGGAGCCGGGGAGGTTGGCTGTAGCCCAGGACGTTTGTGTTTGTGCATGATGGGATTCCTGAATATTGTATTTTTTTATTTAAAAAAATTTTTTTAAGGATTTAATATTTTAAGGATTTATTTATTTATTTAAGAGTAGGAGAGAGACAGACAGACAGACGGACGGACAAACGGTGTGAGTGGGGAGAGGGGCAGAGGCTGAGAGGGAGAGAAGGAACCTCCGGCAGACTCCCCACTGAGCACGAGCCCACTGAGCACGAGCTGGATGCCGAACTCAGTCCCACGACCCGGAGATGATGGCCGGAGCCAGAGTCAGCAGTCAGACACTTAACTGACTGAGCCATCCAGGCACCCCCTAAAGATTTAACGTGGTTTTTTTTTTAAGTTTTGGGTTTTTTGTTTGTTTGTTTGTTTTTTTTAAGTAATCTTGACACCCAACGTGGGGCTCGAACTTAAAACCCTGACGGGGCCCCTGGGTGGCGCAGTTGGTTGAGCGACTGCCTTCGGCTCAGGTCATGATCCCGGAGTCCCGGGATCGAGTCCCACATCGGGCTCCCAGCTCCGTGGGGAGTGTGCTTCTCACTCTGACCTGCTCTCTCTCACTCTCTCTCTTTCCTAATAAATAAATAAATAAAATCTTAAAAAAAAAAAAACCCTGAGATCAAGAGTTGTATGCTTTACCGACGGAGCCAGCGGGTGCCCCTATTCATAAATGTTCTAGATCTGAAGGTCTGAGAGGCCTCAAACGAACTTTAGCCAAAGAAGTGATGCAGAAACAATCCCCAGATTCATAGGCGGTGGTTTCTTTTTTGGTGGCCATTTATTTCAGACAATAGTTTTCAGTTTAATTAGAAGCTGTTCTTTATTTGGGTGGTGTCGTAGTTTGGGCTGTAAGGAAACTGACTCCGAGATGTCAATTACTGTACCAAGACATTTATTAGGGTGTGCTCTTGGGATCCACCCCTTAGGGAAGGGCAGGGAAGGAAGAGGAAGCAGGGTTGTGCAGAGGGAGAAGTTGAGTTGTAGCCTCACTACACTGTAGCCTCAGCCTATTCCCCAGGGGAGCTTTGGGGCGGGACTAGCCTTTCTGTGTTGTCCTGTGTTGGGGGCTCGGGGCATCGGGGCATCGGGGCAGTAGAGCTGGGGCTCCCCGGAGCTGCCCTCTGGCGCTCATTCATTGCTGAGGCACTGCCCCCGCCCCTGCCTTGGTGACAGGTCTGCCCCTGGGCCCAGCAGTGTGCTCTCTTGTCCCCAGAAAGGCCGATAGCTAGGGGCCTTCGTCTGGCAGAAGTCCCAGCAGCTGGAAAACAAGCCCTTCATTCCTGAAGGGAGATCTGGCTCCAGTGTCCCCCTCCCCACCAGATTGCAGGTAGCAAGTTGTAAAATTTGAGGCTCTTGAAAAAACAGAGTCCCCAACATCAAAGCAAAGGAAGCTGACTGGGGCAAAAATCAAAAATTTCCTTGTCAGCATTCCCAATAATAGCTGCGTAAGAGAGGTCCGTGTGCCCAGTTTTCAATTAAGGGCTGTTTGATTTAATTTCTTGTCCCTTATTACGTTTGGTTGTAAATGTGACATTAAAATGTAATGCCAAATATTATACAGCTGCGATGTAATACTATTAGAAATAATTCACAGGTAAAATGGACCTGACTTTTAAAAGAATGACATTTATCGCGGAGACTGCCCCCATCAAGCCATGGCGTTTCTGAGAAACAGCCTGGCTTATGAAAGTACGATATAAAAAGGGGAAAAGGGGCCCCTGGGTGGCTTAGGCAGTTAGGCATCGGACTCTTGGTTTCGGCTCAGGTTGTCGTCTCAGGGTCGTGAGATCGAGCCCTGTGTCGGGCTCCCTGGTCAGTGTGGAGTCTGCTTGTGCCTTCGGGTCTGCTCCTTCCCCGAGCTCTCTCTGTCTCTCTTTCTCTCTGATAAGTGAAAAATAAAAATAAAAAAATCTTTAAAAAGTAAAAAGGGGAAAAAGAGAGTGTAGGGGGGAACCTGTGTGTTAATCTGAGCTGTACTCTTTCGTAGCTATGAAAACACGGGCTAGCCCCTTACCTGTTCAGACATTTAATTTTCTCATGTAAAACAGGAGCGAGAACACTTAGTCTGGACTAATTTACAATGTTGTGTCAAATTGAGACAAATGTATAAAAATACTTTCAAAATTTTATTTAATTTTAAAGATTTTCTTTTATTTATTCATTTGTCAGAGACAGAGAGAGTGCACAAGCAGAGGGAGAAGCAGGGAGAAGGGGGAGCAGGCTCCCCGCTGAGCAGGGAGCACGATGCGGGGCTCGATCCCAGGACCCTGGGATCATGACCCGAGCTGAAGGCAGACGCTTAACTGACTGAGCCACCAGGCGCCCCTGTATAAAAGTACTCTTTGAATATTAATGCCCAAACAAAAACCAAAACCCTCAAGGACTTTAGAGAACATCTGGTTCAAACCTTTCGTGTTTCAGGTGAGAAAAGGGAGCCTCAGAGGTCACAAGACCATATTCAGTTATGTGAGTAATCACATGAAGGAAAAATGTGCGTTCATCTAAGGAAGACAGGACTCTTAGAATCATAAGGAAAGCACACTCGGTGATTGAGCTTGGAAAGCACGAATGGGAGCAGTTGTGCAAATGCGGGTTTGCAGCCGGGTCTCGCGGTCCCGGAGTCCGTCACTGGTGCTTCTCGTCCAGGGCTGGACCCCCCTGCCCACCCAGTGCTGGCCACACTTGGCTAGCCTTGCCCTGCGCCCCCCGCCCCTCACCCAAGTACACCCTGCGTCTTCCTTTCCCCTCTCCGCTGGGTGCGAGGAGATTCTTGGGACAGGATCTAGCCCAGTTCTGGTCCTCCCTCCCTCTTAGACCCAGCTGTGTGATCTTAGGCACGATTCTTTCCTTCTCTTTGGCTTGGTTCCTTGTGTAAAACTGGATAATAACACTTGTCCTGCTGATCTCTCATGCTTCTTTCAAGGATCAAACGACATAATGGATGTGAAAGCACTTTAAAAAGCACAAAATGCCCTACAAATGTCGAGTGTTATTATTATCCTTGTTATGCTCCTCCTCTCCCTCCCTCCCTCCCTCCCTGCCTCCCCGCTTCCCTCCCTCCCGCTCCCGACCCCCCTCCCCGAGCTGGGGAGCTTTGCTGGCTTCCTGCCAGGAGTGTCTGACAAGTGGTTGCAACTAATTATTTGTTGAGAAGCTTTCTCTGAACCATGAAATGTCATTGGGGAAGCTGTTCTTGGACTAGTAGGAATCTAATTAGATTAATGGGAGTTGCAGGGACGCCTAGGTGGCTCAGTCGGTGAAGCGTCTGCCTTCGACTCAGGTCATGATCCTGGGGTCCTGGGATCAAGTCCCGCATGGGGCTCCCTGCTTAGTGGGGAGCCTGCTTTTCCCTCTCCTTCTGCAGCTACCCCTGCTTGTGCTCTTTCTCAAATAAATAAATAAAATCTTTAAAAAAAATTAAAAAGATTATTGGGAGTTGCAGGGGGAAACAGAAGTGAAAGAAATTACATTTGAAAGAAATACTTATTTCCATTGATAATGGAAGGATTGGCCTGCAGTTATGGCAAAAAGCATTTAAGGAAAATAGGATATTGGTGAGAGGGTGTGAGACTCAGGAGGAGCTTGGCTCTCCGGGATCTCTTCACCTTGGAGAAGCCGCGGCAGCGGGGATGCTCTCCCATCCCCTCCTGATGGGTCTGCCCTGTCCTCCTCAGGCTCCCTGGCGTTGGGCAGGGGTGCGGTGTACACTTCGGAACCGGAAGTCCGCGTTGCTGAGAACAAACGTGAGTGCGGGGCAGCCACCGGGGGTGGGGGGTGGGGGGCGGCGGGAGCAGATGCAGCCCCCCCCCCCCCCCCCGGGGACTTGGAGGGCATCCAGCGCAGGGCTGCTGTTGGGGCCGTTTCCCCTTTCCCGTTTTCTGCTGCTCCTTCCCCCTCTTCACTTCGGTCGTATCTGCAGCCGCCAAGCTGTCCTGCTCCTACTCTGGCTTCTCCTCTCCCCGCGTGGAGTGGAAGTTCGCCCAAGGTGACATCACCAGCCTCGTTTGCTATAACAACAAGATCACGGGTGAGTTGCTCTCCTTCCTTCCTGATGGCCGAGGCTGGGGAGGGATCGATCTGCCTGGATTCCGGGGGACAGCTGCAGCCCGGGGCTCGGGGCCCGTGGCCCTCGGCTTCTCTTTGCTCTCCAGCTCATTCAGCCCCTCCTTCCTCTCTCCTGGTAGCTTCCTATGAGGACCGAGTTACCTTCTCATACAGCGGTATCACTTTCCATTCTGTGACCCGGAAGGACACGGGCATGTACACGTGTATGGTCTCTGATGAAGGCGGCAACACCTATGGGGAGGTCACCGTCAAGCTCATTGTGCTCGGTATGTGTCCCACCTTCTCTGCGTGGCCTTGGCATTCATTGCTTCCCTAAATCGTCACAGGCTCTGCTGAGCTTTGGAGTTCACTGATGGTGAGAACGCCTCTGGCTGAGGGGGATTCAGAGTCCTGCTGCCGGCAGAGAAGGGCTGAGCCACTGGGTAGGGGGAGGCTGAGGCATGGGGAGAGTTGGAGGCTAGAGCAAAGGGATGGGGGGGTATCAGCAACGGAGCCCGTAGGTGGCGCTCTCTAACCTTGCGCTCAGCCCCTTCTGTCCCTTCACAGTGCCTCCATCCAAGCCCACCGTCAGCATCCCCTCCTCTGCCACCATCGGGAGTCGGGCGGTGCTCACCTGCTCAGAGAAAGACGGCTCTCCCCCTTCTGAGTTCTACTGGTTCAAGGATGGCATCCTGATGCCCACAGAGCCCAAGAGCAACCGAGCCTTCAGCAACTCGTCCTATAGCCTGAATCACAAGACAGGGGAGCTGGTAGGGCTGGGGTAGCAAGGGAAGGTGTGGGGGGTAGTTACAGAACCCTTGGAGGTGGGAAGAACAGCGGCCGGGCGGATTCGCCCCGGAGTCAGGGAACAAAAGATGCGAACTCGGACACATATTAGGATGAATGTTGCGTAACGTATCGACTTGCTGAATCACTGTGTTGTACGCCTGAAAGTAATGTCATATGTCAGCTCTAGTGCAGCTAAAACACAGAAATAGAGGCGCCTGAGTCGGTGGAGCGTGCGACTCTTGGTCTCGGGGTCGTGAGTTCAAGCTCCACGTTGGGCGTAGAACTTAAAACACACACAAAACCAAAAGTAGGTCCTTGGCTTCTTCGGGCAGGAAGCCAATGGTCTTCTTGCCTCCAGGTCTTCGACCCCGTGTCGGCCTCTGACACTGGCGAATACACTTGTCAGGCACAGAATGGCTATGGGACCCCCATGAGGTCAGACACGGTGCGCATGGAGGCTGGTGAGCACAGGGGTGCGGGGCCGCGGCGTGAGCTCGGACCTGGGGAGGGGGCGGGGTCTGCCTTTCGTCCTGGCTTTGGTGGTGGTGTCGGCGGTGGGGGTGAGCCTTCAGGGCCCGGACCTCTCGTTTGTGTCTCATAGCGGAGTTGAATGTGGGGGGCATCGTGGCAGCTGTCCTTGTCACACTCATTCTCCTTGGATTCTTGATTTTGGGCATCTGGTTCGCCTATAGACGAGGCTACTTCGACAGTGAGTATCTGCCCTCAGAGGCTGTCCTTTTTATCATCCCCCCTTTCAGGGCACGGCTCTCGGGTGCCGCCCGAGCACTGAGCGGATAGTGAGCCCACATGGTCGGGGTTCTCCCCGGGTGAGCGCGCCACTTACCGCCTGCGTGCTGTTTCCCCCCTGCCTTCCGTGCCCAGCTCGCCTCTGCCCTGTGTTCACGTTCACACTCCCGTTTGTTCTCTTTCAGGGACAAAGAAAGGGTGAGTGAGGTGCCGTCGTGGGGATCCCTGAGGTTGAGAACGTGGATGCCTGTGGTTTGAAGCCCAGATGGGCCCAGGGGAAGGGGGCGGGGCTGGAGGCGGAGACGGCCCGGGGTGAGGGGGGCAGCGGACTCCCGGGTCTCTACCTGTCCCCGTTCCCTGTGCATTTGCCCTGTCTCCTTCCCTCCACCACACGTCCCTGCTGAGAACTCCGCTTCCGTGAGGCTGAGTCCAGCCTCTCACGTCGGGGAGCAGAGGCGGAGGAGGGCTGTAGAGACTGAGCACCTCCATCCTCTGGCTCATCTGCAGGACCTCAAGTAAGAAGGCGATCTACAGCCAGCCCTCGGCCCGCAGCGAAGTGAGTGTGCTACTCGGGGGGGGGGGGGGGG